>JBBBDQ010000505.1:3690000-4265749 GCA_037127315.1 Ascarosepion bandense | reverse complement strand
ATATATATATATAAAGCAAGATAATTGTGTGTCTGTCTGTATGTCCTTTATACATATCCACAATTTTTATCCGATCCTCCCCAAACCTCACACATATATTTTTTAGGCATCCGATTAGGTCATGGGCTATTTATTTTTTTTAATTTTCTCGCGATATTCGATCGGGTCTAATCAAATCAGTATTTCAGCCTTTTCATCGTGGTTCTTGCTGCAGAATTTGCTAACTTGGTAAAATTATAGTTCTTAGTCTCAAACATTAGTAGATCTTCTCAGACGACATGCTATCGAATCTGATCAAAAACCGATATTTAGCAATCAATATGGCTCATTTTCTCCAATTTTACTCCCGATCCGTACGATAAGTTTTCATGGACTTAATTAGGTTAGTTTTTCCTTGGATGACTTATTTGATTCCGATATTGGAAATCAATGCACCGATATCTTATCGGGTCTGATCAAAATCAGGTTTTCAGCCCTTTTATTTTGGTTTTTCTTCGGGTTTTGCTCTAAGTATATATAATTGTAGTTCTTAGTCTTAACCTCCTAGATTTTTCGTGCCAACGTCCAAAAAGTCTGAGATTCAGGTCCATGGATTAGTTTTAAAGCTTTAATTCCACCGGAGAGACGCCGGCCTATACTGCTAGTTTAATATAAAGATATATTATCCGTAACTTATATATATATATAAACTGAGTAATGCTGGTAATTTTATACTTTTATAATGCTTTGTTTATGTGGTTCACTATTTACTCTTAATGGGATTATAACAGGTGCTACAACTCGTGTCATGGTTGACCAGGGAACAACAAAGTTGGTTCCACGATTCTCACAACCACTGATTGAGAGATCAGAAACCTTACTGCCAAATGTAGTTTATCGTCATACCCATGACTGTATTTACGGCAAAGAACATTCTTCTTCTTCTTCTATGTGCATTGTCCTTTCAGGACGTAAACGATCATGCCACTCCACGTTTCCCTATCTATAGTTGCTCTTAACATACTTTCTCCTGTAACACCACGCAACCCCCGTTCTTTCATCCACCTTTCTCAGACTCTACAAATATTTTATCCGCTGCTTTCCTCTGTCTCTTTTTTTCTTATATCTGGCCTGTGAGTATCAGGTTCTTCAAGCCTTCCTTCCTCATTGCATGTCTCAGGAACTTTAGCTGTCTCTTCCTGATGCTCAATATTAATTTCGTTTTCGTTTCCATCCTTTCTAAATCCTCATCATTGCTCACATGCTCGTTTCATGATATCTGCAGCATCCTTCTGTAAAACCACATTTCAGTTGCTTCAATTTGTTTCTTCATCTTTGATGATATTGTCCAGCATTCACTGCTATATTGAAGAACTGACATCGCGAAGCAATCCATTACGCTCTTCTTTGTTTCTAATGAACGTTTCCTGTCTCTAAATACCCTCCTCAGCTTCTGGAACGCGTCTTTCGCCATACCAATTCGCCTTCGGATCTCTGTGTCACACTTTCAGTCAAAACTCTTCCGAGATATTTAAATTTTCTTACCTGCTTGATTTTAACATCCCCACCTGTATTTGGCACTTTGGGCTGCTATTTTTGCTGATGACCATGCATTTGCTTTTCTTGCAGTTTATTTATAGTCCTTTTTTGTCACTCTCTTCATTTACATTCTGTAGGAAGTCTTGTAGTTTCCTTTTGCACTATTGTCAATGAAGTTAACACGAATATTTCTTCGGTGAAGTATCCCGAAATTCCCTGATTCTGCATAATATTCAATGAAAATGCAGGCAAAACTAACGTTCATGTGTGCGCACCCAAATCATCTTCGTGCTACAAAATTGTGTGCTATTATTACGCAAGATTTTATAATCTTATGTTGGAAATGCTCTTTGATTTGTAAGATAGCTAACAAATCCGAACATGTCTGCATGAAATTCTATTTGAAGTTCGACAAATCTGCTTGCAAGCCGCACAAAATGTTTCGTCACACGTTTGTTGAACATTCTGTAGAGTGCAAGGAGACAAATCTACAGTCGGCTTAGGCTCTAAATCAAGTGTCGTACGAAATGAGAGCATTAAACACACAATTTCAAATTTCTTAACATTCATACAACAGTAAATATTCTAGATTACGACATACGTTATTTGCACCCAGGATAAAGTGTATATGTCAAATTAATAAATTGGTCTCTTGCAGAAGCCTGCTAACAAAATTTCGGTGAAGTGTCATCGACAAAAAAGTCTTGGGATGGGTTTTCAAAACCATATTGCTTTTCGCGAAACTTGTTCACTGACAGTTACTTTGTAGTAAGGGCTCAATATCTTTTTGTAGCTTGAACAAGTTTGTATTTTTACGGCGTCACTTGTACAAGTCAAGATACCCCTGGTTGAATTCGCTGTCCTTGCTTTCTGAACACTTCACAGCGTGTCTTCGAATTTCTTCTGCTAACGGTCCGTCTCCTTTGACTGCTGGCAAACAAATTCAGACAGTCAAATTAGGGCGATCTCGAGCCGTCCATGATTTGCGTACTTGTGAGCCTCCTTTTAGGTGTTCCTGCGCACGCGTACAGTCATTATAGGCTTTTTGCCGCCATGTTGTTTGCCTCGTCCTGCACCCGCTCTGCGACCACAAAAGACGCAGACAACCCTAATCCTCTTGCCTCGTCGGGGACCGTGTTCACCACGCTGTTTATTTTCGTCTTTTACATGTCCAGAGAAGAATCGTCTGTAGCGTTTAAGACCAAACTCAAGCTAGATTGTGAATGTTTTTGATCTCAATGAGGTGTCCTGTTTTAAACTTTTATTTTGACTCAAGTTGACCCAATCACTCATGTAAAATTCATACATAAGTTTCAACGATAACAATGCTAGAAAGAAAAAAGAACAGCCTCTTTCGCCGCTTCAGAAGATATCTAAATCCACCTGCCAGGCCCTGTTTTTTTTTTTAAGTGATGGTGTATTGCCTCTATATTTGTGTTGAAGGTGCCCAGTTCTTACTTTCAAGCCTTGAAAATTTGAAAGCGTCATCAAAAATTGTGAATGAGGAACTATTTTCCAATCTCCAAGCAACTTCCCACAGACATTACGTGACAAGATTCTTGTGAATCAATCGCTATTGACACTGAAAATGTTCTGAGAAGCTAAACCTCTCAATTCTGTTTCGTTACAATTTTTTACATCTAAAACTCGCTATCCCCAGTTTACTAGGTTCAATCATCTTTATTCCCTTCGTATTCCAGTCATAAAAATGAATCTGGACATCTTCTTTCCCAAGATCTTCAGGTGTTATGAATATGTAAACTTCGCTGCTGCACTCGGAAAGGATCTCCATTCTATGATGAATTGGATTATGAAGCGGTTCTTAAAATTTAATGCTTTAGGAACGAAGCTACTCTTCTTTAACGACCAGAGAGAAACTACACTAGCTTACATTTATATGGACAACGCTGGCCTCACTCTCTTAACCGACCTTACGTAGAATGACTACATCGAATCAATAGCTACACCTACTACTAAGTAGGTTGGGTCACTGTCAGACCAGAAGGTTTTTTTTTTCGTCAGAATCCATCTTGCACATTTATGAATCTACCATTCGTCCGTGCATTAGATACTGTAATACAAAGTCCAAACAGATTCATCAGGCTAACCAAATTCTCACTGCTCGTTTTTATCTCCGATACGCTGCTCAACGAACGACTCAAAACACCCCCTTAAATGAGCATACCATGTTTTATACACTCAAATTGGCTACCACTCAGCCAATGAGCATCCGGAAAAGCAGTTAATAAAATAGCTACAATGGCACGAACTGCTGTCAGACTCGCCATTCGTCCGAACTTCGTCGATTCGCCGTCTCTACACTTCCTTACAAAACATACACGCGACTCTGTCCCTTTTGGGTCGCGGAGATAAGTAACTGCTACAAATACTCTCGCCATATTCAGTCAGGTGTTCCTGCTATGCACCTCAGGGCTTTTGACAAAACCTAAAGGAGAATTTGCAATGTAATCGATTCCAATATGGCAGCTCGACATTAGTCAATTTCTCACCGACGCGATATGGCTTCGTTTTGTCTTTTCTACAAATATTATCACGGCTTCTACTTCGACGAGCTTCTTTTTCTGGTGCTCTGGGATCCTGGGCATGACGGTAAATTGCATCCGGCAGCAAGGCCTCTGCTTAGGTTGTGAGGAGCATGGAACCACCTCTTAATTGCTGTTGTTCTCAGGTCCACCCTGATCCGGAGTGGTAGCACTTGTTAGAGTCCCAGCTATGGGCAAATAGTTAACCCTCAAATTGGGGTCAAAACGCGATGGAAGTTTAAAAATCGGCTTTTACTGAAATATTTACATAAAAAAAGACTTTTATAGAAATATATACATTTTTAAAGATAAATTATTAACATAACATATTTGTGAAGGGGAAAAAAATTAAATTATTCTCAGCAAAACATTTTTTAATCCAAAACTAGAAGACATTTTCAGTTTTCTAAAATAAAAACAAAACATTTTCATTAAAATCTGACTGTCTCACTATAACTGAATATTAAAAATAAAACCTTAAAATTCCACCTTTTTGGCATTAAATAACCCACAGAGGTGTTGATATGCCGTTAAGCAAAACTCAGACTCTGGTGCCCTGACCACATGAATTTAATGCGTTTTATTAGTTTGGCAACTAAAATAGTCAAATGTAACCGCCACTTCTCTCAGTTTCTTCTCTCGCACTTCCATATAGTCGCTTCCCTGATACCTACAACCTCTAAATATTTAATGGCAACGCCAATCTCCATCTTGATACCGAACTTTCTCTTGCCCTTTCACCGACATCTTCAGTAACTTGTTTTGTTTCCTTTTCCTTACTTTTCTCTCACTATAAACCCCTGCGCACCAGTGGTGATACTTTCTTGCTTGGAATGAAACAATTATGACAAAAAAAAAAATCATTTAGTAACACTTTAACTTGAGTGACTTTTGGGCTTTGTTTTCCATAGCCAACAGTAAAAAATAGCATTCAGAAATAAAGCAGCTCTATTTACGATTTAATCTTAAGAAAGAACGTCTTACTATCCAATTTGTACTTCTGATCAAAAGTTTTCTGAAACCAGGAAAAAATATTTTTAAATATTAAAAAAGAAGCAGCCTAAATATTTACTTATCAACCAAATGCCGTCTCGCAGCCTCAAGTCTTGAAATAATAATATTTATGTTGAGGATAGATCTCTAGTTGGCCTGCGTAGACTAGCTATTTTATCGCATAGTTTAGTCGATTATCCGGCAAAATATTTTCCTTTACTTGCCTTTTCTTTCTTGCTAATCTTTTCCAGCCATCATCACATCATTCACAAAAACAACAACGATAGCTGACGCTTACCTCCTAATTATTACAAATTCTCAACGTTCAACGCTTTCGTGAACATACACTCTATTAATTACCATGTTCATTTTCAGCATTCAATATTAGCTATTTTTTTTCTTTTTGATTTTTTTCTGGCCTTTCCCTTGTTCTATTACAATGATGTTTTTTTTTCTCATTATTATCGTCATCAGTTCTTTTTCCATGTTGCTTCTCCAATTCTATTGTTTCATTGATTGATTCTTTCAGTTTGTTTTGCTGCCAGCGTTCGTCATCGATGGAACTCGGTTTTCATATTCAGTAAACTAATCAATATCGTCAGTGTTTCTCTCGATTGCGTCTCTGCTCTTTTTCACTCTCTGCGCTTGCTTCGAGACGTAGACAAGCATTTATAGCGTCTTCATTATGCAAGGAAACACCTTCCTCTTTGTGTTGGATGTATGTTCAACCGATTTATTGAAGGGTGATCATTCGGAATCTTTGTTGAAAATATAACAGCTGCCATCCAAGACCAGTCTGACTATCTCCAAAGAAAAGGACACCTCGACGTGGTACAATGGTTAACAAGCTTGACTCCCTAGAACTTACTACAACTGATTTTTATCCTCACATCTAAACTCATAAATAATAACATCATTTATATATATTTTAACGACTACCTCTGTGTAAGTTTACACTTTTTTTTTTAATCATATCACCCCAAGCAAGGCGGTAACGCCACAGATGCGCATGGGGCTACGTAAGAGTGAAAAGATTGGAAAAGAGAGAGCCGGAAACCACATCCTAAACAGGGAACAAGGGATGTTCAATAGATGTGGGTTGAGTGTTAACCGGGCGATAGTTTAGCTTATCTACTCCAATTGAAAAAAAAGAAAAGAGTGAAGAGATTGAAAAAGAGGAAGCCAGAAACCACATCCTAAAAAGGGAACAAGGGAGGAGCCTCTTCACCTGTTCAATAGACGTGGGTGGAGTGTGAATCGGGAGATAGTTTCGTCTATCTACTCCAATTAGAGAGAGGAATAGATACGATCCTTACTATTGAAAAATTGTCATTCTTAGACATCTTTTATCCTCCCTCCTTGTAAAGGAGGATTCAGAGATATGTTCCGGAACCCTTGCAGTATCGTTAATAAAGCAATGCACGTACAGCAATTATAAATATAGAGAGTGTGTCTCCAGCAAATTGACCTGACGGAGACCAAACCTTTTCGCGTTGCTTATTGAATTTAAATTAGCTGCTCTTTAAAGAGAGTAATATTAGTAAAGTTGAACTTTTGGTGATTTTTCTTAATTATTTATCAATAAATATTTTGTGATATTTTAGCTTTATCAGTAGGAAACTAGACAGAGTTAGCAGAACGGAAATATATTTGTTTTTAATTTATAACTTTAAGATATTTCTTTAAAGAGTGTTGCACCTTTATGGTCTATCTTGTGGTTTGTAGTATCACGTGATTCCCCATCGCCACAAGTATTCTGGAGTAAAAAGCTATGATTCGAATGATGATTATCAAAGAGACTCTTAACTTTTTATCATTTCAAACCAAGCAAGGTAATAAGGCCACTAAGATTAAACGGATTACGGAGAATGAAAGGCATTAGTGAAGAAAAATTAGAATGCGTTACTGAGATGAAAGGGGGAAACAAATAACACTATTCAAGTAGACAGATGACGATTTAAGTTGAATTTAGTTTTTCCTAGATTGTGACTGACAGACAATCAACAAACTAGACAAGAATTCTATATCTGAAAAGTGGAAAAGAAAAAACTATTTGAAAATGAGGAATTCTAGTAAGAAATTTCAAAAATAAAAGGATAAGACTTAGGTGCCAATCCGTTTGAATTCAGTGTCATATGTGATACAAATTAAGTGGCGTATTTGATATACCCTTAGGTGATAACGTCTTGAAAGATTGGGCAGAACTTTATCTCGCAGTAGGTTGCCATCGTTTTCTGTGGTCGACCGGTTGCCAGCCAAAACAATAGAACCCAATCTGTCCTTTTATTTAACCCATAACTCGAGGGAAGAGACAGATTAATACCATTCTCAAGGGTATTTGCGCGTAAGTAAATGCAAGAAATTCAACTGGAATTCGAACTCCGCTGCTCGACTTCTTGTTCTAAACAGATATCTACTTCCACTACAAAGCACATCCTGTCCAGGTACTAAAAAGAAATAATTGCGATGAATATATTCGTAGAAGAAGAATTTTATTGAAACTTAGATAACAGGTTCAGACCTAGAAAATTGCAGATTCAGTATTAGGTTTTTGAAGAAATATTCAGTTTAAGCGCGGAAATTATTCCCTTTCGCTAATTGAATGTATTTTAGAATCAAACAGTAAATATACTCCTCTTTTTATCTTCTCGCCTGTCTATCTTCTGTTTTCGTCTCCCATTCTTCTTCCTTTCCTTTCTTATTCATGAATGTCTTTGTTGATACTGGCTAATCTTAGATTAATTATTTGCAAGAGCAATTAAAGATTGCATCCTGCGTATGACGATATACTGCATCCGTCAGCAGAGTCTTTGATTAAGACGTTGTGAGGAGCATAAAACCACCCCACCCAAACCCGAGGTAGTAACACCTGTTAGGGTCCCAGCTATGAGCAAATTTTTAACCCCAAAAATTGAGTTAAAACACAATGAAAGTATAAAAATAGATTTTATTGTAAAAATCTCAGAAATGTCTTGTTGAAGAAAAATTACGAGCAATCTATTTGACTATTGACAAAACTTTATTTACAAAAATGTATCAGTCAAACCTGATCTACAAAATGATTCTTACAACGAATATCTATTCTCTTCATACGAATCTCTTTATATTACTAAGATGAAGTAGTATTTACATTAATTGGACTATTGTCTTTATCTTTGTTGCCCCTTGTACGACAGTAGATATAGACGCTGGTTAGTTCTGTGATTTGACCTAAAGAGTTGTGATTTCCATACCAGGCTACAGCAATAGTGGACAAGTAACTTGCAGGGTTAAAGCGATATATCTCATAACTATCAAAAGAGGCTCTAAGCAAAGAAATGAAGATGATATACCCGTTCGAAATTTCTAGCACCCGAGGAAGGCCGGAGCGTACAACGGCTGAAACGTCGTTCAACTTGCAACAATGATTAGGACAATAGTCTGATTAATGTAAATACTGTCATAAGAATCTATTGTAAAATATTGTTTGCATTGAGGTAGATATGCTGTGAAACAAACCAAATCAAATAAAGATTGTATTGCGTCAGTTTTGCTTATTAATGATGAGGATCTTCCAGACGTGAAAATCAACATTCGAGACTATCTATTTCTGCAATGTGAATTCCGACATTTTGCGTTATAGGGGAGAAATGAGATTATCTAAGCTGACAAGCAGGTAAGATGGAAAGCTAGTCATTATTGAAATTCTTCATTGGCGACTTTTCCAAGAACTTTAAAATTAACGTAATCTGATTATAAACATTGGTTGCCTTTTCCGACTGCCAATTTACGTCAATTCTTGCCACTAATTATTAGAATTGTTTGTTTGATGTACTCAACTTTATCTGTTAAATAATAACCGGATAAAGTGCCTATTTTATATTTTCAATTTCGCGCTTTGTTTGCTTTGGATTTTGTCGACTGCACAGTAGAGTCAGTTGGGCACCGTTTTTGAGAGAAAGAGCATCATGACGCAATTCACTCCGCCAGAAATTTTTAAAAAGACAAACTGTACTGCTTAGCATTCGCACCAAATGTGGATTGCACAGTATAGTAGAGTCAGTTGGGCACCGTCTGCGAGAGAAAGAGAATAAAGTGACGCAATTCACTCAGCCAGAAATTTGGAAATGACTTACTGTACTGCTTGGTATTCGCACCGGATGCTCTTACGACGAACATTCTATTGTGTTTGGGTGTCCATCTGAGGACAATGCAGAGAAATTGGAAAGGGTTGAGTGAGTCCAATGGTGATTACGAATGTACGGCAGCTCAGAAAACTCACTCAGATCGTTCTGAAAAGAAATCCCGAAATGTGTTGGTGATAGCCTTAGACTCAAAACGGTCGTCTACATCGAGTGCATGGAATAGATAGTGCTGCCTTCGGTTAAGAGAGCGGCTGATGAAAAACCTTTTGTCTGGTAACATGACTCCGCACCATGACATATAAGCCAGATAACCCATTCATGACTGTCTGACAATTTCTACATCACACTTACATCTGGCCATCTAACTCCCAAGAACGCAACCCTCTTGATTATTATATGTGAGGCGTAGTTGAGAAAGAGAACAGCAAAACACATTGTAACACCAAAAATGAACTGAAGTTGAGTATTATGGCACCATTCACCAGCTTAAAAAGGGAGATCGTGCAAAAGAGATGCAAGAGATTCCGAATTCGTCTGGAGATCGTGCTTGAAGCCACTGCCGATTTTATTGAATAAATTTATGCTTGGGTATTTTAAGATATTGTATAATTTTGTTAAATATATAACTTGTCGGTGTTTTTTTTTTTTTTTTTTTTTTTTTTTTTTTTTTTTGCACAATTTAGATGACAATTTATCCATCACACCCTATATGTATTTGCCATAATGTCAATGACTTTCTTGTTAGTTACTTTTATCCATACAGCAAATACGCAAGAGAAAACTGATTTTTAATAAAGAAATATTCGAAACATTTACGCGAACCTAATAATAATTTTATTTTTCTACTTTTAAACCTCCGCATCATTGGTGTAGAAGATGTAATTATTATTTGATGTTTTAATATTAACTACTTATTCTCCATAATTATCTGTATACCTTCATTCTGGTCGAGTCATTACGGAATAGATTAATATTGGCAAATTGGCCCCATTCTTTTCCAGTAAAAACAAACAAATGTAGCCCTCACTTCTACTCTATAAGTTTCTTTTCTCGCACGTAAAACTCCCTACCGTATACTTGCTTCCCTGATAACTACAATCTCTAAGAGTTTAATTGCAACGGCAATTACCATCTTTTATCTAATTGATTCAAGTTTATCTTTTCGTCGACATCTTTTCTACCGTTTTTTTCTTCGTCGTGTAACCCCTGCACATCAGTGGTAGTACTAACTTGTTTTTGATTAAACCTATTATAACAAAATAAAAAATGTAATTTTGTGCTGTTACACTGTAAAGTTTTGGCTTTTGTTTCAATATTAAATGCACATATTAATCAGGAAAATACATATAAATTTCATATATAAATTAAGCTTAAAACAACGTTTTAAGAAAATAGTTATTTGAACCAGAATCATTCTTTTAAGAACATTGTTTTGCTTTAGCCATCGTCTTCCTTACTTTTCGGCTACTCTTTCCGGGAGACGAACGGGAACTTTTCACCGAAAAATTATTACTCGTTTCTTTTTGCTTCCTTTTTCACGATGGCAGATGTGAGGCAAAATCGCTGTGTGTTGAACTCCCGTCACCAAGATTTGATTAGCGAGAAATTATTATTAGCTGCAAGAAACAATCTGACAGCTATCATCGGTCTTTTAATTAAATCACATTTATTTGCAACTTCATCTTTCCAAGACAAGCGGCTCCGATGTTGTAGTGTTGATTGTATGTCGTTCCAACGGCGACCTTTCCACATTTCTTGCGTTTTGAGCTCATCTCTTCGATTACGCCTGAAACACATCTGCATTGGTGGTCGACATAATGTGCATTTTACCCGCCTAATGAATGGTCTTGCAAATGAAGTTACTGGTCAACTCTTTACGATAAGCATTCAAATTTTATGAAGCAATTAGCCTACGTTGATATGCATATACGAACATACAAAAAGTTCTGGGAAAGTGCCTAGTATCTTGCAGAGTATCCTCTAGTCCAGGGAAGTAGATCTACACGATATTTCTGATAGTTCTAAGTGCAGAAAATTTCGTGGGAAGGAAGTCCTCTTCTAGGTTCCAAAAATATCTGTTTCAGCTCATGTTTGGCGAAATGGGTTGCCAAAAATTTCATTAAAAATCTCCATCGTCAGGCTTGTACCAGATGACACGGTACAATTCCTTGGTTGAGTAAATTATTGATTTGGGGGTAATTGGAAATCAGAAAGGAATACAAATAGTCTGGAAACAGTGCAACGTAGCTGCTATCAATCGGTAATGTGTTTTAGCGTTCCAATGAATAAAACCAGGGCCAAAATTCTACACCCCATATTTAATCACTATCAGCTTACAAAATATCGTCTTGACATCAGTGGTTTATGGGCCCATGTCTTTTGCGCCGCATCCATAAAATATCATCTGCCTTACGGAACTACAGTCATGACGAATTGCACCGCATTAGTCGTTAGAGAGTCCTCCAAGGTCAGATTAACGACGTCGTAACCCCGGCTATCGTACTGAAATACTAACAATGACTTTTATATATGATAGATACTAAATAACGTCAAACTTACAAAACCTTTTCTATTAAAACAATTTTTCGGCAAAATAAGTTTCTCATTTTTTAATAAAAATTCAGTCCTTACCTTTTTTTTTAAAGCCGTGTAGAAAGGGAAGATTTTGATTCTGTCATTATTTTCTTTTCGAATTAAATTCATTTCAGTTGCGGCTTCTATTAAAATGTTGGGGATTCTGTTTTTTATTAAAGTTCTATGTGATTCACTAGCATCAGATTACGACGTTCGAAAAAATGTTCTTCTCTAAATCATACGTGGCTCATTCGCTTGACATTATTTTTTAATCACTGATCTGAGCATAAGGTTGTCAGTTCAGGGCCATATGTTCGAGACATCAAAAGACACATAAATGTATGGGTATAAGATTTTCCCGAAATAGTTTGCATTTACATTCTGCAGTAGACAGCTTGCCAACCAAGGCTATAGAACTTAATCTGTCCTTTTATTTGACCACTAGCTGGAAGAAAGAGACGTATTAGCACTTTTTTAAAGGTATTTTTGTTTAAGTGAAAACAAAGAATTCAACAGGAATTCGACCTCTGCTCTCCGATTTCTCATTCTGATCTGATATACACTGCACCACAACACACATCCGGTTGTGTACATTTCGTAATTTGGAAATTTCTTTCAAATTCAAAGTTTAGATCTGATGCGGTTATTTAAGAACATCACATTAATTAATAATCTATAGGCGCGTTGTGGTGCAGTGGATATCGGCTTGGCGTTGTGGTGCAGTGGATATCGGCTTGGCGTTGTGGTGCAGTGGATATCGGCTTGGCGTTGTGGTGCAGTGGATATCGGCTTGGCGTTGTGGTGCAGTGGATATCGGCTTGGCGTTGTGGTGCAGTGGATATCGGCTTGGCGTTGTGGTGCAGTGGATATCGGCTTGGCGTTGTGGTGCAGTGGATATCGGCTTGGCGTTGTGGTGCAGTGGATATCGGCTTGGAATGATAAACCAGGAAACCGAGCTCGAATTCCAGTTAAATCCCTTGCATTCACTTACACAAATACCCTTGGGAAAGGTAGTAATCCCTCTTTTCCCTCTAGTTATGGGTTAAATATCAGGACAGTTCGGATTCTTTAGCATTGGCTGGTAACCAGTCTATCGCAGGAAATAATGGCGACCAACAGCAGAATAATCTTCTGCCCAATCAGTCATGTCTCTTTCGAGACATGATCACCCAAGCGTGTATCACGTATGGCACTTAACTGACTGACTGAATATAATAGTTGGAATCATGATTAATTTTTCTACTGGTCATAAAGTGGGGTATCTGTTTTCTGTTGTTATGAAGTAATACACTGACCCCCCACTAATTACTACATAATAATATAATACATCTATTCTCGCTTTAGCTATGAGTTAAATAACAGGACAGATTGGGTTCTATAGCCTTGGCTGGAAAGTAATGGTAACCTACTGCGAGATAATCATCTGCCCAGTTAGTCTTTCGAGATATGATCACCCACGTGTGTATCACATATGGCACTTAACTGACTGACATTAGTTATAAGGTTAATGTTTGGTTTTGTAGCATCTTTCGATTTAAAGCAATACTTCTTCAATTTATTCCTTTTTTTATTAATCTTTTAAAACCATATACGTACATTGAAGCCATAAAACAAAAGAACGTTAAGCTGGCAAGGCTAGAAAATTAGTTTACATTTCGACTTTGCTTATAATCATTTCATGGTTAGTGCATACGTCTCGATAGCAACCTGAAAGGTTATCATCCTAACCACAGAACTTGTTAAATTTTATTTTTTAGATCAGATTTATAGAAGAAAAGCAAACCAAATTCTCTCCCACTCATCTGCAATTAATTCTCTTCACCATCGATTAGGGAAAAAGGGAATAAAGATTTTTGCCCATCTTTTTGCAACTGATGTAACATCTAAACCAAATTAATTTAATCGAAGTCATCAGTGATTTCTCTTCGAGTTATCTTTTATGCTCTTTTGGGCGTTCTGGTGTAGTTATGACTAGCATCATAACCTGGCGTTGCCCGTGCAACTCAGAACATTTTAGTAGTATGACTCAGTTATATAAATAAATAATTGTTGTTTAAAAATTGTTCAAACATTCCATTAAAAAACTCTATTTTCTTTTGTTTTGCATGAACGTGATTTGGTCTTTTGTGTCACATTGTAAACAACATTGCGTTTGTTTTTGTTTCAAAATTACGGGGAAAATATTTGCATTTGTTGTTGACTAAATGAATTTAACATAAACATAAGAATTATTTATTTTGTTTTACTGAAATTAGAAATATAAAAACTATTACGCTGTCAGTTCAGAAATTTTCGAAGAATATTTAAAAATGTAGAAATATAAAAACTATTACGCTCTCAGTTCAGAAATTTTCGAAGAATATTTAAAAATGTAGAAATATAAAAACTATTACGCTCTCAGTTCAGAAATTTTCGAAAAATATTTTAAAATGTAGACATTTAATTTTAGAGAAAAAAAATTAAATATAATGGCTCATATTTTTTTTTTTAATAAAAAATATTTTAGTCGCGTTTGATACATATGATTTGATTTCTGTGACGTAATTCAGCAACCATCTTAGATCTTCGATGTTTTACGGAGCAAATGTAAAAAATCTCCTCCATTAGCCAAAAAAGTGCGTAAGGGAAAATTGAACTCAAACTGAAAAAGTATGTGTCTACCTGGCTTCTCTGTAGATATGTGTCCCTAGAAAGTTTGAATGGCGTAGCTTAATAAATGTAGGCGTGCATAGGGAACAGTTGCACACAGACTCACAGATTGCTTTTTATATATAGAGATAAGCTCAGAACGAAAAATAGAAGAGCCAATTTTGAATTCCAATTGGAGTACCAAACGAGATAGACGCTTAGGTGATTATGTCTCGAAAGAAACATGACTGACTGGACAGAAGATTTTCCCGCAGTAGATTACCATTACTTTCTGCGTTAGATTGGTTGCCAACCTAGGTTATAGAACCCAATTTGTTTTATTTAACCCATAGTTAGAGGGAAAAGCTACAGATTCATATCTTTTCTAGGGGTATTTGCGCGTATATGAATGCAACGAATTCAACTGGAATTCGAACTCGGCTTTCCGAGTTTTCGTTCCGAGCCAATATCCACTGCACAACAATGCAGATTTTGATTACATCAAGTATTGTCTTTGTTTGTAATATGATTGTCCAGCAGTTCACTGCAATATAGAAGAAATTTACTGTAGAAGGTAAAGATAAATGTTTAAAGATTATAGCTACATTGTTTTGACAAACCATTCCTCGGCTCGTTTGTAATACACAACTAAATATATTCGAATCTCTAGTGCCATGGTTCATAACCCCGGGGTATATTATCCTAGTCGGGTAACGAGCCCATATTTTGGAGGTAATGGATGTTTGTTTTGGGAAGAGGCAATCAGCTTATAATTTCACACTGTGCCACCTTTTGGATCTCTATTCTGCAGAATATACCAACACTAGCCTCTAGAGCAGTACAAATTATCATAGGATTTTTAACCACTTACCTATGTGAAGAAGTGTTTTCTACTGTCTTTGGAATGAAGACCAAGAAACGTAGCAGACTCAACGAGGCAAACAACGCCCGAATAGCCCTTTCAGTCACAAAGCCAAGAATAAAGAAACTGGCACTGGCACAGGCACAGGCAATACAAGCTCAACACTCACATTAATAATCACGGCTAGGTTCCGGCTGCTATACCTCTGATTATTATAGATTGGTACTATTGTATTGAACAATTTCCATTAATTTTGTCTGCTTTTGATGTATGAAGATATAATTACTTATTTTCCTTTATTATGGGTATTTGTTCATTGGGGTAATGGATAATAGTGAAATTGTATTTTGGGGTAATCACAGCAAAAAGGTTGGGAACCTATGCAGTGGATGGTCTTTTTTATTCAAAATATATCTTCTCACAGCCTTCTAAAACAGTTATACCGAATCTGTAATTTATATTAGATTTAAAATTTAATTTAAAACAAGGTCTACTGAAGGTTTCACATTAATTTTGCTTCGTTGATTTAATTAAAATTATGATTGAAATTCAAACCAATGTAAGATTACTGCGATTGCAAAACTCAGTTTTGTCGGGCGCTAAATTGTATTTTCAATAAAAATGGCAGAATATTGACACTTGTATTTCATGTGCCGTGTCCCTTCAGGACGTAGGCACTCATGGACTTTCACTTGGCTCTGTCTTTGTCTGTGTTTGTTTGTCTGTATGTCCGTTACCTATAGACTCCGAAACAGCTGAACCGATTTTCTTGAAAATTAACACAGTTGTACAATAAGCGGCTGCGAGTGTGCTTAGCTAGGTTTTGTGTCGAGGTATTCCCGATAAATATCGAAAATCAATAATCGAAAAAATCGGGTTATAGAAGGAGTGGTCCGATTTTAATCAAATTTGATACACCCGTAGACAAAGACATAAGAAACGATATTCAGAAGTGTCAAGGTTGTAGTTCTTAGAATAGTGCAGAAAATCGATTATATATATGCAAAAGGCAAGATGTTTGTGTGTGTGTCTGTTTATCTGCCTATATATCTGTATTTTTTCAGCCCCTTTATTTTAGTTGATGCTTCGAGTTTGGCTTTAAGTAGGTATAATTGTAGTTCTTCGTCTCAACCATGATACCATTTACACAGAGGACATTTAGCCTTCAAAATTCAGTTTACGACGAAAAAAATTATTTGATATCGATACCAGAAAATCAAAATTTAACTAACATACATTCATTTTTCTTTCAGTCTACGGTTTCGCTTTAACTGGAAACAACTATTGATTTTAGTCTTTCGTGCCAACGTCTGAGCTTCTGGGCCATGGATTAGTTTTAAAGTTTTCATTACACCCGAGCAACGGCGAGCTATACTGCTAGTTTAAATATAAACGGAACAAGGTATATTGGATAATTTTAAATGGGTCACTGTTTCCAGCTTATGTGATATACAAGTGTCAAAAGACTAACAATGATTTTGAGTTGAGAATAATTTATTTCGCTTTTCTAATTTCTCAAAGATCATAGTGTAAAACGGGTTCTACTATAGCATGAGGTCTACCTTACTATACCCAGGTGAAGCATGGACGTCTACCCTGCTCCTCCTGTCAAGAGCACAGACTCAGGCATTTGAGCGATCGTGGTTGGATGCTGAAACGTTTATTGTCATGAAAATGCGAGGAGTTGCTAGTCAGCTGTTCCAGACACATCTTAATCATTTTTGCTGGAAGATGAGAGGGAAAATAATGTATTAATGCCCTTCCAAGAACATATGCGAAGTGTTTATATCTTAAATAGATATAGCGATTTTATTCAATAGCATGATTAGTTTTATCTCTCTACTCTGACTACAAATAGTACATAAAGACACAGATATGAATATAAGGTTTAAATAAATATGTATACACATAAATAATGTATTATAGTACGTTTCTGAGGTAGACCTCACGCTATATTAGCACCGTAGAATATGTTTATTTTAATTGGCAGGGTTTAATTGGTATGTTTGCCGAGTCAATCTAGTTGAATGCCCTATATTCACTGACGCGCAAATATTATTGCGGAAGGAATTAATCCGTCTTTTTCCTCCAGTTGTGAGTGAAATAACAGGGTAGATTGGGTTCTATAGCCTTGGCTGGCAACCAGTCTAACGCAGTAATGGCGACCTATTGCGGGATAATCTTCTGCCCAGTCAGTCATATCACTTACGAGACATGATCGCACAAACGTGTATCACGTATGACACGTAACTGACTGACTGACGAAACAGTTCGTCCGCTACTCAACTTAACCCTCTAGGGCCATTCGTATCATATTTGATACAGTATGAAAACAAACCTTGAAAGAAATATTTTCCTGAAAAATTTTTTAAGAGAAATATTTTATAAATTTCAAATGAAAGCAGTACTGACTGCTCAGTCAATGAATACCAAATGTTTCCTTATAGGGAAATACTGTATCAAATATGATACGAATGGCCCTAGAGGGTTAAAGTCAAGAATTACGGCTCATTTACGTTGAACATCTGTTCCCGTATGAACTTAAGCCACGCCGAACTTGGTCAGTAAGTATATGGGTGACTGCTTGGGAATACCAAGTGAGAGTTGCGTAAGGGATAATGGCACTGAAATGTTATTCAGATAGGCGAATTCTTATTTTTGTTGGGTTCTATATATTTCTATAATGTAAAAATATTTTATAGTTTTAAATAACATGAAAAGGGTTTATTAGCAATAGAAAACGAATCAATATAGTGCTATGAGAAAGGTTATTAAAATTATATTTATCATTTTGACTACAATTCTGAAATTAGTCATTATTTTTTTATGAATTTTCCATTCATATTTTTTGTATTTAATCTGAAAATTACATAACATACTGACAATGACTGACTTTAGAATTTCACATCTGAAATTATCATGGCTTGGAAAATAGGAATTTTGAGAAAGAATACGTTCACATAATATCAGTCAGTTAATTGCAATAGGTGATATACGTTTGGGCGATCATGTCTCGAAACAGACAAGATTAAGTGGGCAAAAAATGTTTATTCATGAGATTGCCATTACGTTCTGCAGTAGACTGGTTGCCAACTTAGACTATATAACCCAATCTGCCCTGTTATTTGATTCATAAGTAGAGGGAAGAGATAAATTAATACCTTTTCTCAAAAGTAATTGCGTCAGTAACTGAAATAAATTCAACTGAAATTCGAATCCGTCTCTCGCTCCGAGCCGATATCCTCTGCAACACAACCCGCATAATATATGCATACATAACTATATAAGTGAACCCTACACTACCGGTCATAATTATTAGGTAACATCCCATTGTTTTAAAAATAGATGTATTTCATACTATTTTATAGTATTTATTGCAAATGCATAATTGTAAATGAAAATAGAATGGTTCTTTTGTTAATACTGCACAATAACATGTGCATCAAATGAATTTATAAATATTTAATAATTATCTATATTGTAGTTTCATCAATGAAAGAATTAAGACAATTTAAGGTGATTCAGACGAGTTCATCTTTGTTTTCTTTGCAAAGTGATAATAACAAAAAAAACATTCTATTTTTATTTGGTAATAAATACTAAAAATAGTATGAAATACATAATTTCTTTAAAAAACAATTAATTATGGCCGGTAGTGTATACATCTTGATTATTACTACGCCTTTAACAAGAGCAAACGCTATTTCATTTTTTAGCTCTGATATCTTCAAATTTTCTTGAGAGTGCAGACTAGCATTGATTTATCTGTCGAATGATAAATCAATGAATAATGACCATGTCCACGTAAAATTTTCAAATATTAACTTCTAAATTTATGTCTGCCAAGAATAATATAAAAATATTGCTTTACTAATTTTACGGAACCCACTCAAAACAAAATAGAAAAATGCAACATTGTGGAACATTTACCGAAATAGTTTTATTAACGTTTCTACTTTAGGTTAGTCAAATGCAGATTAATTTTGGTTTCAAGTCTTTTGTTATTATTGTTTAAATCTACTTGCTTGTGGCTCAGAAAAATACTCTGTTATTGAAACAGTTTCTGCATATATGTTTGTTTTTCTTTGAAAACTGCTGGCAGAGTATAAAAAAAGAAACTTTCAAAACAGTCAGTCAGTTAAGTGCCATGCGCGATACACGCTTGAGTGATCATGTCTCGAAAGAGACATGACTGACTGGGCAGAAGATTATCCCGCAGTAGGTTGCCATTGCTTTCTGCAGTAGACTGGTTGCCGACCAAGGCTATAGAACCCAATCTGTCCTATTATTTAACCCATAACTGGAGGGAAGAGATGGATTAATACCTTTCCCAAGGGTATTTGCGCGTAAGTGTATGCAAGGATTTCAACTGGAATTCGAACTCGGTTCCCCGAGTTCTCGTTCCGAGCCGATATCCAATGCGCCACAACGCACAACGCACAAAACAGTATTTGTCTATATTTCTGAGATGAGATATTATTTACAGTATTTACATTATTCGAACTATTGTCCTCATATTTGTTGAAGAAGGCCGTAGCGTACAACGGCCGAAACGTCGTACAAATGGCAACAAAGATGAGGACAATAGTCCGAATAATGTAAATACTGTATTCAAAGAGTAATTAATTTCTAAAAGTATTAATATGCATCTGATTCAAATAAAGTAAAATATATATCGTATTCATGACAGTAACTACAACCAATGCTTATTATAAGACTGAATAAATAATAATAATAAATAATAATTTCTTATAATAAACTCAACTGATTTGTCCTCATCTCAGTAATAAGTCCCCTAAATTCAGCCACCTTTAATTTAATCTCGATATAACATATCTGAGAAAAATTATTACCATTTTCGTTCATTCATAATAATTTATATTTTGCCTAAATATCAGTTCAACACAAAAGTAATGAAGCTAACGAGAAATTAGAACCAGGGCTTATTATAAAAATGAATACCAAAATAATGAAATCTATCGAATTAAAGGTACATTATTTTGTCTTTATAATAATAAGGGATTTACATTTTGCTATCTTTAATGTAATCTTGATAATAACATACCTAACAAAAATTATTACCGTTTTCGTTCCGTTTATTGTAATTAATACGTTACCTAAATATCAGTTCATCACAAAAGCAATGAAGCTCACTATTAATCACAGCCAGTGCTTATAAAAAATGAACAATAAAATTCAATGATCAAAGGCATATTGATTTATTCTTATCGCAGTAATAAGTCTTCTACATTCAGCCATATTCAATTCTTATCTTGATAATATATCGGAAAAAATTATTACCGTTTTCATTGTGATTATGATAATTGATACTTTGTCTAAATAATAGTTTGATATAAAAGTGATGAAGCTGATCAGTAATAACAACCAGTGCTTATTATAAAAATGAACATTAAACTAATAATATCAATCGATCAAAGGCACAATGATTTGTCCTCATCCAGCCATCTTTAATTTAATCTTTATAATAACATACCTGAAAAAATTAATATCGTTTTCGTTCTGATTATGATAATTAATACTTTTTCTAAATATAAGTTCAGTACCAAATTCATGAAGTTGATCAGCATATACAAGCAGTGCCTATTATGAAAAATGAATAATAAAATTTACGGATCAATGTACACAGCTTTGTCTTATCACAGTAATAACTGATCTATATTCATCCATCTTTAATTTACTATTGCTATTAACATACCTGACAAAAATCATTACCGTTTTTGTTCTAATTATGATAATTGGTCAGTCAGTCAGTTAAGTGCCATACGTGATACACGCTTGGGCGATCATGTCTCGAAAGAGACATGGCTGACTAGGCAGAAGATTATCCCGCAGTAGGTTGCCATTGCTTTTGCGGTAGACTGGTTGCCGGCCAAGGCTATAGAACCCAATCTGTAAAGTAAAATGGGCACTAACTTACATCGTTTGATCTCATTTTCTTTTCTTTTTTTGTTTTTCTAGTATGAGTATTTTAATATGGCGTAAATTACTGTAGAAATTACAATTCTCAGTTGTAACGACCGTTTTGAAGTAAACATCCTTCATCGAGCACAAAGATATTAGGTTGTCCCAAAAGTTCGTAGACACTTGCGAAATGTGTTTATCTGGTCCAGCACAATCGAGACAAGCGATGGGTTCAAAAAGGACAAGAGACACCGTCGGTTCCAAAATAAGATCGATTCAGCAAGAAAGTCATGTTCTGCGTTTAGTGGAACTTTGAAGAAATCGTGCATTTTGAGTTGGTTCCGAATGGTCGTGCCATCATGTCGAACTTTACTCTCGGCAACTTCAGTGGGTCTACGAAAATTTGAAGCAAAAGTACCCGGCACTGATCAAGCGAAAGCGCGCTTTGATGTAGCAGCCAAGCCACACACTGTCAGGAAGATCAAAGACAAGTTTGAAGAGTTGGACGGCGTTGAGGTTCTGCCACATTCAGCCTACAGTCCTGACTGTGCTCCATCAGATTAAGGCCTTTTCCGCTCAATGCAACACTTTCTTGACGGGCCGCCGAGTCGACTCGTTTGATGAAGTCGAGGAAGCGTGTCAAGAATTCTTTGATTCGAAGCCGGCTGAATGGTACTTTTACCAGACCCGAAATCTTGCAGATCGATGGCAGAAAGTCTTGGAAAATGATGGTCTTTATTTTGAGCAATAATGTTTGTTGTTTTTGCGAGTAAAATTTCCATTTTTTGCAAGTGTTTTCTGATAACCTTAGATTACTTGGCGAGTAAAATTTTAATTTTTTGCAAGTGTTTACGAACTTGTGGGACAACCTAATATTACTCCGATTTATTATTTTAGTGTTGACCATAGTAATGTATCATAGACCCCCAAAGTGTTCATACAGAGCCGATTGAGAAATACTGATTTAAAATAGGATCGATATTCGTTTTAGAAATTCTTGAGTAAATTATTATCAGACGCTTGTATTTACATTATAGTCAGTGCGTAAGCAAAGTAAAAATGAATAAACGTCAAAGAAAATTTATTCTCCTGACACTGCTCGAACGAACATTTGCGTCGAACATATATTTAGACAATGTACCAGTTGTGGTGCATTGGATATCGACTCGGAACGAGAAATCGGGGAGCCGAGTTCGAATTCCAGCCGAATTCATTGCATTCACTTACGCGCAAATACCTTTGGGAAAGGTATTAATCCGTCTATTCCTTCCAGTTATGGGTTAAATAACAAGACATATTGGGTTCTATAGCCTTGGTCGGCAAGCAGTCTACCGCAGAAAGCAATGGCAACCTACTGCGGGATAATCCTCGCCCAAGCGTGTATCACGTATGGTACTTAACTGACTGACTGACTGTTTCCCCCGAGACTCCTGATTTCGATATAGTCTTTGAGTATCAAATTTTCTCTTCTTTATAACCTGTGCTTGGAGTTTCGACTGATTCTTTCTGAAACTATGTATAAGAACTTTTTCTTTCCGTCTCTCTTGTCTCTTTGTCCGTGCTTACGCATTCCATACATAGCAATCTCATATATCCTTCTGTGGAACCATACAGTCTCTGCTGCATAAATTCTTCTCTTTCCTTGTCAGAATATTTTTCTAGCAGTTGCTGCCATATAAGAGTCTTGATAGTAGTTTAAAACTCTTCTGTTTCTTTCTAACGAAATTGCCATGATTTTGTTTAAGGCTTTAAAGGCATTTTTGCTCCTCAAATAGAACGACCGCTTTAGTTGTCACATCTTCAGTCATCTGTTAAAATATTTTCAAGATTTTTAAATTTCTCTACTCGTTTGATTTTGACGTCTCCAATTCTTAGCTAGCATCTTGAGCTTTTTTTCCCTCTTTCTGACAACCATACATTCTCTTATTACAATTGATGGTAGTCCTTTTTATTTGCTGAGCTTAGACAACTACGTATAGAAATTAAAAAAACAGAAAATATTTTTAAGTAACTTAGAGTGAGTTGAATATATGGATCGGAATCTGACAAGATGAATAAATTAATTAAAGAACATGTAGGAAAAAATGTCTTTAATCTATCATGTTTCACTTAAACAAGCTTTTTTAGAGATTTATTAAAGAGGAATGATTTAAAAATCTAAGAGATAGTATGTTGTTTGAGGTATGGTTTCATTGGTCAGATACGTGTCACGTGTGATAAATCAATAAATGGATATTAAATGTAGAAGAAAAACTTGTGCCTGTTTGTGTGTACCAAGACGTAATAAAAACACTAGATGTTAAACAGACACAAGATTTTTCTTTTATGTTTATTATTCATCTATTGATGAACTTGGAGGAAATTAAATAAGGTCAGATCTTGCAACGGTGGTGATATCTGCAGATAGAACCAAGAGAATTTGGCTATAGTATCATTTCCAGAGGATAACGTTTTTAAAATGAAATGTTTGAAACAATGTTCAGATGCATGCACATTAGAAAATATACATTGGGCCCGTACAAACCCGGATTAAAATGTGGACAATATTATTTCGCTAGCCATTAATGAATAACTTCTCCCTTATTTTAAATTTCTTATGCCTTCAAAGAAGCGTAATAGGCTGATCTTCTGAATTAGAACATATATATATATATATATATATATATATATAATAGTAGTATAGCCCGGCGTTGCTCGGGTGTAATGAAAGCTTTAAAACTAATTCATGGTCCTGGAGCTCAGACTCTTTGGACGTTGGCATGAAAGACTAAAAAGCAATAGTTGTTTACAGTTAAAGCGAAACCGTAGACTGAAAGAAAAATGAATGGATGTAAGTCAAATTTTGATTTCCTGGTATCGATTTCAAATTTTCTGCACTATTATAAGAACTGAAACCTTGAAACTTCTGAATATCGTTTCTTATGTCTTTGTCTGGGTGTATCAAATTTGATTAAAATCGGACCACTACTTCTATAACCCAATTTTTTCGATTTTCGATATTTATCAGGGTTACCTCGACACAAAACCTAGCGAAGAACACTCGCAGATGCTTATAGTACAACTGCGTAAATTTTTAAGAAAATCGGTTCAGCCGTTTCGTAATCGTTTAGGTAACGGACGCACGCACACACAAAGTTCCATTTATAAATAAGTTTATATATATATATATAATGTAATCTGTTGTATTAAAATTATAATTGTTACAGAGACAGCCGATGCAAGCAGTGAATGCCTGCCATGCTTGAGTTAGAATTTTATCACCTTGAGTTTTTTTTTAAATCATTTCACCCCGAGCAAGGCGGAAACGCCACTGATTTGCAGGGGGTTACATAAATGTAAAAAGATTAATTAGAAAAGAGTGAGGAGTACAAACTAGTTAGAAAGGAACAATAGAAAGTAGATGCGATGACAGATACATAGGTGGAGAGAAAGGGAAGGTTATACAGGGGTGGGGAGAGAGCTAGAGTCCAGTGGTTAGTAGATGAGTATTGACTTTGCATTTAAATTTCTGGAGGTTGTAGCCGTCAGGAAAGCAAGAATACGGGAGCGAGTTCCACAGGCGGGAAGTGCGAGAGAAGAAGCTGCAGGAGTAGAATTGTCGTCTGCATTTGGCTAACCTGACTGTGAATGGGTGGGACCCAGTTGCCAGTCTGGTTGCACGAGTAAACACCTGTTGAGGAGGCATCAGTGACTTAAGCTCGTCCGAGCAGAAGCCATGAAAGTATTTATAGAACAGACAAAGGGAAGCCACATTTCGACGATGGGGAAGTGGTTGCAGTCGAGTCGCCAGATCAGTACCTATCACATTACAGACTCTCCTTTGGAGCTTGTCAAGAATACTGAGGAGAACGGCAGGGGCACCTGACCATAAATGGCAGCAGTACTCCATGCACGGACGGACGGATGGTTGACTTGTATATATGCAGGATGGATTCAGGTGGAAAAAACATACTGGATCGACATAGTGACTTAACCTTCTTAGCAGTCGATTTTACTATGGATTAAACTGACCAGCTAAATATAGCCAGGAAAATCTAAACCCTATAATTTCCCAAATACTGCGTAAGCTTCTGAAAATTTTTTTTTTTCGTTGTAATTATAACATTTTTTGTATGGAAAAAAATGAGGTCCAAGATGGGAAAAAAACAGTGACAACTAATTGGTTAATTATTCGCTAATGCTGTTAGTTCTTGTAAATCGTAAAATTAAGATTTTGATGGATTGACTTGTGAGCAAGCGAAGAAATACTGTTTTACTTGGATTAAAATGATTATTATCAGGAAATATTTTCCATTTAATTTGATATTAAAACAGAAAAATAAAGTAAAATGACCCGAACATCGTCACTCCCTAGCATTAGCAACAAAAAAAGTGAAATATCGCTCCAGTTCTCCTAGCATAGAAGACGAATGCAGTCATTTTCGGGAAGTGTGCATTTTACTTTGTTTTTTCATTTTATAAGTTAGTTCAGCTATTGCAAAATAATGACCAGTGTGACTCATGCGGCCTGCTAGGTCTTTCTGAATATTACACTTCATACGGAAAATAACGTTTCTTAAAATTCTGTTATTTCGTTCTTAATATTCCACTCACACACATACAACCATATGCATGAACAATGATCAACATGACTATATTTTTTCTTCATTTTCGTAGTTTTTTACTGAATGTAATATTTTCATCATTTTAAACTATTGGCTATTTTCATTAAGGAAGATCATACGTTTGAAACAGGAAAAATTCTAAATAATTTTAAAATGTTCAAAATAATGCAAACATATATATTTTTATTTAAATGAATATATTATGAACAAATTACATGCAGCAACATGTGTGAATCACATTTATTATTAGTGATAACATTGTATTACGACTTCAATTTCTTTTTTATTATCAAAACGTTACGTCGGGTAACAGAATTATGTGAAATAATACAAAACAACGTAATAGGATAAAAGTAGGTGTATTGACAGGAAAGAGAAGTAGTTATAAGAGGTGAGGATTAGTAGAATACAGAACAAGGTAATTAGTATACAGTATCGTCGTAGAGACGTGATAGATTGACTAGTAGAACACTTCCGGTGCAATACCGGAAATACCCGACAGACTCGTTCACTCGACTTCCTTACTCGAGGTATAATCACTACTATTTTATATAGTGATTCGAATAGTCCATTTCCGTGGAAAGGTGGAGAGCGCCCCAATACAAAAGAACATTAAATAATTTTTTACACATTCCTCAGGGATATGCTTGCCATAAGGTCTTCTTTAGTAAAACTAGCTGAGGTATCTACTACGAAAATTGTCATTGAATCTTTTTAGTTGAAGGATCCGTCTTCTATTGTGCCATAGATCATGTCTCTCTCTACTCGGAAAAGGTTACCTATCGAATAGTAAATGTTCACATCGAGCGGAAACCTACAGAAATATATTCTAGAATTTAAAATGTGCAGTTAATGTCGGCGCAGATAGTCGAATCGGGCAGATGATTTCAGATTAAGGGATAGTCTGTTGCGTTAACTTTCACAAAATCTTTCTCTAACCTTAAGTTACACTTAATCCGAGAGATAGAAAACTTAATTCCCAACAAGGAACGACTCCACAAGAACGAAAAAGCCGATAAAGCAGCAAAATAATCATTACAACTAAACCCCACAACAGAAAAATCCCTTATACGGATTTAAAACCAAAATAAATACATATACCAACAATAATTGGCAGGAGTCATTGAACTCCTGTACTGACAATAAACTACACCAAGTGACACAAACTATCGGAAAAAAAGAAACTAATAAAAGGATGTCAAGAAGAGAAGAAGTGGTAATGACCAGACCCCGAATAGGACACACCTGTATCACCCACTCATACTTAGTGAAAGGAGAAGAATCAATCTGCATACCATGCAAAGAACACTACACAATACACCATCTACTGACAAACTGAATAGACCTTGAACAGATACTACTAAAACATTATCAAGAGAATAATCTAAGGGATCTTTTCAACAAGGTTGATCTTAAAAATATTCTGAGATCCCTTAGAGAGACGAAACTATGCAAGAAGATATAGTCAAAAAGTTCCTCTGAATCATAAGTAAATTTAATTTCCACCCATCATACTACAACAACTAATGTTTCAGCATTAAATAACCCATAAACCAACTGTGGAGACAGCAACAACGAACGACTCCGCTACCTTTTTCTAAAAAATCAAGGCAATCCACAGATAATGAAGAAAATAATTTACGGAGAGCTATGATCACCTACGATAGAAGAGCCGCTCAGATGACCGACGTTCTAACACATCACTGAGTTCAAAACGTCGTTGTTTCATATTAAGAAGAAAATCATAATATAGGTACGCATTAACCTTAAAGCAATCTTACACACGAACATGTTGCCAGACGAAAGTACTTTTTGCCGATTATTCGAGTGGAACTGATTAGCATGAAGTACCAGTATCTGAGATTGTCTTTCACAAGAGATGAACACTAACCACAGGCATAGACAGAAGTTTTTTTCTTTCTAACATTATCTTGAAGTGTATTTCGCTCTTTATCTGTATTCTATTTAACATTTGTATAGACAAGGTAAGAAAACTGAATGCATGGTCATCAGCAAAAGAAACAACCCAAAATGCCAAATAGAGGTGGGGGATAACAGAATCAAACAAGTCCAAGAATTTAAGTACCTAGGAAGTGTTCTAACAGGAGATGGAAAGTGCGACACGGAGATCCGAAGGCGAATTGGCATGGCAAAGGACGCGTTCCAGAAGATGAGCAAAATACTAACACACAGGAAGATCTCAATAGAAACGAAGAAAAGAGTGCTAGACTGCTACGTGATGTCAGTTCTTCAATACGGCTGTGAATGCTGGACAATATCATCGAAAATGAAGACAAAACTGGAAGCGGCCGAAATGTGGTTCTACAGAAGGATGCTACGGATATCATGGACTGAGCATACAAGCAACGACGAAGTGTTAGAAAGAATGGCAACAAAAAGGAAATTGATGCTGAGCATCAGGAAGAGACAACTGAAGTTCCTGGGACATGCAATGAGGAAGGAGAGCCTGGAGAACCTGATACTGACTGGACAGATAGAAGGAAGGAGAGACAGAGGAAGGCAGCGGATAACATATTTGCAGGGTCTGATCAGGTGAATGACGGAACGGGGGTTACCAGGAGCAACAGGAGCAAACATACTAAGAGCCACAAGGGATAGGGAGACGTGGAGATCCATGATCGCCTACGTCCTGAAGGGACAGGGCACATAGAAGAAGAAGAAGTTAAGAGAATATGGATCCAATTCTCACAGGTATTTGTTTTAATATAGTTATAAATTTTAGTCGATATTGCGTAAAAAATTGTGTAAGACGTACTATGATCATTTTCCTCCCCAAAATATCTGCGGGCGTTTTCTTCACACTAATTTCTTTCTATCTATCACATCAATCAGTTAAGTGCCATACGTGGAACACGCTTAGGCGATCATGTCTCGAAAGAGACATGACTGACTGGGCAGAAGATTATCCCGCAGTAGGTTGCCATTACTTTCTGCGGTTGCCTACCTCGTGGCCAAGATAGTTTCTTATTTCTGAGATCAGTGTCTCAGTTCAAACGAGCAGGACAGTTTACTGCTACTGTTGTGCATGGCGTTACATAGGAGGAAAGTTAGAAAGTAATAGGTTATAGGGGGTGTCAGGAAGTGGGTAAGAGAAGGATGAGTATACTGATGAAAGTGGAGTGGACGGAGAAAGGAGAGATGAGAGAGAGGATGCAAGTTAGTAAGGTAATAGATGACTATTGACCTTGCATTTAAATTCTTGGAAAGTTTTAGTTGTCGGGAAAGCAAGTAAATGAAAGAGAATTCCTGAGGCAAGAAGTGCAAGAAAAGAAGCTAATGGAGTAGAATTTGCGCTTACATTTGATTGGTTTCACAGTAAGAGGATGGAACCTAGTTGCTAATGTTCTGGCTCGAGTAAATTCATATATAGGGGGCACCAGGGCGCTCAGTTCATGGGAGAAGCCGTGAAAATATTTGTAGAAGAGACACAGAGATGCAACATTGCGCCGGTGAGAAAGTGACTGCAACTGAGCTGCCAAGTTGGGATTGATCACGTTACAGACTCTCCGTTGGATTTTGTCAAATACTCCTAGGTGGATAGCAGGAGCACCCGACCAGATATGGCAGCAGTATTCAATGCACGGGTGAATGTTAGATTTCTATATGTGCAGGATTGTTTCAGACGAGAAAATACTTCCTGGCCCTAAACAGAGAACCGACCTTCTTTGCAGCGGATTTCGCTATGGATTCTATATAATCATTTTACTTAAGGTCTGTTGTGAGAGGTAACCCGAGGAGAAAAGCAATGGTTTAGGAATCCAAAAAGTTACTTGACACAAAGAGTTGTGAGTTGAGTACTTGGCCCTAAAAGAGGAAACAAAAATTTGGAGATTTGAGTTCTTCTTCTGTGTGCCCTCTCGTTTCAGGACGTAGACGATCATGGCCTTCCACGTCTCACTCTCCCTGGTGGCTCTTAGCACTCTTTCTCCTCTAACATTTCGCAACCCCCGTTCTGTCATGCACCTGCTCAGGCCCTTCAAATATGTTATCCGCTGCTTTCCCCTGTCTCTTTTCCCCCTCAATCTGGCCTGTTAGTATCAAGTTCTCCAAGCACTGCTTCCTCATTGCATGTCCCAGGAACTTTAGCTGTCTCTTCCTGATGCTCAATATTAACTTTTTTTCGTTGACATTCTTTTCAACACCTCATCATTGTTCACATGCTCGAGCCGTGATATCCGCAGCATCTTTCTGTATAATCACATTTCAGCTGCTTTAAGTTTTTCTTTCATCTTTGATGATATTGTCCATCATTCACGGCCATAATAAAGAACTGACATCACATAGCAACCTAGTACTCTCTTCTTTGTTTCTAGTGAAATTTTCCTATGTCTTACTACTTTACTCAGCTTCTGGAACGCGTCCTTCGCCATGTCAATTCACCTTCGGATTGAGTTCCGAAAGTGAATTAACTGAAACTGATATCCAAAACGGTATGGCACGTAATTAAAACAATCTACCCCCGTTGTGGCGCAGTGGATATCGGCTCGGAATGAGAAATCGGGGAACCGAGTTCGAATTCCAGTTGAATTCCTCGCATTCACTTACGCGCAAATACCCTTGGGAAAGGTATTAATCCGTCTCTTCCTTCCAGTTATGGGTTAAATAACAGGACAGATTGGGTTCTATAGCCTTGGTCGGCAACCAGTCTACCGTAGAAAGCAATGGCAACCTACTGCGGGATAATGTTCTGCCCAGTCAGTCATGTCTCTTTGGAGATATGATCGCCCAAAGCGTGTATCGCGCATGGTACTGAACTAACTGACTGACCCCCGTTGACTTAATAAAGGTTTCAATTCGAATTTCCAACGTATATCATCTGAATTAATTTGGGACCTAAAACGGCCAAAACGTGTGGAATATGGCAGTAAACATGAGGACAACAGTCCAAACGATGTAAATACTCTAAATAGTTATCATACCTCAGAAATATATACAGACGTTATTTTTTTATGTAATTATATGTCTTTGTGCTATACAAGGAAAGAAACTATTCCTTCTGCTCAAAAAGCACAATTCCAAAAATGAAATAAAAATTTAGAGTGGAATGGGTTATTTTGATGGTTTATATGATTGCATGCTTCTCGGCAGTGGTAGATGTTGAGATTTAAATCCATATAAAAACTTAGATTTTAAAATGTTGATTTCAAATTAAACTGAGCCTTCTGCCGAAGAAGAGATGCTGAAATGTATTCAGCCCAAGCGGCTTCTCAAATTTGAAGAACTAACAAAGCATCAGCTTCATTTTTCTATGGCAGAGCTTTTTTGTCAGGCCGAAAAAAAAAAATATTCAACACCTCGTTGTACTGTCCAATTAACCCGTCAACATCACACTTTTTATAAGAGGAAGGAAAACTAACGCGCCCTAATATTTTCGGAATCAGTAGAATAAGCAGAATTTCCACACCAAAACCAATTATTTCCCTTAGCTTGGAAAACGTAATGATAGCAATTAATTCCTACGGATTGAATGATTCGGTTTGAAATTTTTAAATTACCAAAAAGGTGAGTTAACCGAGGACAGCTAACAAAACATTGGGAAAATTCATCATTTATCCATCACACCCAATGGTGCATAGGGCATCAAATTTTTGTTGCTGTTTCTTTAACAAACTGTTTTTCCGGGGCTTCTGTAACAAACTGTTTTTACTGCACCCAACGCCCAAAACTGGAGGACCAGTAGACCATTCTTGGGCCTTACGTTTACAGCACCTGGTATTCCAAAATGGTCACCCATTGATCGGACGGGAACCGGTGTATTCAACACGATATAGCTGTAGACTTGCGAAAATTACATCTTTACAAATATATTAAACATATTAAAGGCATTATCATTAAGATGTGCGTTGTGGTGCAGTGGATATCGTCTCTGAGCGACAAATCGAGAAACCAAGTTCGAATTCCAGTTGGATCCCTTGTATTCACTTACGCAAAAATACCCTTTGGGAAAGGTATTAATCCGTCTCATCCCTCCAGTTATGGGTTAAATACCATGAGAGATTGGGTTCTATAGCCTTAGCTTGCAACCAGTCTAACGGAGAAAGCAATGGCAACCTACTGCGGGAAAATCTTCTGCCCAGTCACTCATGTCTTTTTCGAGATATGATCGCTCAAAGTGTGTCTCACGGATGGCACTTAACTGACTGAAAAGCATCATCGACCGTCATTTTCAGTCTTCTTGATTTTTTTTTCTATTATTGCTTTTTCTCCTGTGACCTTTTCTCGGTTTCTTACATGCTATTCTCTTTTCACTTTAGTAAATCTTTGCGTCTCAGTGACTCTATCGCCTTGAGTGGAATGAAATGACAAAACATTATTATATGCCTTTTAATTTGAATAAATCAATTCATAAGAATAAGAATTTCTCATCTCAGAAACCCTGAAGTCATAGAAACGTCATGCACACTCGTAAAAACAAAATCATTTAAACTACTTCCTGCATTAGAGAAACAGAAAAAAAATCAAGAATCCTTTCCTAAAATATGAGAAAACACGTAAAACTTGAATTGACCATTATCTCTAAACGTTCTCTTTGCGTCTCAGTGACTCTATCGCCTTGAGTGGAGTGAAATGACAAAACATTATTATATGCCTTTTAATTTGAATAAATCAATTCATAAGAATAAGAATTTCTCATCTCAGAAACCCTGAAGTCATAGAAACGTCATGCACACTCGTAAAAACAAAATCATTTAAACTACTTCCTGCATTAGAGAAACAGAAAAAAAAATCAAGAATCCTTTCCTAAAATATGAGAAAACACGTAAAACTTGAATTGACCATTATCTCTAAACGTTCAAATGTCATCACCGTTTAAAATTTACTGTCGAGAGAACAGATTGCAAGTATCCTGGCAACTGAAACGCCCATCAGAAACAAAAATTGATGAGATGTCGAAGTAAAAGAAACTGATCAATAACTGCACTACGAAGACTGTGTTAGTCATTTCCCCGGGTCTCCTCTTGAGGGATGAAATGATAAGTTGACGTGCAAACGTCCGACCAGAAAATAAAGAAATGCGGAGGTGTTCATGACACAAACACATCAGATACGACGTCCCTGCTAGGCATTCAATTTTTTCTTTGAAACTCACTTAACGTGTCAGGCGATGTTTTTTTATATGACTGGCATTATTTTCTCAAACGTACAAAATTTAGTTTTATACATTTCTGCATCTATACAATATATTTGCACTCATATTATTCGATGTATATATATAGGAATTGTTTTCAGCGTATATATATATAAAGAAATATTTATTGAACAATATAAGAATTGTTTTCCGTTTGATAACGTAAACAAGATTTTATATATATATATATATATATATATATATACAGAAATTGATTTCAGTTTGAGCATATAATCAAGATCTTACACACACACACACACACACATATATATATATATATATATATAAGATCTTGTTTACATGCTAAAACTGAAAACAATTCTTGAATTAAGACAAGAAATTTTTGATAAAGATGAAGAAATTCATGTCGAAATGTGTCAAACGGAGTGTAAAAGTGTTGCTGACAGGGTTCAGCGTTGTACTGAACACAGGAATATTTTCAGGATGTTAAAAGTTTCTTGATCATAACAAATCAGGTTTTTTGATGTGGCAATACGCTTTGTTCAGTAAAAATTAGTAAATTAGAAAAGGTTTGACTTTTGCTGCACCATATATGACACTAGATGTTGTATTGATAAAAAAAAACAATTGTCCCCATTCTCCAGCATCCTGTCCACATGAAGAAATGTTTCAGCTTAGAAAAATACAAAATGTCTGATTTTTTCCTTAAAGGAAAGGGAAAACAATTTAAGAATTTGGGTGAGTCCTGAATTTGCCGGCAGAAGGATTCATAAATGCGTTAAATAATCTTTCGTGTTTCTCGCATCGAAACAGCATGACACTTTCTCAGTATGGTGCGGTAACTTTTTTTTAATCATGTCACCCCAAGCAAGGCTTTCCACTGCCACTATAGCGCGATTGGGTATATGAAATGTCAGAAGGAGGATGATAGACGAGTTAGGATGTACATAGGGAGAGAGTTGGAGAGAATGGGTGTGAGTTAGTGTGTTAGGAGGTGTCTATTGACCCTACATTTAAACTCCTGGAGGTTGTAGGCGTCGAGGAAGCAAGTATGCGGAAGGGAATTCCACAGACGGGAAGTGCGAGAAAAGAACCTGTTGGAGTAGAAATTGCGGTTACATTTCATCGGTTTCACTGTAAAAGGGTGGGACCTAGTTGCCCATCTAGTATCTCGTGCAAATTCACACCTAGGGGGCACCAGCGATTTAAGTTCATCAGAGCAGAATCCATGAAAGTATTTATAGAAGAGGCACAGGGAAGCCACGTCACGCCGGTGAGAGAGTGACTGCAGGCGGTCAGCTAAGTCGGTATCAATCACATTAGAAATTCTTCGTTGTATTTTGTCAAGAACCCCGAGGAGAATAGCAGGGGCACCCGACCAGATGTGGCAGCAGTATTCAATACACGGGCGGACGGCCAAGAAAATTTGACCAAACTAAACCAGTTGTATTAGAATGAAGCTATTTTCACTAAGATAATGCAAATTTTATTTCATTTTCATTTTTCCTCAAATTACTGCACTAAAAACGTCAGCTAATAACAGTTTTGTGACGGTACACTGACAGTTATGATAAAATCAATTTAATTTGTTTATCTTAAGTGTAAAATAGGAGTGGGAACAAGGTTAGTATAAGTAAAACTATCGACTATCATTTCTCAACCGATATAACTCCTCAAAACATAAGTTCTGTAATACACGTCCACCTCTCTATATTCCACTGCATACGACTGTGTTTGCCTATATCCTTGATTTGCTCTTGCACGAAAAGTAAAGAAAAGGTTCTTCATCGCCCATAGTTAACGTCTATTTTCAATTTAAAGAAAACACTCTATGTCTACAAGGTAAATGTACACGCACTCTCGCCTATCTTCATATAATGTCCAGGAGCAAAATCTGTTCACACCGGTGTGACTAAATTTGAGTCTGTTCCAAATATAAAGATTTTTTTTTAACAAATAAAAAAGAAACACTTCCCGACAGATATATTCGTTCGGCCCTTATGCGATATTTAGCATGATTAAGAATTTCACTGACATCAGATTGATCGAGCTCTGCGTAAAATCTAGGTTGGCAGAAACATGGCAACAACAGTTAATCGTATTTCCTTTTATTAAAATTTTACAACAAAAAAAATGAAATTTTGCAAAAGATATAAACACAAAACAAGAGTGACTATGCAATATTTGTTGGAACAGTCGGTGTATATAAATCTAATCTAATCTAAACTTGTTTTAAAATGGAACTTTGTGTGTGTGTCCGTTACCTATAGACTCCGGAACGGCTGAACCGATTTCATTGAAAAATTACACAGTTGTACTGTTAGTGTCTGCGAGTGTTTTTAGCTAGGTTTTGTGTCGAGTTCTCCCCAATAAATACCGATAATCGAAAAAATCGCGTTATAGAAGGAGTGGTCTGATTTTAATCAAATTTGATACACTCATAGACAAAGACAAAAGAAACGATATTCCGAAATTTTAAGGTTGCAGTTCTTACAATAGTGCAGAAAATCGATAATATATATCTATATATAATGTGTATATATATATATATATGTGTGTATATATATATATATATATATATATATATAAGGCAAAATGTTTGTGTGTGTGTCTGTTTATCTGTCTGTATGTACCTTTATACAAATCCACAATTTTTATCCGATTCTCACCAAACTTCCAAATTTGACTTACATCCATTCATTTATCTTTCAGTCTACGGTTTCGCTTTAACTAAAAACAACTATTGCTTTTTAGTCTTTCGTGCCAACGTCCAAAGAGTCTGAGCTCCATGATCATGGATTAGTTTTAAAGCTTTCATGACACCCGAGCAACGCCGGGCTATACTGCTAGTTATTTATATTCAGCGAATGTGGTAAGACGTCCGAACAGAAATTACTGCCAACATGAAACATTAGATATAAAGGCGCGAGGTTTAACAAGGTTTTTGAATGTCAAGAATGAACTCCATCTTCAAAGTATCAAAGGAATTAAGTGAAGGACACAGGAACAACGGATGTTTGACTTTATGTCACCATTGCAGAAATGTTAGACACCAACTCTTTGTTCAGAACCATTCCGAGAGCATTGATGAATATCAGCGGAATTCATTTTTAACATTAAAATCTGAATGTTGGTGTCATGGATGAAAAAGTTAGAACCTAATAAAATAGCATTTATTTTTGATCGACTATATATATATATATATATATATAAGTAAAATCTAAAAATAGACATTATTTGGTTCCGAATTTTTTGTGACGTAAATTTCTCAAATTTTAACCGTTTTTTTATTTAATTTTTTTATTTCTCATTTTTATTTATTTTTTCATTTTGAGATATGTACTGTTGCTGATGAGAGGGATTTCATGTTGAAATGATCATTGAACAATTTTGAATATTGAAAATTTATTTTATATATATATATATATATATATATATATATTTACAAAATTTTACACGACAAGAAAGCAAAGATAAATTCGTCCGAATCCCCTAAATTTTATTCATTCTTTCATTGATGAAACTGCAATATAGGTAATTATTACATATTCATAAATTCATTTGATGCCCATGTTATTGTGCAGTATTAACAAAAGAACCATTCTGTTTTCATTTACAACTATTCACTTATCAATAAATACTAAAAATTAGTATGAAATATATCAATTTTTAAAACACTGGATAACAATTATAGCCGGCAGTGTATGTGTATGTATATATACATACATATATATATATATATATTCTTACGTCGATGGATGTCTCCACTCACTTTCATGCGTTACGCAATCACTGGATACATGTTACGCGCATATTACGTAATATGCACCTGATGATTACATACCGCGTGAAACTCCAAGTTATCCCCTTGATAATGGTCTATGTGTATATTTATTAATATATTTATAATAACTCTGTCTATAATACATTGAGTACTGTTTTATTAACAGCTGGATAATATTGTTGTACATGTGTGTACCCCCATATGTCAGTCAGTTAAAGTGCCATACGTGATACACGCTTGAGCGATCATGTCTCGAAAGAGACATGACTGACTGGGCAGAAGATTATCCCGCAGTAGGTTGCCATTGCTTTCTGCGGTAGACTGGTTGCCGACCAAGGCTATAGAACCCAATCTGTCCTGTTATTTAACCCATAACTGGAAGGAAGAGACGGATTAATACCTTTCCTAAGGGTATTTGCGCGTAAGTGAATACAATGGATTCAACTGGAATTCGAACTCGGCTCCCCGGTTTCTCGTTCCGAGCCGATATCCACTATACCACAACGCACATAAAACTAATCTAAAATTTGTCACTGAGATGATTGATTGTATTTTCAGCATCTTTACTCCAGAGTCAAAAACAAAATTTTTAAATATGCCGTCCAGAGATAGATACAGAGGGGCAAAGAAAGGGATTCAAGACTCTATTATAGATGATGACTTTTAGATGACGTCACTATTAAATAAACAAAAAATCAAAATTTAACCGAGTCAACCGGTTATTTTTTTCTATCTTAATTCTACTCCCTTTTTTTATTGTAAACTTCCTTTGTATGGATAAGTTTTTTGAGTATTCTTCCGGGATGTAAAATTTTTGTTCCATATTTGAAATTAAAAAAAAAATTGTTTTGATCGTTGCTGAAGAAGCGAGATTTTTCTTGCTGAAATAGCTATTCAACGTCTGTAGGATTCGGAAATATATATATATATATATATATATATATATATATATATATATATATATATACAAATTTTCCAAAATCGAATGGCTGTTTCAACGAATGAATTAAACACCCATCTCATCAGCAATAACAAAACATTATAGGAAAATAAATTTCTTTGCGTGTGTAAGAAAACAGAAGTTCCCTCCCTTACTTCTGTTTTTTATACACACGAAAACAAATTGATTTTCTCATGTTTTGTTATCACTGATGGGACTACTGTTAAATTAACTAGTTGAAGTGGCGGTCCGAATTTTTTTAAAAATTTGAATTTTTATAAAAATTTGAATTTTTTTCCATGTAATAAATATTGGCTCTGTAAAAAAAAAAAAAAAATTTATTTACATTGAGCCCTCTGTCCGGATCAGTTTTAATATGTAATATTAATAGGATCTGTTGGTATTTACCTTCAAACTGCTTCTTTCCGATTTATAGCCAATTATATATATATATATATATATATATATATACATATTATTAGTTATTATCTGTCTACAAAAGTAAAATCACATATGTTCACACGTTTGCCTGTGCGCCATTGTGCGCCGATAAATACACGCATGAAAGTGTACGATTGCCTTTGTTGAATTAATATGTTGATGACGTGACCGATTAGGTTCATTGTGTGTTGCTAGCGTGTGCCCCTGGGCGCATGAACACTTTCAGGCACTTCTTCATTTCCGCGACTGCTGGTGATTTCTTTGAAATCTCGCCGCGGAAGATCGTCAAACCTTGCGCTTTGCGGGCGTAAATCTCTTCGCTTCGCCTTGACGTCACTGATGTATGCGTTTGTCTTTGCCACGCTCGATGATATCGCCCTGTTTCTGGCATCAAGTACTGCCTATTCATTAGTCATTGATTTGCACAACGAATCACTACAAAGTCTGACTGCAAGGATTGGGTGTAGTATTACAAGAAATTAACGGACGTTTTCGACAGACTGCCATCTTTTTTTCAAGATCTTTCTTTCTTTGTTCCACACAAAAACACACACGCACCAGTCGAGGTAGATTTGTTTTGTCAGGAAATACGAACCAGACAATCCAACATTGAATTGTTTAATAAAACAAACCAATAAAAACCTTGTAAGCAATGTGTCATTTCTCGCTAGAATGTGCACTTTTTGTTGCCTACATTTACTAAAGATAGCATCGAAAAAAAGGGAGATATTTTTAATTTCGTCGGAGATCTGTTTTTAGAGAAACTGAATTTTAACAATAAGAGAGCAAGTTTTGCCTTGTGAAGAAAATAGTATTAGGTTGAATTAAGAATCATTTGTTTTAACAAATTTATTTAAAGCAAAAAATTAAAATTACATTTTATTAAATATCTAAACTTATTTATAAATGGAACTTTGTCTGTGCGTGTGTGTCCGTTACCTATAGACTCTGAAACGGCTGAACCGATTTTCTTGAAAATTTACACTGTTGTACTATAAGTGTCTGCGAGTGTTCTTAGCTAGGTTTTGTGTCGAGGTACCCCCGATAAATATCGATAATTGAAAAAATAGGGTTATAGAAGGAGTGATTCGATTTTAATCAAATTTGATACACTCATAGACAAAGACATGAGAAACGATATTCAGAAATTTCAAGGTTTCAGTTCTTACAATAGTGCAGAAAATCGATAATATATATATATATATATATATATAAAGAATCACAAGATAGCCAAAACCTACCGCGGTTTCACACAACGGCTCGTCAGGGCCGTTGTGTGAAACCGCGGTAGGTTTTGGCTATCTTGTGATTCTTTATTTGTCTTTGCTCTACTTTTGCTTTTCATTTGTACTTTTGCATTTGTTTGTATTTGTATCGAGCACTTTTTCTTCTTTTTTGTGGTTGGTTCCGTTTGGGTTTTTTTTCTTTACTGCGGAGTATCGTATGTCTTGTCTTTATTCCGCGGATTTCTTTTTTTTCCCCCTCTTATCCAACGCCTTAGTGCAACGGATGTTAACGGAATTAGATTCTGTCTGTTATTCGTTTTTTCTTAAAGTTTATCTTTGTATAAATTTAGGATTTAGATACTTACAGAGTCTGTTTAGTTATTATTTTGAATATATATATATATATATATATATAAAGCAAGATGTTTGTTTGTCTGTTTATCTGTCTGTATGTCCTTTATACAAATCCACAATTTTTATCCGATTCTCACCAAACTTCACACAAATATTCTTTAGGCTGAGTCTCCAGGACCACGGATTAGTTTTAAAGTTTTCATTACAACCGAGCAACGCCGGGCTATACTGCTAGTTCATTAATATTTGTAATTATTCGTTGCCATTTATCAAGCAGGTTTTAATGTGAAAGGTTTTCGATAAATTCTTGAATCTGGCTTATATGATGGAAAAATCCCCCCATCAAGGCATTCGGAAAAGGTCAATGCAAAGTGAGTTGCAAATATGTTTACCTGCATTTTTCTTGCGAACTATGTGTTCTAATGGTGAATAACAGCGATCTTCTTGAGAGAGGTCGCTGTTCGATCAAACTGTTATGGACACGATGAATGAATGGACATTTAGGGCTACATTGTGTTTTAAAACTTCTAAATAAAGAATATCTTGACCCCCTCCAACTTTTCATCACTTATGATATATTTAATCATCGATTAATTGGCATAATATATAGCGTGTGACATATGGTTCTTCTAAACGGAAATAACTTAGGATTCAACCTAATATCTAATATAATAATCATAATAATAATAATAATCTGTACTAGATTTAAACGTAAAATGTTAAATTTTTCTTGTTTTTCATTTTTTTTATGAGTCATAATTCTTAATTTCATGACTGATTGCGGTGCTTGTGATTTTCAAAAGTATATAAATAATCTTTGTAGTCTTACTATTTTGTCGAATGCTTTCGCGTAATCAATGAAGCATCAAAATACGACACAAAGAATTGATGGAAATGATAGGCAACCTCGACATTTTCGGCAAAGATATAAGAATAATCAAGAATCTCTACTGGCAGCAAACGGCCTGCATACGGACAGGTAACGACCTCAGTAGATACACAAAGATAGAAAAAGGCGTAAGACAAGGATGTATCTTTTCACCGGATTTGTTCAACCTATACAGCGAGAATATTTTGAGGACCCTAGATGACACAGCAGGATTTGTTATTGGAGGCCGCAACCTGAACAACATAAGATACGCGGACGATACAGTACTGATTGCGGACACGGAAAGGAAACTGCAAGATCTCATACAGAAAGTAGCAGTGGAGAGTGACAAGAAGGGACTACAAATAAACTTTAAGAAAACTGAGTGCATGGTCATCAGCAAAAGATACAACCCAAAATGTCAAATAGAGGTGGGGGATAACAGAATCAAACAAGTCCAAGAATTTAAGTACCTAGGAAGTGTTCTAACAGGAGATGGAAAGTGCGACACGGAGATCCGAAGGCGAATTGGCATGGCAAAGGACGCGTTCCAGAAGATGAGCAAAATACTAACACACAGGAAGATCTCAATAGAAACGAAGAAAAGAGTGCTAGACTGCTACGTGATGTCAGTTCTTCAATACAGCAGTGAATGCTGGACAATATCATCGAAAATGAGAAAAAAACTGGAAGCGGCCGAAATGTGGTTCTACAGAAGGATGCTACGGATATCGTGGACTGAGCATACAAGCAACGACGAAGTGTTAGAAAGAATGGCAACAAAAAGGAAATTGATGCTGAGCATCAGGAAGAGACAACTGAAGTTCCTGGGACATGCAATGAGGAAAGAGAGCCTGGAGAACCTGATACTGACTGGTCAGATAGAAGGAAGGAAAGACAGAGGAAGGCAGCGGATAATATATCTGCAGAGTCTGATCAGGTGGATGACGGAACGGGGGTTGCCAGGAGCAACAGGAGCAAACATACTAAGAGCCACAAGGGATAGGGAGACGTGGAGATCCATGATCGCCTACGTCCTGAAGGGACAGGGCACATAGAAGAAGAAGAAGAAGAAGTCTTACTATTCTATCGTTAATTGTTATCGCATAAGAAATTTATAAGAAATATTGGAAATAATTGTTTTTTTAACTCTTTCATATCCTATTTACAGTGTCTATATTATTCGGACTATTGTCCTCATCTTTCTTGCCATTTGTACGACCTTTCGGCCGTTGTAAGCTCCGGCCTTCTTCAGGTGCTAAGAATTTCGAACCGAATTCTTTATTACACTCATTAGGGTATATCATCCTCATTCCTTACGTAAAGCCACAATTGGAAGTCATGAGTTATCTATCCTCTAACCCTGCAAGTTACTTGTTCACCAATGCTGTTGCTTGGTATTTAACTCACAACTCAAGTCACGAAGAAACCAACGTCTATATTCACTGGGCCATGTGACGTTAATCCTATTGTTGTCGATTCTGTCCTTGTATTGAGACGACCACCTAAATTATATATAATTAAATTTTAAATTAGTTGATTCCTTTTTACGGCTTATCAATCCTATGCAAGATAAAGCCATAAAACATTTTTAGAATGCAAGAATTTTTTTCGCGATACAAGTCTAACTAATTAGCCCATAGCCGGGGAAAGGACGGTGGTTTAAGTATATTTCCATGTGACAGTACCGGGTATTCTCAAGTGATCACCTTTCCAGGTCCTTACTAGGATTGACATTGCTTAATTTCCCTGATTATCCGGAGACGGGTTTTGTTCAACGGTATAAGCTGAAATAAAGATATTAATTATCAATAAAATTTGAGTAATCCTCTCTACTATAATAAAGACTGTTGTTTATTTATTTGTGTGTGCATGCATATATATATATATATATATATATATAATTTCCCTCTTGTGACGCTCATGGGAAGAGTGACAAGGGTGAAGCAACGTGCGCTCAGTTTATTAGAGATTATAACGAATCAGCATTGGGTCAATTTATTCTCTTTACTGCTAAATACGAAAGCATTTACCACAGTTATGCTGTTTAGCAGTGGCTTATCATTTTATTTTTGGAAATAATGATGTTCTCGCGTAGTGAAGAAGTATATATATAATTTTACTTACATTGTGACACGGAAATTTCTATATTTCGAGATTTTACCTCATCAGAAAATGTTGACACATTAAAAATGATTTACATTTAAATGTAGAAAACAATACGCTTGTTATTTAAAGAGTTAATATGGAGAGGATAAACAAAAAACTTAGATTTTATGTGTGTGTTTAAATTAACTAATCAGATGAAGTTCATCTTTTAAATTTGAAAATATAATAAAAAAGAGTAGACAAAAAAGTAAGTATAATGAAAATTTTGATATAACAATGGGATCTTTGGATTTTGCTGAGTCTTCAGATCCGGTTGGCTTATTTGTGCTATATAATCTTACAGACCATAATGATATAAATACAGAAGATATTGGATTATACAGGTATGAAGGCCTTACAGTGATTAGGAATTCTACAAATCTTAAATTGATAGAAGTTAATATATAGAGAATTAAAAAAAAAACGAATTTAAAAGTTACGGTAAATATAAATATAAACAGTTTGATTTTCTCGATATCGCTTTAGATTGAGAAAAAATCTATATACCAACCATATAAAAAACAAAATACAAATCCTTTATATATCCATCCAAAATCTAATCATTATTAGCCATGCACTATCATATATAGAATTAAAAGAAATTTCACAAACGAAGAAGGGCTTACGGTCTATCACGTTGAATACACCGGTTCTCGCTTGATCACCGAAGTTAAGCAACGTTGAGCCTGGTCAGTACTTAGATGACAGCTTGGGAATACCAGGTGGTGTAAGCGTATAGTTACGGATGTGCGTTGTGGTGCAGTGGATATCGGTTCGGAAAGAGAAATCGGTGAGCCGAGTTCGAATTCCATTTGAATACCCTGCATTCACTTAAGCACTGGTATCCTTGGGAAAGGTATTAATTCGTCCCTTCCCTCTAGTTATGGGTGAAACAACAAGGGTAGGACTTGGGAACCCTGCCCTTAAAAACAAAATCCAATGAATCTTGATACTCGAAAAGAAAAAAATGTATTACCAGACACAAAACTTATATAAACAATAAATTGTTGAAAGAAAACGGTATTAACAGTAATAAATAAATAAAGCTTAGTGGGCAATAAATGACCCGCCGAGGTTGATTTGCCATCAAAACAAAACAACCAACCAACAAATGAAAAAGCACAATTTCATAATACTGCCTTAAAAAATAGTGGATATAAAATCCAAGTATTAAATATATAAAAGAGTTCTGCTCCAGAATAGAGATAGAAACATTATTTGTTATGCACCCACTTAAAAAAAAACATAGCAGTAAATTAGGCAAAAAATTCCTTATTTTGATTGAAACATTTTCCGAATAATAATCTATTTAGCAAGGTTTTCAATAAAATACTCTAAAACTAAGTTACAGTTGTACGGATAATCTGGAAAAAGATTTTTTTAAATCTTTTAAATAAAAATTTAATCCTATCTGAAAATAAGTATCATCCAAAAACGGAAGTCAATAATTTCGACAATAATAAATATAATTGTAGAAAACCTATCGACTGTCCTTTGAAAAACAAGTGCCTTACAAAATCTATTGTTTATTATTGTACCAACTGACGTTCGATTCCCAAAGTTAGCAATGTCAATCTCCGTCAGTACTCAAATATGGATGCTGATTGGGAACACAATGTACTGTAAGCAACCTCTTAAAGACGGATATTTTTTTCACATTTAAACAACACGCAAAATCAAATGAGTCAAGCAATTACTGATTATAACAATATTTTTCTTTTTTAATCATTTCACCCCAAGCAAGGCATTCCACTGCCACTATTGCGCAAGGGGTTACATAGGGGAAGTGATGGGAAAGAGTGGTTAAATATAGAAAATGTCAGAAGGAGGGTGATAAATGGGTACGGATACCGAGGATGAGGGTTGGGTAGGCTGGAAGAGAGTTTGAGAGAATGGAAGCGAGTTAGTGTGTGAGGAGGTGTCTACTGACCTTACATTTAAACTCCTGGAGATTGTAGCTGTCGGGGAAGCAAGCATGTGGAAGGAAATTCCACAGGCGGGAAGTGCGAAAAAAGAAGCTGTTGGAGTAGAAATTGCGGTTACATTTTATTGGTTTCACTGTAAAAGGGTGGGACCTAGTTGCTAATCTAGTGTCTCGTGAAAATTCCTACATAGGGGGCAACTGTGATCTAAGTTCATCGGAGCAGAAGCCGTGAAAATATTTATAGAAGAGGTACAGGGAAGTCACGACACGCCGGTGAAAGAGTGACTGCAGCCAGTCTGCCAAGTCGGTATCGATCACATTATAGACTCTCAGTTGCATTTTTTCAAGAACCCCGAGGAGAACATAATGCTAAAGTATTTAACATGGAAATACATTGCAAATAAATATAATATATTGTTTTTGGTCAGTAAAGTTGACCCTCGGAATAAACTTATATCAAATAAGAAAATACACCTCTGATAATTTTAAAACTGAAAAGCCACGTAAATATTTTTATACTTAAATATAATGAAGTACCTTTCTATTGAAGCTTTGAACTGTAACTTTGAAATATAGATCATTTGTAATATGAGAGTGCAGCAAGCGTTGCTGAGAGAATCAGTTAAATTCACTACGTGATACACACCTGGGCAATCATGTCTCGATGAGACATGACTGACTCGACAGAAGATTTTCCCGCTGTACGTTGCCATTACTTTCTGCAGTAGACTGGTTGTCACCAAAGGCTAGAACCCAATCTGCCCTGTTATTTCACTCATAACTGGAGGGGATAGTTGCATTAGTACCTTTTCCAAGGGTATTTGCTCGCAAGTGAATGCAACGAATTCAACTGAAATTCGAACTCGTCACTTTGATTTTTCGTTCTAGCCAATATCCACTGCACTATGGTTATTGTATTTATAATTATATTCAACTGCATTTTTTAAAAAAGCTTTTGCTCAGTATTAGTTATTCTGTAGCTGAAATAAATGCAAGGACATTCAACACAAAAATCACAAATTAATTATTTTGAAATAAATATGACAGACAGTTAATCAAACTGTTTGTAATTTGGAATACTATATGCTGAATAAATGGTGTAGGTCTGGTATCATTCGATTAAAAAAAAATTTTTAAGTCCTCTGTCCATTATTAAATGTTGCAGGCGCGTTCATTTCCTCAATGTCGAACATAAATATTTTAAACTAGTAAGCTGGCTTCATAAGAATGTAGCCTGAACACCAACTTCAGCGAATGTGGAAAAAGTGTCAAACATTTAAAAGTGACAGAGAAGCCATACATATGAGGAAACCCATATTTTATTGGCAGAAAATCATCACACGCTAGATTTATTACCGCGAGAAATCTCAGTGATAAATATGCCTATTTTTATTAAAAGAAAAATCATTTGCTAAAATCTGACTAACCCTGGCATTCGTGACGGAAATGTTGATAGATATTTGCCTCGATTTCTTTTCGATTAATAACTCAGCCAAATGACAATTTCCTCTCATTGAATTCTTTCTAGTCCGCTACACAACCATTTTCTCAGATCAGTTATTAAAAATAGCTTCAAGCAAATGAAGTCTCCAGGTCGTAAAGAAGAATATGTTTCATAAGATTTAACAGAATGGCGTTAGAGGATTACAACCAAAATACTTTACCGAATCGCAACATATTGAAAACTTTCCGCATCAGAAAATTATCATCTGTAACCAGAAAAGAAAATAATGATATAATCAAGATATTTCTCAGATAAATTACGGGAAAAGATAGCTTGGTGAATTTAACACACGCAAGATACAATGACAGTAAACAGAACAAAAGAAAGCAGAGAGTAAACTAGATATCAAGCTTATGCAAATAGATTTTAGCAAACAAGTCCAAGAATTTAAATACCTAGGAAGTGTTTTAACAGGAGATGGAAAGTGCGACACGGAGATCCGAAGGCGAATTGGCATGGCAAAGGACGCGTTCCAGAAGATGAGCAAAATACTAACACACAGGAAGATCTCAATAGAAACGAAGAAAACAGTGCTAGACTGCTACGTGATGTCAGTTCTTCAATACGGCTGTGAATGCTGGACAATATCATCGAAAATGAGGACAAAACTGGAAGGTGCCGAAATGTGGTTCTACAGAAGGATGCTACGGATATCGTGGACTGAGCATACAAGCAACGACGAGGTGTTAGAAAGAATGGCAACAAAAAGGAAATTGATGCTGAGCATCAGGAAGAGACAACTGAAGTTCCTGGGACATGCAATGAGGAAAGAGAGCCTGGAGAACCTGATACTGACTGGACAGATAGAAGGAAGGAGAGACAGAGGAAGGCAGCGGATAACATATTTGCAGGGTCTGATCAGGTGGATGACGGAACGGGGGTTACCAGGAGCAACAGGAGCAAACATACGAAGTGCCACAAGGGATAGGGAGACGTGGAGATCCATGATCGCCTACGTCCTGAAGGGACAGGGCACATAGAAGAAGAAGTAGGAAGTATGCTAAAATAAAGTTGTGGATAGTCATTAACGCCAACATTCTGAAGGAACACCGCGAAGAAAAAAAGACTTGTGACTGGTTGTTGTGCTGAGGATGCATTTATATATAAAAATAATATTAATAATGTCTAAAAAGTTGTAGTAAGGGATTCACTTGAGTCCTACTTGTTATTACACAAAAGTTTTAATTGCTGAAGTAGTCGTAAAAATAAGGAAATTAGAAAAAGAACGTTTGGAAGATGCTAGAATGTCTGAGAAAATTCGAGTAAAATCTAAAGAATTCTAAAGGATTCTAGAATATGCAAATTAGTTTTAGCCCCAATAAAAATAGGTTTCGGGAAGAGAGTAGTCAATTGTTAAAAGGATTTGCTGACATTATCAAATCCGGCTTTGTTTCAAAGATTTATATCCAGCCGAATTAATCTGTAAAAAATGTTGCCGACCAACTAAAACCTGAAAAACAACCTCGTGGGACTACATGGGTAAATAGATATTTTTGACGCGTTCATTGATCAAACGAATAATTATTCTTTATAAACACATTTGAGGATTTCCTAAAAGTATAGCACTTGAACTTGTTCGCTATTTTAACTAACTAAAGATATTTGCGGTGCAGTGGATATCGGCTCGGAACGAGAAATCGGGAAGCTGAGTTCGAATTCCAGTGGAATTGATTGCATTCACTTACGCGCAAATACCCTTGAGAAAAGTATTAATCCGTCTCTTCCTTCCAGTTATGGGTTAAATAACAGGACAGATTGGGTTCTCTACCCTTGGCAGGCAACCTGTCAACTGCAGAAAGCAATGGCAACCTACTGCGGGATAACCTTCTGCCCAGTCACTCATGTCACTTTAGAGACATGATCGCCCAAGCGTGTATCATATATGGCACTTAACTAACTGAAAGATATTTGACACTTTTCCTCTCCTTCGTAACACTTCCCCAGCCAGTAGTAAACTCTGTTTTTCTTTTTGAATGCAAAAAGTGTATATTTGTAAATGTTTTATTTAATGTTTCGGTAAGTTAAATATTTGTTTGTGATTTATCTGAGTTTTGGTTAATCAATTTTTTTCTTTTGTTACACTTAACACGTAACAGTCGCATTCTTTTCCTTTGTAGTTGTCCGAATAAAACATTTAAAAATAATATCTCTACTATTCCAAAAATCAATATGTTGACCTTCCACCCTGTATTTAACAAAAGCTTAAGAAGGAAACCCATGTCATCATTAGAAAGATTGGTAACAAGGAACTTAAGAAACCTATTTTCCTGAAAGAACATCAATAAATGATCCTGACCAATAACGAATCAGAGCGGCTGAATTAAAACTGATCGCTCAAGTCGAAATCAATGGTTGGTTTAAGATAGACAATACTTGTAAAATAGTATGTTTCATTAAGATGGAGTCATCTTAAAGATGCATTAATTTACTAAAATACCTGTATCACGCAGTCAGGAGCAATCAGACTTCATATATTGTCTGCCTGTTTATTATATTGTGATGTCGATGCGTTTCAGGCTGGTCTTGATGAATAAATTTCATTTTTACTTCAATGAACTTATTACTGATATTTGCGCACGTACACGCACCTACGCGGGTTTAAGGAACGTTTGGTTGATAACCAGTGTAAATCTTATGACTCGTTGGCTTAATTCTCTTTCACAGATAACGCCGAAGCCATTTACGAATATCGTATACTTTAAACAGTTTTCAGCTTACGATAATGTAAATATCGAACGCTTTTGAAAGCAGGATTGGATTAGAATATTTTATGTTTATCTTGAAATAAAAAATAAAACAAAAAAAAATCACAACTATATATATATATATATATATATATATATATATATATATATTAGCTGAGGCAGTAGAATATGCCCTGCTTAAAAAAAAATTACGGGGTATATGTCACACTTGAAAGATTCTCACGATATAAGATTTATAATCTCTTTTTTTTCATTCTGACAACAATTATTACTGCGAGATGTTCCCGTGATAAACGCGACTGTTTTATACAATGAAAAGAATCGTGAAAATATGGTTGAAGGTGAGATTTGAAAGGAAAACATACATTCCTTTTTGGCACTAGTTCATTTCTAGTCATACTATAGACATGCTTTTTTCAGTGCCCTCAAAGGAATGGTTAACCAATCCGTGCCTCTTGGTGCGATTCTAAAAGAAGTTAAGGTGTATCACGTGGTTTTGGTACAAAGGGAGACATTCACTATTCCTTAATTTCTTAACTTGAAGAAAGAACCTTAACATGAATTTCTTTTCTGACATGTTGATGTTAAGACCTTTAACTACACATCAATTGAAGAAAAGTTTATAAAAAAAAAGTGAGTAATTCGTAAATTTTGATATCAGGGCAATTTTTCCCTAGTTCTGTTTTTCTCACAATAAACTAAGCTTGTGTAGACATTTTCTTTTATATTTGCTTAAAATTTCAGTTATTTTTGGAAAGGCAAAATTGAAAAGTTAATCTATCAAAATAGAATCCATGATAAAATGTTGGGTGTAAACATTTAGAGATATTGGACAAGTAGTAACATTAATATTATTTTGAATACCAATGTGCGTTGTGTTGCAGTGGATATCGACTTGGAACAAAAAAGGGGAGCCGAGTTCGAATTCCAGGTTGAATTCTTTGCATTCACTTACGTACAAATACCCTTGGGAAATATATTAATCCGTCTCTTCCTTCCAGTTATGGGTGAAATAACAGGACAGATTGGGTTCTAAAGCCTTGGCTGGTAATCAGTCTACCATAGAAAGCAATGGCAATCTACTGCGGGATAATCTTCTACCCAGTCAGTCATGTCGCTTTCGAGACATGATTGCCCAAAGCGTGTATCACGTGTGGTACTTAACTGACTGACCAATGGAAAACGATAAAAGCCACTAAGATGCAAGGAGTTACCAAGCGTGAAAGAAACAGTTAAAAAAATACGAATAGGATTAAAGATGAAATGATGATGATGATTGACGTTCCATTTAACTTTTTGGCGATCGTGATTTAATCGTGATTTAATGGAAAGTAGGTAATAAGAAAAAAAAGAGGTAAAAAATGTAAACATTGCCAAGACCTTGTAAGAAAGTTAAGTTGTGAAGAGCTACTATTCTACACTGACCTTGTTTACATTTATTAGAAGAAAATATGTTGTCCACAGTTCTAGCCACATTATCCTCATCAGGTCAAATACGTACCCTACGGCAATAAATTAAAAAACGTATTTTGATATCGGCTTCGAGCAAAAAGTTGGACTGTTTTTATTCTATGTGATTGTAACACTTAGCTGATCAGTACTCTCCTCACACTGATATTCCTGGTTCTCTCTAAATTGCCAAGATTTTAACGAGAGTGCGAACTGGTTTCCTGTTAAATTTTCTCAGTCAGTCAGTTGTCATACGTAATACATGCTTTGGGCGATCATGTCTCGAAAGAGACATGACTGACTGCTCAGAAGATTATCCCGCATTGCTTTCTGCGGTAGACTGGTTGCCAGACAAGGCTATAAAACCCAATCTCTCCTGTTATTTAACCCTTAACAAGATGGAAGAGACGGATTAATCTTTCTCAAGGATATTTGCGTGTACGTGAATGCAAAGAATTTAATTGGAATTCGAACTCGGCATTTCGATGTCGCGTTCCGTGTCGATACCCTCTGCACCACAACGCACATCCGCATCTGATGAAATTCTCTACTGATCAGATTTCAGAGTAATGTAAAATATAATCTGATAGTTAAACCATACATGCAAGAACGTTTTCCTGAAATATAGCGACAAAAGGCCGTACTGAGTAGGACAACAACAAGAGACATGCGGCGTGTGTGACAGAAAGACGAACTTAGTATCGACACAAAGAGGTGAAAAATCATGAGCGACAACATTTGAAACTCTTAATAATGAAATCGTTCTCTCGTTATCTATTTAAATTTATTTCGGCTTAAATGTTGATTTTTATGACTAAACCAATAGTCTCTACACGCAGAATTAGATTATCGTGGTTAAAACTTTTGCAGAACCAACCACAGTTTTAAAAACAAATCATAACAGAAAAATGGTACACCAAAAAGTCTTCACACAGCCAACCGAAAGTTTTGAATTATTTCTCCTAAGCTAACTGCTAACCTATACTAGATTCCAATCTATTTTGCTATTTAACTCATATCTAGAGGGGAAACATGGATTAATAACATTGACAAGTGTATGGCTGAATATATTCGAATACGGCACGCTGTTATTTATTTTCATAGTAATTTCATACAAAACAAGGCAAGGTCGCTGTTGATGCGCAGCAGGTTTACAGTGAGAGAGAAATCAAGGTACAGAAGATCTCAAATAAATACAAAATGAATGGGAATTAAGTAGATAGAAGATGGCAATTGAGGTTGCAATTAAACTTTTGGAAATTGTACTATCATGGAATCAAGCAAATGGAAGGGAGTATCAGAAACGGGATGTGTGAGAAAATAAACTGTTAGAGTAGAAGATGCGGTTACATTTGACTATTTCGACGGAAAAAGGATGGGACCTTAATGCCAGTCTAGTAGCACCAGTAAATACATGTGGTCTGGGAACCAGGAGAAAAAGCTCATCAGAGCAGTTGCCGTGAAAATACTTGCAGAAAATATGGAGGGAAGCCACATCACGTCGGTGAGAAAGTGACTGAAGCGGGGCTGCCTGGTCATGATCGATTATATTACAGGTGCTTTTTTGGATTTTGTTGAAAATTTGATTAGCAGGAAAACCTGACCAGATATGGCAACTGTATTCAATGTATGAACGAATTATCTAAACTTATTTATAAATGGAACTTTGTCTGTCTGTCTGTCTGTCCGTTACCTATCGACTTCAAAACGGCTGAAGCGATTTTCTTGAAAATTTACAAAGTTGTACTATAAGCGTCTGCGAGTGTTCTTAGCGAGGTTTTGTGTCGAGGTACCACCGATAAATTTCGATAATCGAAAAAATTGGGTTATAGGAGTGGTCCGATTTTAATCAAATTTGATACACTCATAGACAAAGACATAAACGATATTCAGAAATTTTAAGGTTGCAGTTCTTACAATCGTGCAGAAAATCGATTATATATATATATATATATATATATATATATAAGGCAAGATGTTTGTGTGTGTTTCTTTACTGCCTGTATCTGTATTTTTTTTTTCAGACCTTTTATTTTAATTTTTGCTTCGGGTTTGGCTGTAAGTAGGTATAATTGTAGTTGTTAGTCTCAGCCCTGATACCATTTACTCAGAGGACTTATTTAGCCTTCAAAATTCAGTTTACAACGAAAAAAATTATTTGATATCAAATACCAGGAAATAAAATTTGACTTAAATCCATTCACTTTTCTTTCAGTCTACGGCTTCGTTTTAACTGGAAACAACTATTGCTTTTTAGTTTTTCGTGCCAACGTCCAAAGAGTCTGAGCTCCAGGACCATGGATTAGTTTTAAAGTTTTCATTACACCCGAGCAACGCCGGATTATACTACTAGTAGAGTTATAAATACACAAAACGCGGATTCTAACGCGCAAAACATCCTGGCTCAACACAGTGACCAAAACATTTTAGTAGTAGATTCAGCTATGGGTTTGATGTGTAGTCCTTTCATCTGAGATCATTTGGGAGAGTAAGGCCAAAAAGGCAAAGCGTATTACTCCCTAGAAAACTAACGTCATCCATTCTGATTTATAGGACGATGACTGGAACTTTCTGTAAACTCTGCTTGCCTTATGAGAATCTAGCTTAGAAATTATGTTAGAAACTAGTTGAGCTTCAGTTCTAGGTAGGAAATCGGATGTGGGTACTCCAAACCAGTCAAGTGTGAAGTTGGACTAAAATTTGCTAGCAAAGCACTTGACCTTGTCTACTGTGGATGGGAGGACTTCGATTTGATTGATTTGAGGAGGGATCGAGAGTTTTCTCTTGTTCAGCACACACTTTCAGAGTCGCCAGTAATCTTTGGGACCAAACTTGCATGATGCTATATGTATATGCTGCTTTATTCTATAAGCAAGCAACAGCTTAACATAATTTAAGACACGCTTGTATTAAGAGCAGAAACAAAAATGCGTCTATTGTGATCAGACGTGTAAATCTGACATAGCTGAAAGTAACTCATGTGGGAGATTGAATCCCAGCGAGCAGGAAACAACCAAAGAGATGAACCAGGTTTGAGTCAGAATTTCCAAGCGGGGATGAAAGTATCAGTCTCAATTTTGACCCAAGAGGACATTTCAGAGGAGGCAAATTAGATTCGTTCCAAAAACATCGCAAAGCAAATCACAAAATGGGTCCTAGTCTGCTCGTTGATAGCAGTAAGATATTCTACTGATAGGAGGTTCGTGGATAGACGTGGAGTAGAAAGAGACATTTCGAGATACCACAGCATGATCAGAGCTGCAAAGAGTCAGGGATATACGGAAGGAAGAGATCTAGAAGAGAAGCGTTTCCATTGTAGTTATTGGGGAAACGCGTGGAGAAACACACCACTTGCGTTGTTATATATATATATATATATATATATATATATATACACACAACAATAATAAACGAGATACTGGTTAGACCAGTAGAGAATTTTTTTAAATTGTGCTCAATGGACAATCAAAAGAACTAAATATGCAGAGCCACAAATATATGAAAAAACAAGATGTTCAGCAGTTACATGCTAACCAGGTTTCACCCGTGTCAGTCTCATCAGGCTGTACTATATATATATACACACACACACCCCATAGGGAACTTGTAGTAACAAAGGTAGTTACGTGCATAAATCTAGAGTTGCAACCGGTTTCAGGGTTCGAGAACGACCACAATTATCTAAAACAAAAATAGGTGGTGTTACGACGAGAGAAATTGGTATAGAAGAAAACGGTTATATATCCTGGTTATTTCGACAAGCGAGTAAGCGCTCATCTCTTTATTCAGAATATTCGAAAAACTGGATAGCTCAAAAGTGAATTTACTTCCAGTGATATCAGGTCAGGTGAAAGGGTTGAGAAATATACAGTTTAGCATTAAAATGTAGCGATAGGACCAGGACTTTCATAAGAAAATTAAAACACGTATGCACCTACGTTGTATACGTGTTTTAACGCACATCCGTATACGTTGTATACGGATGTGCGTTGTGGTGCATTGGATATCGGAACGAGAAATCGGAGAGCCGAGTTCAAATTTCAGTGAATTCATTGCCCTCACTTACGCGCAAATACCCTAGGGAAAGGTATCAATCCGTCTATTCCTTCCAGTTATGGGTTAAATAACAGGACAGATTGGGTTCTATAGCCTTGGTCGGCAACCAGTCTACCGCAGAAAGCAATGGCAACCTACTGCGGCATAATCTTCTGCCCAGTCAGTCATGTATCTTTCGAGACCTGATCGCCCAAGCGTGTATCACGTTTGGCACTTACTGACTGATACACCTACACGCTCACACACACATATATATATATATATATATATAACTAATAAACCCTAAATGAAATACATATCCATATATACACAAAAAACGCATAGCAAATAGATATCACCACACTCAATACCAATATACATAAACACACATTTACATATTTCTCTCTCTCTCTCTCTCTCTCTCTATATATATATATATATATATATAACAGACGTATGTAAACGAAAAGTAAAAAAAAATACAAAATTTCATTATACCCGTAATTTAAAATAAGTTAAACACATATATAGCTTAATATATCAAATACAAGCCTAAATAATTTAGAAACTCAGAAACAAGAAATTTTACAAAATATGAAATACATTTGCCAAGATAATTGAACGGGGAAAAACTAGATCCTACTAAACAGCTGATTTAAATTTGTTTTTATATGGGCATTTATATATATATATATATATATATATATATATAAACTCTGATGTTCGTTAAAAAAAGATTATAAAAAATTTAAAAAAAAACTAAAAAAAAAATAATTACAAAAACACTTAGGAGATCACAAACACAAAATGAAGTATGTAACACTAGCAGTATACACACATAAACACGCCCACTCAGGCACACACCCTCGTCCACTTTGGCAGGGGTCAACCTACTGCGGGATAATCTTCTACCAACACACATTTAAAGGTCATATCAAAGTAGACTGATACCATCAGACGATAAAAATCCCAACTATCAATCACACATATACACACCATAAAAACACACACACACACACTAGCACATTACACACACACACACTAGCAGCAGCCAGGAGGACCATTTGTGGAAAGAAAGTCTCCGAGGACTCAAACACAATCGCTTTAACATTCTGAAGATGAGATTTTAATCTTGAAATATTTTACTAAGCGCATTGTGACAGCCCTCAAAACCTAACCATATTCCTAATATACAAAATGCTTCAAGCAAATTACAACCCTTTTTCATAATATAACTGTTTTTACAGACAGGTTTTAGCTTGTTCAGGGAACGGTTATATTTAATAATATTTTCCTCTATCGTAGTTTCTACTGTGGTGATACCGACCGAACAAAAGCGATGAATCGGATGTGTGCTCTCTCATAACTAAAAGGCAAATGAATAAAAATCGTCGTGCGCATCCGAGTTCGCGCAGATGTTCCGGTTGAAAAATAAAAATTAATCAAATATCAAATTACCATTTTTTTTTTTTACCAGCTAATGAGAAGCCCGGAATCAAATACAAGGATGAAATTCGAAACTAGCTGTGTTTGATCCAAAATGCTGATATAAAAAGCGAAGACACAAACGCTTCTTCAGACAGTCAGGATTTGAGAAGACTGTAACTAATCCCCTTGACCTAAGTCGAGCGGCTACTTTCCTTGCCTCTTTCTTCCTTCCCCTGTCTCATAAGTACTATTCTGACCTTTTACTTTCTCCCTGTTTTCAAAAGCACTTATCGACATCTTCAAAGACCTTCCACACAAACCAACTTGCTGACCTACTGACCTTTGAAGTGGCAACTTCTAAATGAACATTCTTCACCCACAAGACGCTTCCACATTTCTAAGCCTTAATCCCTTTCAGCTCATCATTATTTTCCATGAACTCTTTTACCTTCGTTTGACTTTTAATTCAAGTATTACTTTATTTGTAAAACATTAATTGAAATTTATATATATATATATATATATATATATATATATATATATATATATATGTGTGTTATTTTATACTCTAATTGCCTTTCTTGAATTTATAATCATTTTTTAATTATAGTGGGCTATCTTCCCACAAGGCCAAATTCAGTTAACCTGATACGGCATACTACTACCCCTCACAACAACTAGAAAAGGAATAAGAGATACCCGCTATACTACCAATGAAGTCAGTGAAAAAAAAGTTCAATTGTTTTTCTAACACTTGAATTAAACAAAAATAAATTGGTAGGAGTAAAGCAGGAGTAGAGAAAAACAAATGAAAAAAGGAAAATGGGATAAAATATATAAACAAATACGGTAATACATTACATAATAAAAATATGTATAATTTTTGTACTTTCATCCAAATTCATATTGTTCTCGGAGATATTTTTTCGTATGTTTCCAAATTGTCATGATTTCAGATCTTTCATTTCAAAAGTTGCCTTGCTCTCGATATAACACAATCGCGAGTTTTTGGTTCCTGACATAATCTACACATAATATTTCCAATACTGGGTGGCTTGTTTTGTATTTTTTCAGAATAAGCCAACATATATTAGGGATAACTAATTTTCTATAATTTTCGTAACTTTCTAGCTTAAATGATAATCGATGGCTATACAATCTTTTCTTAAAATTGCCTTCCGTACATCTAAAATAACCTTTATTTTATCCTTTGTTATTTTCCACCTCTGACAAGTAAACTACCCCTTCGTTTGACATTCTTTATTCAAGGAGCGCTTAATTTTATTTCTACAATTGCAGGTGTGCTCAGGTATTTATACACTATAGTTATTAAAATTATTGATATTCCGCCTCTTAATTATTTTTTTCTTAGTTGCTGGTACGACTATAACATATCTTCGTGGTGTATTTATTGAAAACTAGCAGTATAGCCCGGCGTTGCACGGGTGTAATGAAAGCTTTAAAACTAATCCATGGTCCTGGAGCTCAGACTCTTTGGACGTTGGCACGAAAGACTAAAAAAGCAATAGTTGTTTCCAGTTAAAGCGAAACTGTAGACTGAAAGAAAAATGAATGGATGTAAGTCAAATTTTGATATCCTGGTATCAATATCAAATAGGTTTGTTCGTCGTAAACTGAATTTTGAAGGCTAAATAAGTCCTCGGAGTAAATGGTAACATGGCTAAGACTAAGAACTACAATTATACCTACTTAGAGAAAAACCCGAAACAAAAACTAAAATAAAAGGTCTGAAAAAAATACAGACATACAGGCAGTAAAGAGATACACACAAACATCTTGCTTTTTATATATATATATATATATATATATATATGTATATAATCGATTTTCTGCACTATTGTAAGAACTGCAACCTTGAAACTTCTGAATATCGTTTCTTATGTCTTTGTCTCTGAGTATATCAAATTTAATCAAAATCGGACCACTCCTTTTATAATCCGATTTTTTCGATTATCGATTTTCGATATTTATTGGGGTGCCTCGACACAAAACCTAGCTAAGAACACTCGCAGACGCTTATAGTACAAGTGTGTAAATTTTCAAGAAAATCGGTTCAGCTCTTTCGGAGTCTATAGGTAACGGACACACACACACAAAGTTCCATTTATAAATAAGTTTAGATTTTGTGCAACTCAGATATTTTGGGGAGATGTCTAGTTTGAAAAATACTTTCCAAAGTCAAATAGATTTCTATATTTGTTTTCAGTTCTAAGTTAAAGTTGGGATGAGTAAACCAAACGATGTTTCTCTTTCTTTTGTTGTTCCCTGTAGGTTGAATTATTTGGGGTCTTATTCCTGAGAAATTCATTCAGACATTTTCACTGCTTCTCGTACTTAAAAGTTGCCGCTGTGTCTCTGCCTCATCTGAAACCCAAGACGCGGACTTCATATTACGACTCGACCTTTTATCGTCTATACTTGATTGATTACCTCAGTTCAACTGCAGGCAACCAATCGAATTATCAGTTCATTACTGAGGAGAAACGTTGTGTTTCTGCATTCATTCCCGGTTCTTGCCGTTTATTCCAGCTTACAGTCTATCTCCAACTTGTCAGCCATGAAAGTTAAACAGCTGAAGTAGGCAAGAAGTCATATTGGATAAAAGCAGGTAACGAGGGTAAAGAAATGGTATTGGGTGTGGGTTCAACATCGCCAGGAACAAATTACTGCTTGTTAGCTATCAGCACAAGATTAGGTAGGGCTGACCAGTTTGAGATCGAACAGGGACGAGACCTGATTATTCTATGAATAACGAGAGACGACGATGTACAAGGCATGGAGCAGAGAAAATATAATCATATCAACATTTTATACGTGTTATTGTTCAGCTGAGTTTCGATGAATGACTGTTGTGAATTCATTTTGACATCAAATTAATTTTAGGTTCCCATATATTTTGTTTTAGTTTAATTTCTTTATCTTTAGCACATACTATAAATACTTCCATGGCATCTGTTCCAACGAACTTGAGTCACTGGTGCCTCCGCAATAGATGTTTACTCGTAGCAACCAGACTGGCAACTGGGTTTCACCCATTCACAGTTAGATCAGCCAAATGCAGACGACAATTCTACTCCTGCATCTTCTTTTCCCGCACTTTCCGTCTGTGGAACTCGCTTCCTTATTCTTGCTTTCCGAGCGGCTACAATCTCCAGGAATTTAAATGCAAGGTCAATTCTCATATCTTAACTACTTGACTCTACTTTTTTCCACACTGTTCTGTAGATCCTTTCCTTTCTTTCCACTTTCGCAACTGTCATCACTCCTGTATTCCCATCCTTCTTTTGCTCCTTTCTAACTGGTTTCTCCTTCTCATTCTCCTTTAATTCTTTTACTCTTATGTAGCCCCCTGCACATCAGTGGCGTTACCGCCTTGTTCGGGGTGATATGATTAAAAAATATACAAACGCCATGCCAATCATATCAGGTATATATAACTAAATGATTTTCTAAGCGACACTTGGATGTAGCGCAAGGTGGACAGGACGGGGTACCAAATGAGTATCGAACTCACTACTCAGATGTAATAGGGAGAGAGGTGACAGCCTGTTTCATGTTAAACGGATTTGAAAAATATTTACATAATTTACTCGCTTCGCGCGTCCCTCTGTGATCGAGATGTTAAAATACGAAACTAACGACGGTTTCTATTGCTGGGGCAGGAGTGCCTCTTCGAATTCTACCGGAGAACACAGCTTTGTTTTAATAAGTGTAGCTGGTCAATACCCATCTCGGCTACAAAAACTGGTGGCCAGTGGGCATGGACGTGACACATTACAGTGGCAGACATTTTTTTAACTTTGAAGGCCCGAAACATTTCACTGTGTGGTGCCCACTAGCGCGACAAGATGCATTGTCGATTATACAACAATGAAGAGCTATCTTCTACGAACGTGGTCCCCCCGTTGAAATATTGAAAGACAACGCCCCAACATTCTGTCACCGAGATTTTCAGGACTTCACGGTCGAATGAGGGGTGCGAGTCAGGCGCAGATTAGACACCTTCGGCTTGCCCGATTTAATTAAAGGATGGAGTCGTTGTGCTTAGCTTTGAAGTCTGTGGGGTAGACGGGAGAAGTGGAAACAAACTTTGGTTGGCGTGACGTCGGACGAAGGAACGAGCAAGAGGACGAGAGAAGAGTCTGTTTTTTTTTATTCTTATTTTGAAAGCAAGTACTTCAATTAATTTCAGGCATCACAAATGACTGGCGAAATAAATTGAGTACAATAAGTTTTCACGAATATTCATAAATGTAAACGAAAAAAATAAATAAATATAATCTACATGCGCTGTGATCCGTGAGAATATTGAGGAAGGTCCTGGAAATTGGAAGAAAATTTCTCTCACGCACATTCAAGTGATAAGCATTAGCCATCTGTTTATACTATTCAAATACATAAAATATAAATGTAATGTTCATTAGTTTTACGAGAAACCTCTACTCTCGGAAGGAAGCCTGCTCACCAAATAGTGTTCACTTAAGTGCCATACGTGAAACACGCTTTGGCGATCATGTCCCGAAAGAGGCATGACTGACTGGGCAAATGATTATCCCGCAGTAGGTTGCCATTGCTTTCTGCGGTAGACTGGTTGCCAGCCAAGGCTATAGAACTCAATCTGTCCTGTTATTTAACCCATAACTGGAGGGAAGAGATGGATTAATACCTTTCCGAAGGGTATTTGCGCGCAAGTGAATGCAAGGAATTCAACTGGAGTTCGAACTCGGCTCCCCGGCTTCTCGTTCCGTGCTGATATCCAATGCACCACAACGCACATCCCGCACAAATAGTGTTACCTCGGCAAAATATGAAGTACAGGCAAGTTTCATTCAACTGAGATTATTGTCATTTGATATTAATGCTAAGTTAGAAAAATTAATTGTTACTCTCAGTTCGGTGCCTGGCGTAGAGCAACGGGTAGCGTAATGAAAAAAATGAAGCAAATCGAGTATGATTTCCGGCTGAGTTATGTTCAATTTTACACAACTGCCTTTAGGAATGATATTAATAACCCGGATATAAGAGAAACCCGGATATGAGAGAGATTTTCTCTGGTCCCAAATTAGAGCCTGTGGTAACGTATATAAAATAGACCAAACCCGGGTATAAGAGAACTTTTAGCCGCTCCCTACATCTCTCTTATATCCGGGTTACACTGTACATCATCTCGCCACAGCCATGTTAAAACAGCATAACAGACTGATATTGTTAGCTTTGGTTTCAACTCTTCTATATGAAAAAAAAATTAAACCGGTTGCCTATTGGCAAGTAGAGGTTTTGCAGTCTTCATTGACAAACTATGAAAAATGCTGACTGGACATAATCAGACATTTTTCAGAGTTTGACACGAATTTTGGAGATTAATGATTAACATTTTTAATTCACTTGATGGGTTCAATGTATTGCAGGTGGATATAGCATTCTCCTTTTTAGTGTAAATATTATCAAATAGGATTTTAAAATCGTAGGTTAATGTAGATATTTTTACGGTGCTTTGTGTCAGGCTAACCTAAAATGAATGCATCTCATAGATGATTTGATGAGTCAGTTACATAACTGCTAGTTACGCAGAAATATAGGATTTTAAAATCGTAGGTTAATGTAGATATTTTTACGGTGCTATGTGTCAGGCTAACCTAAAATGAATGTATCTCATAGATGATTTGATGAGCCAGTTACATACGCAGCTGCTGAGTATTCGAGTTTCAAATAAAGACCAGAGTTTCGAATATCCATTATACAGACAACGCAAAACGATACAATCAAATCTTCACACCCAAAATACTTTATATTTTTTTCTCTGACAGAATTTGAATCAAAGTTGATTTTACGATCATCTGTCAATAATTGAAAACTACAATACCGAACCAGTTTTACTTCGTTATGTGAACGGCTCACTAAACGATATATTACTCGTGATGGTACTCACTGGTTTTATGCTAATCGATTGATCTCAGGTTGATTTATTGTCTTTTAGAAATAAACCAGTTCACTGCATTTTTGACTTCAGATTTTGTAACTCTTATAATGTCGCAGAGTGCGTATAATAAACGACTAGTTGGAATTTTTAAAAAATGTCTATAAAAAATTTGAAATAACATCAGGTGTATTGGAGAAGCAATTTTTAATTTATACAAAAATTGTTAATCTTTTTTTTTTTTTCCATATTGTTTTTTACTTTTATTTCATTTTCACAGTTATTTTCCTAAGTCCAAGTAATTTTACTATAGTTAGCCATTATCAAAGGTTTATTTTATTTTATGTCATCTGTTTAGTTTTTTTTTTAATCGCGTTTGAGTGCCTGTCACGTGACCACAGTTTGTGTTGTTTACTTAACTGTTTGTTTGTTTTTTCTTTTTGTGAAAAATATTTATTTTGTTCCATGGTTTGATTTAATGTTATTGCTTTTGTGCTGCTTGCATTTTACGCTTAATGCCTGGAACAATAATTATAGTCGCCTTTTTTTTTCTTTTTTTTTACAAATTACGTGTTATAGCACCATTGTATGTTTGACATTTCTCTCCATCCGTTTGTGTTATATTAGTGATATATGGTTTAATTGAATATATATATATATATATATATATATAGCACCATTGTATATTTGACATTTCTCGCCATCCCTTTGTACATATTATGTATATACGGTTTAATTGAATATATATATATATATATATATATAGCACCATTGTATATTTGACATTTCTCGCCATCCCTTTGTGTTATATTAGTGATATATGGTTTAATTGAATATATATATATATATATATATATAGCACCATTGTATATTTGACATTTTCGCCATCCCTTTGTGTTATATTAGTGATATATGGCTTAATTGAATATATATATATATATATATATATATATAGCACCATTGTATATTTGACATTTCTCGCCATCCCTTTGTGTTATATTAGTGATATATGGTTTAATTGAATATATATATATATATATATATATAGCACCATTAGTATATTTGACATTTCTGTCATCCCTTTGTGTTATATTAGTGATATATGGTTTAATTGAATATATATATATATATATATATATAGCACCATTGTATATTTGAGCCATTTTGCCATCCCTTTGTGTTATATTAGTGATATATGGTTTAATTGAATATATATATATATATATATATATATAGCACCATTGTATATTTTTGACATTTCTCGCCATCCCTTTGTGTTATATTAGTATATATGGTTTAATTGAATATATATATATATATATATATATATATAGCACCATTGTATATTTGACATTTCTCGCCATCCCTTTGTGTTATATTAGTGATATATGGTTTAATTGAATATATATATATATATATATATATATAGCACCTATTGTATATTTGACATTTCTCGCCATCCCTTTGTGTTATATTAGTGATATATGGTTTAATTGAATATATATATATATATATATATATAGCACCATTGTATATTTGACATTTCTCGCCATCCTCTTTGTGTTATATTAGTGATATATGGTTTAATTGAATATATATATATATATATATATATAGCACCATTGTATATTTGACATTTCTCGCCATCCCTTTGTGTTATATTAGTGATATATGGTTTAATTGAATATATATATATATATATATATAGCACCATTGTATATTTTATATTTCGCCATCCCTTTGTGTTATATTAGTATATACGGTTTAATTGAATATATATATATATATATATATAGCACCATTGTATATTTGACATTTCTCGCCATCCTTTGTGTTATATTAGTGATATTATGGTTTAATTGGAATATATATATATATATATAGCACCATTGTATATTTTGACATTTCTCGTTATCCCTAGTTATATTAGTGATATATGGTTTAATTGAATATATATATATATATATATATAGCACCATTGTATATTTGACATTTCTCGCCATCCCTTTGTGTTATATTAGTGATATATGAAGCTAATCGAATATAATATATATATATATATATATAGCACCATTGTATATTTGACATTTCTCGCCATCCCTTTGTGTTATATTAGTGATACACGCATGAATCGAACATACATACATACATATATATATATAGCACCATTGTATATTTATATTTACCATCCCTTGTGTTATATTAGTGATATATGGTTTGGATCTGAATATATATATATATATATATATATAGCACCATTGTATATTTGACATTTCTCGCCATCCCTTTGTGTTATATTAGTGATATATGGTTTAATTGAATATATATATATATATATATATAGCACCATTGGTATATTTGACATTTCTCGCCATCCCTTTGTGTTATATTAGTGATATATGTTTAATTGAATATATATATATATATATATATATAGCACCATTGCATTTATATTTTCAATATCCCTTTTGTGTTATATTAGTGATATATGGTTTAATTGAATATATATATATATATATATATATATATACCATTGTATATTTGACATTTCTCGCCATCCCTTTGTGTTATATTAGTGATATATGGTTTAATTGAATATATATATATATATATATATATATAATTATTGTATATTTGATACTTTTTGCCATCCCTTTGTGTTATATTAGTGATATATGGTTTAATTGAATATATATATATATATATATATATAGCACCATTGTATATTTGACATTTCTCACATCCCTTTGTGTTATATTAGCATATATGGTTTAATTGAATATATATATATATATATATATATATAGCACCTATTGTGTATTTGACATTTCTTGCCATCCCTTTGTGTTATATTAGTGATATATGGTTTAATTGAATATATATATATATATATATATATATAGCACCATTGTATATTTGACATTTCTCGCCATCCCTTTGTGTTATATTAGTGATATATGGTTTAATTGAATATATATATATATATATATATATATAGCACCATTGTATATTTGACATTTCTCGCCATCCCTTTGTGTTATATTAGTGATATATGGTTTAATTGAATATATATATATATATATATATATAGCACCATTACATATTTGACATTTCTCGCCATCCCTTTGTGTTATATTAGTGATATATGGTTTAATTGAATATATATATATATATATATATATAGCAACTACTAGTATATTTGACATTTCTCGCCATCCTTTGTGTTATATTAGTGATATATGGTTTAATTGAATATATATATATATATATATATATAAAAATCATTGTATATTTGACATTTCTCTGCCATCCCTTTGTGTTATATTAGTGATATATGGTTTAATTGAATATATATAAGAGAGAGAGAGAGAGAGGACATCAGCCCAAGAAGGCACTCTCTGCTATGGGTGTGAAAATCAATTAAGTGTAACTGTGTGTATGTTAAAGCAAATGCTTTTAGCTGCCTTTAAAACGGTGAGTGGTTTATCTCAAATAAATCAAAGGTTTTGACATTTTGGATGTCGACAAACTTTAAACAGGATTTCCTCGTTTTTTTTTATCTTGCGGTGGAAAATACCTTCTAATTTCAAATACCTTATATATATATATATATATATATATATATATATATATATAGTAATTTTAAGAAAGTAAAAGAACACGTAGATTTAAACCCACTGTTCAAACATTTACTAATTTACATTAAAATAGGTACCTCCTTTAATCGCAAAAACAGCATAGTATGAATTAAAAAGGTCTAAAACTTTTCCATCAAAATGTTTATAATATTATAAAAAGGAAAGATCAAATTAATTTTTATTTATTTATTTATTAAAAACTTTAATCCCTTTTAACATGTTCGAATTTTGGCAGAAAATTTTGTTTTTGAGTTACCGTTGCAGAAATGTTACGACTGTTTAGAAGCGATCACGTAATTTTACGTAACTCACTTTTTTCGATGACAAACAAATTAATTTGGAAATTCTCGCAAAAATCATATAATTGTCGGATTTTAATAAAATTTTTAATTGACATTCACAAATGAATGAAATTATTTTTGAAATTATTATTTTTTTAAAATCTTGGTGAATTTTTTCAACTCTGTTACCCACTCCACGTAAATTCATAAAATTTTAATAAATTTTAATTGGTTGCAAATTATTTTTATTTGTTAAACGCATGACTCATCAGGGAATATAAATCATGTACTTTTTTTATTTTAAATTTTTTGGCACTATTCGAAAATCTGTTCCGAAGAGTAAAATAAAAAAATGCAATAAAATTCTGATATAATTTAATTTGAAAAGCTTTTAATTGCTTGAATAAATAATAATAATTAAGGACATTATAATCTGAAGAAAAATTTTTTTTCGATTACTAATAAAATTTTAAAAGAATTGTTTTCCTTTTTTTATTATTATAATAATTCATAATGTTTTAAAAATATTTTTGAAATCTTTTAAAGAACTGTCGCCCATTTTTTTTAGTTAAGAATTGATTATATTACCTATCGAAAATTGAAAAATTTAATAAAAATCGTTCACCAATTATATTTGCAAAATAAATACAATTTTGTGTGTGTGTGTGTGTGTGTGTGTGTGTAAATAAATATGTTTATTTAAGTACGATGTTCCATAGGGGCCATAACAAGTCTCTATAGGGGTCGTATTTATTTTAGAAATTAACAAGTGTTTTGGATTATTCCCCTGACATGGAAAGCGACAGAAACCGCACTTTGATTCTGATTCAAGTCTCTTGAAGACATTTATAAAATTCAACAGCCTGTTTTGCAAGTCATTCCTTAAACATTTAAAGCAACTTTTACATTTTAATTCCTAATTTTCTAATTTTGTTAAAAACAAAACTAATTGTGAAATTCACAGTTTGTAGAGGTACCTAAAAAGAATATGAAAATAGATATTAAGAATAAAAAATTAATAAATGCTATAATATTTGATAAACTGAGTTACGTCTACCGTTATTTTCATTCTTTTATTAAATTGTAAAATTTTTTAAAAGAAAGTTTTATTTTATTTTAATTTTTATTTTTCATAAAACATCTTCAATTGTAAGCCTGCAAAGCTAAACTAACTAAAATTCCATAAAATATTGGATAATTGCTGAAAACTGTTACATTTTTAATTTTAACATAGTTAAAAATAAAAAAAACCGATTCATAAGATTCATACCAAATGCGTCTTCACACTTTTAAATCATTCATTGTCGGCTGCTGATAAGGTGATGACAGCTGTAATTGAGAAATGCTTTTTGAAACATTTTTCAGGCAGTAAGCAAGTAATTCTTCTTTCAAGTCAACTTAAAATAAGTTTAAATTTGGTAATTTGAAGAAAATAATGTGTCAGCGAGATGTATTTTATTTTTGTAAAGTTTTTTAAAACCTAGAATTGGCTTCTATTTACAATGAAAAATGGCGGAAAATTTGAAATGTTAAAAACTTTTTTTAAATTTAGAAAGTTTTTGATTGCGATCAATATAATTTTGGTTTAAAATACACTCGGGTATTTTGTTTACAGGAATTACTAATTTCAATTTAAGCTAATTTTATAGCTTGAAGATAACTGATTTATTTTTAAAATTTAATTTAAATTTAGGTATAGAAAAATTACTGGAGATATGTACATTAAAAAGTGATCTGTCCAGAGTATAGCCATCCTGCCCCCCCCTTCTAACCCAAATGTTTATCTCTATGGCTACAAACTGCTGATGGACTAGTTTAGACACACCAAATCCCATTCTCTGCAATTACCACTTATACCTCACATTCTCAAAAATAAATTGTTTCTATCATTTATTTTCAGTTCCACATATCACCCGAAGAGGAGCGGTTCTGGTCTGAAACATAAAATTTTTGTGTAGTGATGCTATGCATTTATAAACCACTGTAAAAACTATTACACACACACATATATATATATATATATATATATATATATATATATATATATAGCACCTAGCTAGGTTTCACCTAAACGGATCGTCAGAGAAAGCTGGCTCCGTTTAGGTGAAACCTAGGTAGGCTTGTCTGGCTCATTAGGTGCTATTTATTTAGTTTGCTTTGCCTTTGTATTGAGCGCTTTCTGTTAGATGATTACTCGTGTCGGGTTTTTTCTTTGTGCTTCGTGCTGATTTCGGTCCGAACACTTTTGACTGACTTTCATGCCCTAAGCTCTTTCTTTTTTTACAACCATTTTTTCCTTCGTTCGATAATTTTCGAGAAAGGTTTTCGAGACGAGCATAATTATAATCTCGTTTTTATATATATATGGTTAACTAAAATAAAGACAAGAGGAAAACTGTATTTTAAATCGCCTACGCGATTTTTCCTGTGATTGACTTTTTCAATATAGATATGTAATTTAGAATAAAACTCATTTCGTCTTTTTGCCTTGATTAAGTTCATCACAGGACGAAACGAGTAGGCGATTTAAAATACAGTTTTCCTCTTGTCTTTATTTTAGTTAACCATTCTGTCCTTAATCTCAGATTATAATTGACTATATATATATATATATATATATATATATATACATATATATATAACCCCTATCAATGTTGAAAATGTCGACAGAATTTTGAGCAGTCAATTTGCTGATTAGCGATTCGTTTGCTCAAGTCCTCTCCTCGCTCAACTCTCTTTCTCTGTCAGCTACTAAAAAATACAAGTGACTACATTATTTTCATTTTGTCTGCATATGATTAGACAATTGACATCGATTTATGTCTTTGTTCAAAGGCACTGGTGATAGTTGAACACAGCCAGCCATTATGGTGAACGTGAATTCAGCTTTCTTCGCCGATAATCTTTTCGCAAATATTATTCTCCGGTTTATCATTCAACCGCTGCCGTGGTTGAATATATTCTTAAATCCGACATTGAGTAAATCTAGGCAGGTTTCAAGCTTAACCACTAATTCAGTTCTCAACTAAATTTCAAACAATCAACAAAATGAGATAGGACTACTCCTGAGTTAAATTTTGAAAGAAAAAATGTATTTTGGTTCAGTAGAAACAAAGTTACATAAAAATATGTGAACTCCGAAAAAGCGAGACTAACTACATGAGTGAGTGAGTAACGCTTCTACGAATAATTTTTTTTTCTTTTTAACCTTTTTCTCTTCAATATTTTTGCAATCGGTTTTCAACATTTACATTCAAAAATATTTTTTATCAGTTTTGTCAATCAAACATTGCTTATCACTTATCATTTCATTATCAGAATTGATGATAAATAATCTATTTTTTATTGTGCTTTTAATCAATTGCATTTTTTTTTCTTTTTAATGTTTGAATGCGGTTTTCAGCATTAAATTTAAATTAATAGCAATGCCTGGAAAAATCATGGATTACATGGAAAAATGTGTGCATGAAAAGTAATATTCATACGATTATAATAAACCTTCAATTTCAATCATCTTCTTTCATCAATCAAGTTTTCTTCGTGTTTCTTCGATTTTTATCTAAAATAAGAGATTGGTTTCCAGCCATTTTCTACAAATTAGGTTTTTGTCCAAGAAAGGTTTTACAAATATTTAGCTGATGCAAGGGGAGACGGATAAAATGAGCCAATATTTTGTATTCTAGCTGAATGCCCTTGTGGGAACTTTGTAGTAAGTAAACCTGAATTATCATGATGAATAATGATCATTTCTCTATTCACTAAAGACTAGTTTTTCTTGCCCAAAGAAATTATTTGCATGTAAATTTTATCTGTGACTGGTGATCATTTAAAGATTCATCATCCGCTATTTCTAACACAGACAAGATTATCTTCAATGTAAAGGTGACCTATCAGTTGGGATACAGTCTGTCATTCCAACTGAACCAATGACAACGGTATTAACCTTGTGAAAAGAACCCATTTTTCATCTGTATAAACAAATATGTCCAATATGTTAGCTGGAGATGCTGAGAATATAATGACTCGCAATAATCAACACATCACTGATAATCTGTTTCTGACAAGTCATGAGGGACCGATTTCTCAGTATTTGACAATTTTTTCCCCTTTTTAGTTAAAATGTCGCTGAGCAGACAGATGACATGCATTGCAGCAGTATCTTTTATTGTAACTGGTTTTCTGTGTCGATATATAAAATCGATAACAACGGACTGGACTTTTTTGCAATCAAATCCGTTCGCGAAACAAAATGCTTATTTGGAAATCTAAACAAACAGGAAAGGAAAAAAAGGTCGAGTGAATGATTACACGCATCATTACAACGAGAGCTACACATGGAATAATTATCGGCTTCTGATTTAGATTTTATGCCAGCCTTACCACTCACATACTTCGGAATTACCGCTAGCTTACGGTCATATCACATTGAATACACCGGTTCTCACTCGATCACCGAAGTTAAGCAACGTTGAGCCTGGTCAGTACTAGATGGGTGACCGCTTGGGAATACCAGGTGCTGTAAGCGGGGTGGTGCAGTGGATATCGACACGAAAAGAGATATCGGTGAGCCGAGTTCGAATTCCAGTCGAACACTATGCATTCACTTACGCACTGGTACCCTTGGGGAAGGTATTAATCCGTCCCTTCCCTCCAGTTATGGTTTAAATAACAGGGCAGGACTTGGGACCCTGCCCTTAAACAAATCCCATCGAGGAGGAAACCGGCTCAACCCCGATCAGGTGCATGCGGCTTGGATTTTTTAAAAAATTTGGATGGGTAATTGTTGCGAGTCAATTGAAACTTCTTTATACACCATGTAGCTATGAATTATTAGAATATTTGTTATTTCCAGTTGTATGGATTTCTATCTTGTGTTTTTCCATGTTCTTTTATGGCAACCATTAAAGTAATAACACACAGAAAAATTTCGCTAGAAACAAAGAAAAGTGTGCTGGATTGCTACGTGATTTCAATTCCTCAATACGGCAGTGAATGCTGGACAATATCATAAAAAATGAGGACAAAACTGGAAGCAGTGGAAATGTGGTTCTACAGAAGGATGCTGCGGATATCGTGGACTGAGCATGCAAGCAACGATGAGGTGTTGGACAGAATGGCAACGAAGAGGAAATTAATACTGAGCATCAGGAAGAGACAACTGAAGTTCCTGGGACACGGAATGAGGAAGGAGAGCTTGGAGAACCTGATACTGACTGGCCAGATAGAAGGAAAGAGAGACAGAGGAAGGCAGCGTATAACATATTTGCAGAGTCTGATCAGGTGGATGACGGAACGGGGATTGCCAGGAGTAACAGGAGCAAACATACTAAGAGCCTCAAGGGATAGGGAGACGTGGAAAACCATGATCGTCTACGTCCTGAAGGGAGAGAGCACATAGAAGAAGATGTCTTCATAATTCTTTTTAATCTTTGAAAATATTAAATGAATTAGTCAGTGAATGTAAAAGTTTGTTGGAGATCTTTAATTTCAATATTTCATTTACAATGTTTCTAGTTTCTCTTTCTTTAGTAATTATTATATCGATAGAGTGGCTCGCTTAGCTCGATATAACACAAATACTGGTTAATTACGATAAGAGTAGTGAGTTTGATTCTCACTGGATGCTCTGTACTCTCGTCCTTGTGCCACGTCTAAGCCCTGCTTAATATATCGTTATAACACAAATGCCGAGAACAGACGTTAGTGTCAACAAATCTGAGTCTTCTTTGGCAATGATTACAATATTGAAGGTTTGACATGCTTCTTCAGTCATTCCAGTCACACGTAGGGGATATGTTTACATTCTAATAACATTCAACAAATCTGAAAACAACTCATTAAAATTGAGTACCTCTCAAAGTTGGTTTGCGAAACTAGATAGCCAGATGTCAGTAAAATCTGACGTGCAACAATGGCCTGTGAACTCAAAACAGTTTTTCTTCTATCCCCTCGAGTACTTCTTTTGGTTCATGTAAGTAAACACTGGTTTAGAGAAAAAAAAGAAATATTAAGATTCTTTACCGGAAAGAGGAGACTTTCTCTGCCTAAATCTTTGGAGGCGAGAAAATGATAATGCTAATAGTAATATTAACCGTTTCCACATGAAGAAGCATACGGCATTCAATGACAGAACAGCCTGTGTTACCTTTGGTTGAAATTTCTAAAAAATTTCAATTAACACAGTTTATTTGCGAAAATAGATTTCTTAAGTCATGTATCTGTTATTCCTCTTTTCAATAGTGATGCGAGCTTCCTTCCTAATCTTTTGATTGAAGAAGTGTTAAACTTCAACATATTGATTATATCACTATTTTATCTTACACTTGCTATCCATTCTATTTGTTCCTGTTATTAAAATTCCTCATATGATGTGTGTTTTTTTTTTGTGGTTCTGTAACAATGCCCAAAATATTTGTCTATATTTCTGAGATGAGATAGTATTTACAGTGTTTACATTATTTGGACTATTGTCCTAATCTTTGTTGCAATTTTACGACGTTTCAGTCGTTGAACGCTCCAACCTTCTTCTAGTGATAAGAATTTCGAACCAAACACTTTATTACAACTACTTGGGTATATGAACTTCAGTAGTAGTGCCTCTTCTGGTAGTCATGAGTTATCTCCTTCTAACACTGTAAGTTAGTTGTTCACTACTGTTGTAGCCTGGGATTGAATTCACACTTATTTGGGTCAAGTCGCAAGAACTAACCAACGTCTATATACATTCGACCATGTGAAGTTCATATACCCCAGTGATTGTAATAAAGGGTTCGGTTTGAAATTTCTTAGCACCTGAAGAAAGCCGGAGCATGCAACGGCCGAAACGTCATACAAATGGCAACAAAGATGAGGACAAGTGTCCGAATAATGTAAATACTGTAAATGTCCAAAATGTTCGAAGTAAGTTGGTTCTGGCTAAGACCTACGGAAGCCATTCGCTCGAATAATGTTAGATCTGAAAACATGGTTCTTGTTGTGGATCTTCGTCACCAATTTGTTGTGACGGAAGTAAGACACGGAATACAGGAGGTAGGTTCAAAACAGTGTATTAGTATAACAAGAAATATGTACAACGTAAGTGTTAATTATTAATAGAGAATTAAGTACGAACGGTACACTTACGCTGCGTATTGTTTGAATCGCAGCTGGCTTTAACTGTGTACTAGTTATTGTACTAACTGCCTACCGGAAGACACGTAGGTAATTATATATACTAAGAGGAAGAGTCCATTCCTTGTGGAAGGGCACCATAACAGTTCTATACAACCAACAGTTATTTCTGAATATGTTTATCGACTTGCATGGCATATAGACGAGAGTCGAAGACTCATGACGCTATTTAAGAACATGATTGAAGTTTTTAGGTCAATGTTTTGATTTTGTTGCAATTTTCAGTGTTGGTTGAAACTCCGTCTAGTGCAGCGAGGTTTGTGTTTAGTCTCTTCATCTCCTATACTAAATGTGTTACAATTGATCCATTCACAATTGTTTTTGTAATGATGGTATTTACTAATTCTTAATGATGATTGTTTATGATGGTTTCTGTGTATGTGCCATTATTACATTCATTCCACTTCGGTATCATAGTCATCATTTGGGAAAGATTTATCTTGGTCCCTATTTCTTAGATCAATTGCTAAAGTATATTGATTCGCAGCTGCTTAGATTATTGCTGCCACATATGGTCCAATTTTCGGCAATTTACTTTGTGTTCCGTGATAAAATCCAAAGACATATCACCAATATTATTGGTTCTGATCTAGCCCCGTTAACTTCAGTCAATTTCCCACCGACGTAAGGTTACCTTTCTGTGTCATTTCTATAAATATGAAATTATTCAGATGTGCTCTTCGCTATGGTAACTATGTTTTTTATTATTTAAACGAAGTACTAACGCTTGGGAAAGGTATTAATCGGTCTCTTCCCTCCAGTTATGTGTTAAATAACAGAACAGATTGGATTCTGTAGTCTTGGCTGGCAACGAGTCTACCGCAGAAGTAATGGCAACCTACGGCAGGAAAATCGTCTGCCCAGTCAGTCATGTCTCTTTCGAGACATGATCGTCCAAAGCGTGTATCACGTATGGCACTTAACTAATTTACTCAATGACTGTATTATATTTAACTGGCTATACTGGGTTGTGCGTTGTGGTACAATCAATATTAGATCGAATTGGCTAGAACGAGAAATCTGGAAAGCTGAGTTCGATTTCCGGTTGATATTCTTTGCATTCACTTCCGCGCAAATACCCTTAGGAAAGGTATTAATCCGTCTCTTCCATCTAGCTATGGATTTAATAGTCAGATTGGGTTGTGCAGACTTGGTTGGCAACTAGTCTACCTACTGCGGGAAAATTTCTACCCAGTCAGTCATGCTTCTTTCGGACATGATTGCCCAAAAGTGTATCACATATGATATTTAACTGACTATACTGGCGTCGACATTTCGTCAATTGACGGTTGAGTTGGCTAGATGTAACCGTAAATTATATGCTAATAGTTTCTTTTCTCGCTTGTGGAACTCCCTTCTGGCTCAATGATTTCCAGGCAAATTCATTCTGTAAAAATATAACTGTAGTGTAGATCACTGTCTACTCCCCTTTGATTCAGTCAGTCAGTCAAGTGCCATACGTGTATTGAACGATCATGCTTCCAAAGAGACATGACTGACTAGGTAGAATATTATCTCGTAGTAGGTTGTCATTACTTGCTGCGGTAGACTGGTTGCCAGCCAAGTCTATAGAACTTAATCTGTCCTGTTATTTAACCTATAACTCGAGGGAAGAGCTGGATTATTACCTTTCCCAAGGGTATTTGCGCGTAAGTGAATGCAAGAAATTCAACTGGAATTCGAACTCTGCTCTCCGATTTCTCGTTCCGAGACTGTCCACTGCACTTCTACGCACGTCCTGATTACTCTTTTGTTTTCCTGCTCTTTACTAATTTTTCTATTCCTAAACCTTCCACGCCTTTTAACCACGTGTGTCTTAGTGGTTTTACTATTTTGCATGGAGTGATAGCAAGTAAAAATTGAAATCTATGATTATCTATAGCATGCAAAGGATATTTCTTTCAGTCTTTAACTATATTTTAGTTTCTTTAAATATGTGAAACATCACTGATATTATACTCTTCCTATGGAGAGACGATGGTATTTTCTGTAAGCTTTCAATCGGGACTACTTGTTAAATAGCTTTATAAGTTATGATCTGTTAAAAACATCAGTTTACGGCTTTTTTTATAGTGATTAAAATTTAATATCGTAAAGTAAGCAGCTAATAATTTCCTGTTGAATACTGAGTACATTTGTTAAATTTATGTGTATTTCTTACAAAAGAAACAGAAGTGAATTCAGCATTTACCCTCAGAGGCAATGCAATATCTACTGCAAAATATCAACTGCCACAAATTGAAAATAACGAGATCTGCTGGGAGAAGACAATTATATTTTATATGTTTGCGTTTAGTAAAATGAGTCTTGTTAACAGATTTAATTGTTTTATATTTGGGTTTAAGAGTATGCACCTAATAAAGGAACTTAAATCTGATAATTAGGAATTAGTTTTCTCTTAAAACTTGACATTTCAAAGAAACAGACCAGTAAATTTGTATTATTTGAATAAAAGAAAGGATTAATTTACTTGCGTCTGACTATTTTCATTAATGGTGTTACACTAACTCGCCAAAAGTGCTAAAACGTTTAATCTATAGTGGGGAGGCGTTCTAGTGGAGAGTAGTTGTATGTTGTTGCAGATTTACGGAATTTGGCCTCGTTGTAGATAGCCCACTATAAGTCCTAGAAGATTATAAATCACGAAGAGCAAACTGAGTTTAGAAATAACATTATATATATGCACATATCGATTAAGGTTTTTACAATTAAAGTAATCCTTTAAAGATGGGTCCAACGGACGTTAGAATGTTCATGGCAATGAATGCTGAAAAGAGAATTTATGCGTATGTATATGGGAGCGTAGTAAATAAGGAATGCCTTTGATGTATACGCTCCTTTGAATGGTGAATAGTTAGAGACAGCGAAGAATAAGATGAGAATGAAGGGAGGCGAGCATAGTAATTTGCTTGACTTTGGTCAAGGGAGATAGTAATTACAATCGTCTCGCTCGAGTCTGTCTGTGTCGGTTTATTATTTCGTCTTTTAGATCGCAGCAGATCATTTGGGAATTCATATCCGTATTTGATTCTGGGCTTCCCATTGGCCGATAACGAAAATTCGCGTAGACTCGCGAACTGGAATTTAATATTTAATTAATTTTTAGTTTTCAACCGGAACACTGCGTGGAGCCGGGGTGCGCAGCGACGAGTTTTGGTCATTTGCTTTCTGGTCGTGTGAGTGCAAACATCCGGTCCCTCGCTTTGCTTGGTATGTATCACCACAAATACATAGTGGATATGGAAAATTTAAGAGAATAATCTTCATGAATTTTAGCATTTGATTAATATCATTGAAATGATTATATACATAACCAGATTATATTAAAATACCATCATGATTTGTTGATTTTAATTAGCAGCATATGGGTTATTATTTAATGTCTAAATTCAAATATTTTGATTGCAAGTGAAGGCATTCAACGACAGATAAAATCTATTGTTGCTAATTTTACTCTATGTATTTATATATTTTCATCTTGTTTTATTTTTGTTTCGAGGGTATTACTAATTGCTCATTGCTTGGACCATCCCGAGTCAAGGTAGTCATAAATTAAGAGGTAGTTTCACGCTTCTCAAAATTTCCTACCTCTCGCACAGAGGTCTTAATGCCGCATGTATTTTATTCTCATGCCCACGTTTGCAAAAGTCCTATTGAATTAACAAATTATGTGAAAATATTCTCTATTATCTGTTAAGAAGTTCTTAAAGTTCGTCGTCGTTGGAAAGACATGAATTCATATTCAACCAGATCAATGGTAATAGTGTTTTATGTTGCCGCAGTATCTTGACAGACAACGAACAACATATATATATATAGTTGTCATCCGCAGACAGATCTGTTTCGCTGTATCACAACTCATCAGTACGGTTAGACTCCGATTGCTACATAACCCAGTCTCGAAACCCGACTGATTTGGCGTCAGTCGGCGACTCTACCCCTGGGGCGTTTGGTGGAAGAAGGCAGTCTTTTGAGCGCATATCATATTACGCGCCCAATAGCTAGAGTGCTCAAATTCATTTTTACTGAATGAGCGATGCGTACACGCTAGAGTGGCTACTGTTTTTCAATGTCTACCTTTCTTCTAGAGTGCTCAATCAGGGTGTGAGAGCGTAACTTAATATTAATAATATTGTTAATATTGTTATGAATTAATTGTACATTACAACACGGAAATGTCTATTTTCTATATTTTGAGATATATTCTCTTCATCAGCCAATGTTTGATATTGGTTGTACAGATGATTTTATCAAAATAGTAAGAACTTGAGTTCACCTGACGTAGAATTATACATAAAAATATAATCTTAAAATTTGTAATCTTTGTCGGTGACACTTGTGTGGGGCGGGAAAGAAGCCTGAGAGTGTCGCGCACACGAAGAGGCCGTCGAAAGTTTAAATCTACCTCGAGTTTTCTGTCTCTTCAACCAAATATTCTAGACTTTATATAGTCCAAAGTTTCCACGCATTTTTTGCTTTTTTAGTTGTCGCATTGTTGGCATCATTTATGGACTGATGTGTCTGTTAACCACGTTTGTACTTGGTTGACTTTTATCTATGGCCGGATGTAGCTGTCAACTACATCCGTGCCGGTTGTTACTTGTGTGAGTTGTTTTTTGCACTTTGTTGACATCAACTACGACCGGATATATCTGTCACCAGCCATACACTTTCTTGACCTTACCTATGGCCGGATGAACCTGTCTATTACTTTTGTCTTCAATATATTAAAATAGTAAAAGCAATCAATCCTCGTTTAATCATTTTACGAAACGCTTTTATCATATATATATATATATATATATTTGAAAACATGAATTTAAATTAGGCACTGTCTCGGTGATTGAGGCGAAATCTATAGTGTCCACAGGGTGTGTATATTCTGAGTTCTGAAGCTATATATTTACAAAGACGGAAATAATACAATTCTAGGTTAAAGAATGTTCATTCTTCTTTAATTCTATCAATGTTCTCTACTGAGAATTGTCTAAATTAAGGCAAAGCTGATGAAGGACGAATGGTTTTAATTTTATGATCTTCTTCTTCTATGTGCCCTGTCCCTTCAGGACGTAGAAAATCATGGCTTTCCACGTCTCCCTATCCCTGGTAGCTTTTAGCACGCCTTCTCCTGTTACACCACGCAACCCTCATTCCATCATCCACCTGATTAGGTCCTTCAAATATGTTACCGCTGCTTTCCCCTGTCTCTTTCCCTCTATCTGGCCTGTTAGTATCAAGTTCTCCAAGCTCTCCTTCCTCATTGCATGTCACAGAAACTTCAGCTGTCTCTTCCTGATGCCCAGTATTAATTTCCTTTTCGCTTCCATCCTTTCTAAAACCTCATCATTACTCACATGCTCGACCCATGATATCCGCAGCATCCTTCTGTAGAACCACATTTCAATTGCTTAAAGTTTTTCCTTCATCTTTGATAATATTGTTCAGCATTCACTGCCATATTGAAGAACCGACTTCACATAGCATTCCAGTACTCGCTTCTTTGTTTCTAACGAAATTGTCCTGTTTCGAAATACTTTTTCCGTTTTGATATATTTGAATTACGATTCTGAGAGTCCTGATTAGAAAAATGAAATAAGTATTCAGTTTACGTGGTCAACGAGCAATTATTAATAGTTTTTCGTTAACTTTTTTAAAAATCATTTCACCCCAAGCAAGGCATTCCACTGCCACTATTGCGCAGGGGGTTACATAGGGGAAGGTGAAGAGAAAGAGAAGTTAGATATAGGAAATGTCAGAAGGAGGGTGATAGACAGGTAAGGATACCGAGGCTGAAGGTTGGGCAGATGGGAAGAGTGTTTGAGAGAATGGATGCGAGTTAGTGTGTTAGGAGGTGTCTGTTGACCTTACATTTAAACTCCTGGAGATTGTAGCTGTCGGAGAAGCAATCATGTGGAAGGGGATTCGACAGGCGGGAAGTGCGAGAAAAGAAGCTGTTGGAGTAGAAATTGCGGTTGCATCTTATTATGGTTTACTTTCTTCGTGAACTTATTCACTGTTATCGCCAAAATTAATCTTCTTTATCTTAATGTCATTCTCCGTGTATGACAGGGGTCAATAGTTTGCGTTTTTCTGTTACGATTTTCTCTTTGTAAGTGAATACGTTATCAATATTGGAAAGTTTAAAAATGAGGGAAAGATCTATAGAAAATGCAAAGTTGAAATTTTCATTTTGATCATTTTCAAAATGGTAATATGTAATTCTGATCTGATTCTTAGTAGCAGATAAAATGAAGGTGCATTGAGATTGTTTCGAACAAAACGAGGAAATATGGGTTGTCTGGAAAGTTTATGCCGGTTTTTAGTCGTACCTGTTCCAGCACGTTGGAACACATCAAATTTATAGACAGATATATATGCTTACATTTCCGATTGGAGGACACTTCAAACTCTATATTGAAAAAGAAAGTTTAAAATTATTCTTATCAATTTTACATCTCTATGAAAATGGAGGATTTTATTGTAAATTTTAAACAATTTGATGCTTTTTTTACTACCGTAAAAACAAAAAGGATGCACGAGCAACGAAAAAGCCATGTGCTATATATGATCAAGCAAATCCTTTCTACAAATGACAACCAAATGACTGAGAATGACCAGCATTAAACAACGCGGAAATTGAGAGAAACACTAAATTTATCAAAATCTACTATCAGCACTTAGTAAATCGCTGGTATGTTTGTGTACCACATGATCTGAGTAAAAATAATATTTTAGACCGCATTTCTATCCGTGAGTTACATTATAAACGCAATGAATCTGCAATTTTTTTAGCAAATTATGATAGGTGATGAGAAATTGATCCTTTCCAACAACGTTCAGCGGAAAATATCCTGGGTAAGAAACGTTTGAAAACTTAACCATTCAAAAAGCCGGTCTTCATCCTAAGAAAGTCATGCATCTAGTGAAATTGGAACAGAAATCCTGTACTATGAGATTCAGCCAAGTAACCAGTGATTTGATTCTGAAATGTACTGCTCGCACCTGGACAAAACGTATCAATTCAAGAAAAACGCTCAGAATTGGTGAACAGAAAATACTTTATTTTCTATCAGGATAATGCCAGACATCAAATTTCATTACCAGGTGTCGTTGACGTTTTAAAATTTTGATCTACATCTGAGCGCAACTCCCGTCGAGCTAGACCGCAAAATGCAGACGCTAAGTCGAATCTATCATACAGACAAATACTTACACAACGTCCACCCTCGTCACTGAGCTGGTAAAAATTGTTGCAGTTTGGCTGGAATGTGTTACCCAACCTACCGTATTCATCAGACTGTGCTTCTTGGAGTTTTCATTTATTTAGAGCCTTGCATTATAACCTCAATTATAAAAAAAATGAATTCTTTCAACGGCATGAAAAACTAATTTAATGTGTAATTTGTCAAGAAACTACAGAAATTCTGGGAAGATAGTTATCTTTAAGTTGCAGAAAAATGAAGAACAAAAATTTATATCTATGAAAGTGAAAAAGCTAAAATTAGGGGTAGAAAATATATATTATCATTACACAAAGTCAGGGATCAGTTTGTTTTGATTATAATATAGAATCGATCCCCCCCCCACTTTATATTATCGATATCTATATATGTTGCCCTTCCCCCTCCCAGTCTAATCCAATTTTATAAAAGTGACGCGGGTGGACGTTGTGTAAGTAATTGCTCTGTAAATTCATCATATACTTTTTATTCTTATTATTCCTTAAACGACCGGAGTGAAACCGGGCTAAACTGCTAGTCTATATTTATAAAAGTGACGAGGGTAGACGTTGTGTAATATTTGATATGTAAATTCATCATATGTTTTTATTCTTATTATTCCTTAAACTACCCGAGTGAAACCGGGCTAAACTGCTAGTCGTTCATATTTAGTTAAATAAATGTATGATAACATAATTTTGTTTGGTGCTTTAATTGCCCTTAAAAATCAGCATGAATTTTCCGCACAACCCAACAGAAATATAGATCGGGTCATCTTAGGAGGAATGTTGGCACTTCGATGTGGTGTAATGGTTAACGAGCTTGCCTTGCTCGATCAATTACAAACAAATACTCACTTGGTGTTCGTGCATTCAGCCTTGTGCCATACTTAATTTATGCTTTGAAATTCACCATACTAGAAGGAATTATTTTTTCAGTCATAAGAGATTATTCGTCCATTTATTAACCTGGGTATTCCCTTTTCCATTTCTTGATTAAATAATGGATTTTTTCGTTCTTTCACGCTATATTTGTTTATAGTATTTGTGATGTTCTATCGATTTTGTAGACATACATGTCTTTGAATATATTAGCATCTATACAAATCCTTATTGTCGTGGACCCGGTTAAGAAGTCCAGCTTGAAAATAATTCAACAACCAAAATAGGAAATAACGATATATATTAAACACAGCAAAATACAAATACGTGGAACTCTGTTAGTAGAACGAATAAATACGGATTAGGAAGTAAGACTATAACTGGGACTCGCAATAGTCGTACGTTAGCAATCTTGGCTATCTCTGCCTATCGCTTTCTGCTGATCTGCTTATGCTGGTCTCCTGCGGATCTCTCGCTACCCCCTCTCTCTTTCTTTTTTTTTTCTTTCTTTCTCTCTATCTTATTGCCACCTCTTGTGAGGGGAAGTATATGTAGTTGTAAGAAGAGTTCCACCATGACACTTATTATCGTCGAATTTCATATCAATTGATCTGCGGAGCAGTGTTTTCAGGTCGTATTCAATACGGGATTACATTAATGATTTACGTTGATAGTTAATTTCTGGCAGATGAATATGTGATTCTAGGGAGGATCAGTGTTGTACAATAGAAAATGAGATTCTCTATCAGACTGTAGATAGTGTAGTGAGTAGAGTTATTAAATAGTGTTCCATGCTTATGACCTCATCCCTGGTTAATTTAATCTTACTCTCTTCAGAGCTTACGATCACATCACTTTGAAACACCGGTTTTTGTACTATCGCCGAAGTTAAGCAACGATAACCCTGGATGAGTGATTGCTTAGCCATTCCCGGTTGTTTAAGTTTGAATGGATAATCGATAGGGAATGTTAATTGGAGAGGTGAGTTCGAGTTATTGTTGGGTTCGTTTTATTCACTTACGAACAAATATCCTTGGAAAGGTATGTCTTCCCCTCTTCTCAGTCAGGTATCGGGTTTTTAGGTAGATTTACGAAAATAATATTATATGAAAATAAAAACATTCTTACAATCTCAAATATGCGTCCGTACATTTGCGTATAAATAGATAAACCTAATATGAAAAAATGATAAGTTATTATCATTATTAAAATTCTTATTATTATTACGATAAACTTAATAATACTTATCAGATGTCGACGATTATACACTAATATTTATTGCTCCACATGACTATCAAGCACTTTATTAACAGAATGTCTGTTGAGTTTGATATCCAGAGCTTTCTCATATATATATATATATATATATATATATACTCTCATTACGATTGAACACTGTATAGAGGAAAATTAAACAAAAAACATTTACCACTTCGGCGATATATGCATAACTCTTCAGTAATGAACTGAGTTCTTTCGATGACTGGCGTGTGTATACGTCGCTTGATACAATACGCTAAAATTTGCCTCCCCTGATTCCATATGCCTATGGCTTAGGAGTTGCGACTTGAACTGACATCAAATCGGTCTACTTTCGATCCTGGTCGGGGGCAAGTGGATGTGTAACAAACTGATGAGCTGTAATACAGCGAAACAGGCTTATATGTAGATGACGTGTATCCACACACACACACATATATATATATATATATATATATATATATATATATATAAAGAAAGAACAGGTAGATTAAAATCCACTGTTCAATCATTTACTTTTAGAAAGAGTGATCGATACACTGTAGTGCTTTATATATATATATATATATCATTTTAAAAAAACTCTTTTCCCGACTTTGAAGAGTGCATTTTTAATACATAAAAATATCAATGCTCTATTTTTTTAATATGGAGGACTACTAAAATATATCTGCTTTCATAGTTTTAATATTATTCGAAAACAAATATTTTGGATTATTATAATCTTGCTCAGATGCAGTCACTTTTTCACCGGCGCAATGTGGCTTCCCCGTCTCTTCTACAAATATTTTCACGGTTTCTGCTCCGATGAATTCTTTTGAATATGTTCTGAACGTTCGGATTTAATGATCTAGTTCCATTATTTTCGGTTGTCTCATTCATTATCAAGAAATAAATGTAATCCGTATCGTAAAAAATGTTTTGATAACTACATTTCAAGTTTAAATATAAGTGTACCTTTAAGTAACGCCGTATATAGAACAGTTTGAGAGCACTTGAATATGTGTATATTATATATTTTAGACGCATTTTAAAAACTTAAACTTTTTCAAAATGGCGCCACGAATGACAATCTTTTTGTTTTAATTCATCGTCCGTTCATTTTAATACTTCAACTTTTTTAGGTTTGGTTTGCTTTGTTGGGATTTTATGGCATATCAACTACTATGGGTTATTTAATGCCAAATCCAGTTTATATTATATATATATATATATATATATATATATATAATTTGTAAACATAACTTAAGAATAACGTCCTTAAACCACAGGTCGTTTACTCTTACTCGAGTAAATGTTTTCAAATGTTTCTATCCGATATGAGTTAGTTTATTTAATATAAATAATTAATTCTTTTGCTTAGCCAATTGATGTAATCATTTCTCACTACCAGATTTACTTGCAGTGATTAAAGACCCAACGCAGTACAATTCAACAGTAGGTTGATTAGATTTTTATGGCATATCAACCTTGATCGTTTGAGTTTTGTTTAACCGCATATCAACCTTTGTGGGTTATTTAATGCCAAAACGGTAGAGTTTTAAGATATCTTTTTAATGTTCAGTTATAGTAAAAAGGTTGATTTCGTCAGATTTTGTTGAAAAAGATTATTATTATTTTTTTTCAAAAATGTTTTATGGTAACAATCTTTTTCCTTCAAAAATGTATTGTTGGTAATATTTTTAATTCAAAAAGTTATATTTTTCTATAAAAGTTTATTTTTATACTTTCATAGAGTTTTGACATCAGTTTGAAGGTCAAACTATTTGTCCATAGCTGGGACCCTAACAGGTGCTACCACCTCGGGTCAGGATGGACCTGGGAACAACAGAAATTAAGGGGTGATTCCATGCTCCTCGCAACCTCCCTTGCTGTTGAATGCTGTTTATTCTCATCCCCAAGAACCCTCAAACTTTTTTTTATTATTTCTTTTCAATGAGTACTGCATAGAATTTTGGTATCATTTACTAATATTTGTCTTGTAGTTTCATCTTCACTGTTTATGATCAGGAGATCGATTTGTTAACGAATTGCCAAAAAATTTCCGAAGTGACAAATTACCTTACGATTTTGATGAGGATGTATCAAATCATTCGAAAACTAGAAAAATACCGCACAGAAAATAAACGGAGAGAATTCTTCTTCGAAAAAGGAAATATTTTTCACCTCTGAATAACTAAAGCTCGTTTAAGTTTGGTTCGGTACTTCTAAGAAAAAACAGATTCCTTACACTTGCCTATCTAACACTTCAGACAGTTGAGTCTTTTTTGTCGTACTGTTGTTAAAACAATGTTTTTGGCAGATCTCTGCTAGAGTAATATTCTTTTAAGGGGATTCAATGCTTCCAGGCATCTAGCGTTGGAAAGAAAATGTTTTTCGTTTCTAATCACTTAGTTAAAAGCAAAAACAAAAACTTCGGAGAGCCATGTTATTTCAAAGAAAAATGTGATGATAGCTCTACACAGACACTATTTTTTATTATCTTTGAAATTGTATGAATTCTTGAGAAGTGGAATGGTTTTACGTTACCTTCAATACTTTCAAATATATCAGGCATAGAGCGTATATATATATATATATATATATATATATATATATATATATATATGGCAAGATTTTTGTCTGTCTGTCTGCCTGTATGTTCTTTATACACATTCACAAGTTTTATCCGATTCTCACCAAACTTCACACAAATATTTTTTAGGCTTCCGGTCAGGTCATGGATTACTTTCTTTTTTATTTCCTCTCGGAATCGGAAATCGATACCCCGATATCTGATCAGGTTTGATCAAGATCAGGATTTCAGCCCTTTTCTCGTGGTTCTTCCTGCAGAATTTACTCTAACTTCGTAAAATTATAGTTTTTAGTCTCAAACATTAGTAGATCTTCTCAGACGACTCATTTTCCCCGATATCGGAAATCGATACCGATACCCCTGATATTCTATCGAATCTGATCAAAAACCGATATTCAGACATCAAAATGGCTCATTTTCTCCAATTTTAATCCTGATGGGTACGATAAGTTTTCATGGACTTGTTTAGGTTCGTTTATCCTTGGATGACTTTTTGACTCCGATATTGGAAATCGATACCGGATTAGTTTCTACTTCAGGTTTTGCTCTAAGTAGGCATAATTGTAGTTCTTAGTCTCAGCCATGATACCATTTACTCAGAGGACTTATTTAGCCTTCAAACTTCAGTTCGAGACGGAAAACTTATTTCATATCGATACCAGGAAATCAGAATTTGACTTACATCCATTCATTGTTCATTCAGTCTACGGTTTTGCTTTAACTGGAAACGACTATTGCTTTTTAGTCTCTCGTGCCAACGTCCAAAGAGTCTGAGCTTCCGGTCCATGAATTAGTTTTAAAGCTTTCATTACACCCGCGCAACGCCGGGCTATACTGCTGGTGTATATGTAAAATTGGACATTGAGGTTCACACACAGGTGCGACATTGTTTTTTTTTGTTTTGTTTTTTAACCGTAATCTTCAAAACTGGTTTCATTTCAGCATGAAATTGTCACCACAAGCGTCGGCAGTGATACATTATTCTTACATGCCAACTAGTTATTAAATTATTATATGTGCTTTTTCAAGTGGCCCTCATTTTTTATATGCAAAGGGTGAGACAAATGTCGTACACCATAGAGATAATTAATTTAGAGTATAATTACACATGAACATTTTTATTTATTACTTTTTTAATGCTACTTTTATAAGTTTCGAATCTTCGTCGCGACTTTTGTAACGATGCTAGGTTAACAAAATCCTGTCGTCAATTTTCTTTGTAACTTTATTAGGTTCAACGAAACTCAACGTCAGTCTATAACTTCTTTAGTAAAGTCATTTTGTAAAGTCACGGATACAAGTATAATTACGCCTTCGAACAATAGGACGTCAGACACTTATTCTTCTCCAGCTCTAGACTCTCTAATCACTCTATTCCCATATATATATATATATATATTTTAATCATTTCACCCCGAGCAAGGCAGAAACGCCACTGATGTGCAGGGGGTTACATAAATGTAGAAAGATTAATTAGAAAAGAGTGAGGAGTACAAGCTAGTTAGAAAGGAACAATAGAAAGCTGAGAAAGCAGGTGCGATGACAGATACATGGGCGGAGAGAAAGTGAAGATTATACAGGGGAGGGGAGAGAGCTAGAGTCCAGTGGTTAGAAGGTGAGTATTAACTTTGCTTTTAAATTTCTGGAGGTCGTAGCCGTCAGGAAAGCAAGAATACGGGAATGAGTTCCACAGGCGGGAAGTGCGAGAGAGGAAGCTGCACATATATATATACAGTACTGTGCAAAAGTATTAGGACAAGAACAATTTTATCTTTTATGGAGACATATTGACAGAAAATAAACAATTTAACTAAAGTAGTTTTATTTTATTTTAGCAAGGGATGCATACATTTCCCATGGGTATTTTCATGTTTGTAAATGCAACGAAGTCAACTAGAATTCAAAATCAGCTCTCCGATTTCTCGTTCCGATATTCACTGCACCACAACATGACGAAAGAGCCACTCATGATAGTGGGCTACTACAAGAGACTGTTGTTAGGGAGTAACGGGAAATGGAGAATGGGTCTATTGAGAGAACATGCAGGATAGATAAGGATTGAAACTTCACTTGAAGAGATAAGGCTTGTAGGGGCTGAAAAGCAACCTCGTGGGAGTCTGTTTCAAAAGTGACAGTTCCAAAGATAAGGCTGTTTAAGTGGAAAATTTCTGTAAACCTTACATAATCCTGTCGCCAGTTTGCTTTGTAACCTTATTTGGTTCAACGAAACTCGACGTTGGTTTATAACTTCTTTACTGAAGTCATTTTGTTAAATCATGGATTCAAGTATAATTACGTCTTCGAACAATAGTGTGTCAGACACTTATTCTTCTCCAACTCTACACTCGAGAATCACCCTATACCCCCCCACACACACGCATATATGTCCCTGAAGATCCAATTTGGTAAAACCTTGGTAGGTTCGTTGGCTCTCTAGGTTAGTTATTTACTTTGTTTGCTCTACTTGCGTATTGAGCACTTTTTGTTTTAGGTTACTCGTCTCGGGTTTTTTTTCTTTGGGCTACGTACTTTGACTGATGTTCGGATTCTTAGCTCGTTCTTTTTTTATTACCATTTTTCCTTCCGCGTATGTACTCGGGGGGATTTTCGAAACGAGTATAACGACAAGTTTACACACACACACACACACACACACACACACACACACACACACATATATATATATATATATATATATACATACATACAGTACTGTGCAAAAGTATTAGGACAAGAACTATTTTATCTTTTATGAGGCATATTGACAGAAAATAAACAATTTAATTAAAGTAATTTTATTTGATTTACTCAACAAATGCTTTAACAAGAAAAATACTTGTTTAAAATAAATTTGATATTTAGTATAATAGCCTTTTGCTTTGATCACATCCTTCATTCTGTCAGGCATTGATATCGCAAGCTTCTTCAATATATATAATGGCATCTTCTGCCAAGCAGCTTCTATTTGTTGCCAAAGTGTGTCTTGCAAAGTAACATTAGATTTATCAGTGTTTTTTATCCAAAATATCCCATAGATGTTCAATAGGATTGAGATCAGGGCTTTGTGGGGGCCAATTTAAATTCCAAAGCCTTCCTTCCACTTTCTTTTTAATTGAATAATTCTTACAAAAGTTTAGCTTTGCACACTGTATTTGAATTTCAGTGAGGTTTTTTGGAAAATCATCCCCGTTCTAATAATTTGCACACTACCGTTAGTGTCCAAAAGTGTTAGGACAGGGGTGATTTTAATTTGATTTGATGCCTCATATAAGATAATATACTTCTTGTCCCAATACTTTTGCACAGTACTATATATATATATATATATATATATATATATATATATATATATACTACGTGTCACGTGATCCCAGCAACACAGTACTACTAATTACTTGGGAACGAGGTCTACTGTGTTTACTCTCTGGCGAGCACAAGCATCGCAGTGACACATTATTTCTATATTTTTGAGTGGCTCTCCTTTATTTAAAGATTCATTTGAATTTTGTGTTTTTATGATTCATTAACCTGTCGGAGAGATTCCTCTATCATTTTACTGCATTCATATCTAATTTTTTCATTAAGGGCCTCAATATTCCTTAGGCGCGCCTGATAAATGATTTCAAATGGCCCCACCGAACAAAAAATCTAACGGTATCAGGAGCGGTGACATGAGTGGCCACTTAGCAGAATTTCTTTCATATAATAATAGATCTGCTCGGAATAGTGAAATGTCGTAAGAGACAGGGCGCAAATTTACTATCAATGTATCTCAACTCAACGTAAATTGAGTTACTACAGCATACCAAACTATAAAAGACTTCATCGATACTAAACAAAAAATGAGCTAAAGCCTTCATTGTCTGTAATAATTTTCACAAGAATACATTGTAGAAACCTCAATAAATCTAAATAAATATTATATTGGCACAAAAGGGATATTTTACAAAACAACAAATCAGAAGCATTGATTTCCCACCGTAACGAGTCTGAACACAATTTTGACGTAAAAAATTATACTCTGATCAAATACGAAAGCAGTTCACTACGATGTAATTGTCTCGAGTGTACTTTGATTGCAAAGCTCATCTTCTAACAAAGGTGATAAGGAGAAAATGAAAAAAAACTGAATTCATCTAGATATGAAAAAGAAAAAAAATTATGTTTTGCCGTGCGCATGTGTACTCGTGACAATATAACTAATTTAGTCGGATAAAATTCTGAGGAACGAAACGGCTCGTAAGTAATTTTTTCCCACGCTGTCATACAATTTTCATATATTGTCTGTGTGCGTGTGTGTTTTCAGGAAATGTTTTTTTTTTTTTGTGGACTGACTAAAAATATATTTGCCATTGCTTAAAAAGGCACCATCTACAAAATGACATATGCCGTGATACGCTTATAGCTTTATTTTCTATAAACTTTCCCATCTTTCTTTCGAAGAAAGTATCGTCACCCGCTTACATTTGGCAGCGCAGAATCCTTACTACAATTCGATTATCGCCAATCAATAAACACATACGCTATGTGGATCCATGCAGCGTTTAGGAAATAAAGACAGTAGCGTCCGAAGATGTCGAGTAGCGAATAGCTATTCTGGAAGATCAATACCCAAAGAGTTTGGCATAGCTATCTAACTTTTTTTTTCTCTGAAATTACCCTGGTCCCATAATCGCAGCTGTTGTTACTACTCTATATTACCAAAAAAGATTTCTGGCTCTTCTATTTAGAAAAGGAGCTCGGCTTTTTATCAATACGCTGAAGACAAATTAAGGTAAAGTTATGGTTCCCGTTGGTGGTATTCATTGATATTTGAGCGACGGAAAGGTAAAAAGAGAAAAATGAATCAACTGTGTTTTGAAGATGGAGGAAACTAGATTCCGATTGTCTCTCAAGTCTTTCTCCGCGCCGATACATTCAACAGAACAGCTCGACCGACTCAAAAAAGCAAAACATCGGCCACTCGTTTTATATTAGTTCTCGCAGGCCAAAATTTGCATATGTTACACGTTCTTAATTTGTAAATTACAACCACCAAGGACGCACGTGCTTTTGGCGGAATACAGCAGCCACTGATTTTGTGGGATGGACGGGTTTTACTTGTTTATTATTTTAGTTCAAAATTTGTTGTATTTTCAGTTTGTTTTGTGGGTTCATCCCCTCTCCCATTATTTCATTTTTCATTAAATCTTTTAAATTATGCATTATATTGGATATAAACACATTTTTAATGTCATGGGTTTTTCCCCCTGTTTTTAGGTGCCCCTCGTAAATATGTGGTATTATGGTGTATGGAGATGATGGATGGGTTCTTTTGGTGATTGAGCAAATTGTAATGAGTGAATGGGTCGTGATAGTGCTTAGCTAGGTATAGGATAGTTAACTGAAGACCACCCTCTACCTCTCCCCTTTTCGGCCATGTGCCACAATTTTGTATATTTATACAAAATAAATAGTTCCACGGGTTTTACTAACATTTGTTTATTTTAATTTGACTATTTTGTGTGATATTTACTTTGTTTTGAATATTTCATCCCCTCTCCCATTTTTATCATTTCGATTTCGTTAAATCTTTTAAATATATTTTATATTACTGTAAATAGTAGCATTTTTATGTCATGGGTGATACCCCGTTTTTAGGCTCTTTTGTGAATTTATGGTATTATGGATTGCATGAAGATGAATGTGGTCTTGTGGTAAAAGAAGAAATTGTTAAGAATGATTGGGTCGTGAATGTGATTAGCTAGGTAAAGGATAGATATTGAAGGCCACCCTCTACCCACCCCTCTTTTTCGGCCGTGTGCCACATTTTCTATTTTTTAGAATGAATATCCTTCCGGTTTCTGCACGCGAAACTCTCTCGTTTTGGATTCGAAGGTAGGCCATTTTTAATCAGTTAACGATTTTTTTTTTGTTCGACCAGCATTTCATCTAGCCAGGGACGGTTTCTACATTTGCGTAAGCGTCCGCTGTCCTGCTTGCATATCACGCATGCAACTCGTTTTCCCTTTGAACGAGGAACTGTTGTCGGTTCAGCAAAACCCACAGACTGATGCCTTTCAGTTTCGCTAAAAGATTCTCTCGTTTCTTATTTCGCATCTTTCAAGTTACATATGGTTGAACAATAGGTTCTTCTCTTTGGATATATTATTGATGAAGAGATATAGATTCCGATAGCCTCTCTTAGTCTCCGAGCCGATACACTAAACAAAACAGTTGGACTGACTCAAAATACGTTCGTAATTTACACGTTCGTAACTCATAAATTACAACCACCAAGGACGCAGGTGTTTTTATTGTTGACTTCCGGCACTCTGCGCGCGAAACGCGTTCGTTTAGGCTTCGAAGGTAGGCCATTTTTAATCAGTTAACGTTTTTTTCCTTGTTTGACCAGCATTTCATCTAGCCAGGGGTGGTTGCTACATTTGCGTAAGCGTCCACTATCCTGCTTGCATATCACGCATGCAACTTGTTGCCCCTTTTGAACGGGGGACTGTGGTTGGTTCAGCAGAACCCACACACTGCTGCCTTTCAGTTCCGCTACACATATAGAAGATCAGGAAAGATTAAAATAAAGTCAGCGATGGTAACATGAAGTTAGTGAAGGAAATGTAACAGGAGTGAGTGGTATGTAGATATATAAGTCATCTGAAAATCAAGACTTTCCTGGTGTATTACTACGTAAAATGGAAAATGTTTGGATGAATATTTTCTAAAATAAACAAAAAAATTAGATTAAACGGTTGTATAACAAATTTCTGGTTGCTGTCTCATATTATACCTGATAACTGATGACAGGAAATAAGAACAAAGAACCTATTAAGAAAATAATGTTTAATTGGAGTAGATAGACTAAACTATTGCCCGGTTCACACTCCACCCACGTCTGTTGAACAGGTGAAGAGGTTCATCTCTTGTTCTCGGCTCTCTCTTTTCCAATCTTTTCACTCTTACGTAGCCCCCTGCGCATCAGTGGCGTTACCGCCTTACTCGGGGTGATATGATTAAAAAAAATTTAAAAAAATAAGAATTTCGAGAATATAAAAATTTCTGAAGAATATGAGGGTTTTATAAAAGAATTTAAAGAATATGTAAACTTTCATGTAAGAATTTGAAGAATATAAAAAATTTGAGGAATATGAGGTTTTTTTATGTAAGAATTTCAGGAATAATTTAAAGAATATGTAAACTTTCATATAATAATTTCAAGAATATATTGCTGAACAGCTGAAAAGTGTGCATGAATAGAAAGAAGAACTTAATATTTATCAAAGCGTAATAAGCAAGAGAATCAGAACATATGTCAGTCAGTCAGTTAAGTGCCATACGTGATATCACGCTTGGGCGATCATGTCTCGAAAGAGACATGACTGACTGGGCAGAAGATTATCCCGCAGTATGTTGCTATTGCTTTCTGCTTTAGACTGGTTGCCGACCAAGGCTATAGAACCCAATCTGTCCTGCTATTTAACCCATAACTGGAAGGAAGAGACGGATTAATACCTTTCCCAAGGGTATTTACGCGTAAGTGAATACAATGGATTCAACTGGAATTCGAACTCGGCTCCGAGCCGATATCCACTGTACCACAACGCACATCCAGAACATATGTAGCAGCATTATTTCAAGCAAGAACAAATGGGAGATTTATTTGTAGATCGTTGTTTTAGGTTCTCAAGCGAAAACTCGTAATGAACTCAAATGACTTATTTGCAGGATTTTTTCCCTGAATAAACTCTTAAATTACGCTGTCGTATGAAATTGATGAGACACTAATTTTACTCGTCATTTTCTACCATTTGACATAGGTTCTGTTTTGTTGACACCTTATTCTTAGTAATGAAATATGTAATTATTTTCTGGATACAGTTATATAAGTTTTCAGCAATTATATTACTTTTACACAATGTTAAATCTAAACTTATTTATAAATGGAACTTTTTTTGTGTGTGTATGTCTGCGTGTGTGTCCGTTACCTATAGACTGCGAAACGGCTGAACCGATTTTCTTGAAAATTTATACAGTTGTACTTAACTAGGTGTTGTGTCGAGTTACCTCCGATAAATATCGATAATCGAAAAAATTGGGTTATAGAAAGAGTGGTCCGATTTTAATCAAATTTGGTACACTCATAGACAAAGACATAAGAAACGATATTCAGAGGTTTCAAGATTTCAGTTCTTACAATAGTACAGAAAATCGATAATATATACCGGTTCTGATCAAAATCAGTTTTTCAGCCCTTTCATTTTAGTTTTTTTTCGGGTTTGGCTCTAAGTAGGTATAATTGTAGTTCTTAGTCTCAGCCATGATACCATTTACTCAGAGGACTTATTTAGTCTTCAAAATTACAGTAACTGAGAAGCCAAATTTCTAGCAAAAACCTTTTTCTTTTAGAAATATTTTATAAATCTCAGCCGACAGCACTTCTGGCTCCTCGGTCAATGAATGTCAAATGTTTCCTGAATGAAACGGATAATATTACCATATATATATATATATATATATATATATATATATAAAATGTGTGTGTGTGTGTGTGCAGGGGGTGTGCGTGTATGGCTGTGTGTGTTTGTGCGTGCGTGTCTTCTCTATAATTATATCTTCACAATTTGAAGTGATTCATGTACAGAACAGATTTATAATTCATCTGTTTACTAGGTTTCCCAACAAACAGCAAATGACAGTGATTGATGTTAATTGTATTTTTATAACTGGAAACACGAGAGGTTAAAGCTCGTTTTAGCCAGACCAATCAATTTTTATGCTGCAACTGTGACGAGGGAGAACGTCGGCCGCATGATCGATGCAAAAAGATTGTTTTTAGCAAATTCATAGACATTTAACTGTTTTCATTTGTTCAGTGTGTTTTTCATAGCCAATTGAGTTATACGTTCCCCTTACTTTCATTGTCCCCTCTATTTCTTTCTCCATCTCATATATATATATATTGAGAGAGAGAAATTATAACATATATATATATATATATTCAGAGATTATAACGTATACATACATATATATATATATATATATATATATATATATATGCAGAAATTATGACATATGTATGTATATATTCAGAGATTATAACATATATATGTATATATTCGGAAATTATAACGTATATATATTCAGAAATTATATATATATATATGTTATAATTTCTGAATATATATATACGTTACAATTTCTGAATATATATATATATACGTTACAATTTCTGAATATATATAGATATACGTTACAATTTCTGAATATATATAGATATACGTTACAATTTCTGAATATATATAGATATATACGTTACAATTTCTGAATATATATATAGATATATACGTTACAATTTCTGAATATATATAGATATATACGTTACAATTTCTGAATATATATAGATATATACGTTACAATTTCTGAATATATATAGATATATACGTTACAATTTCTGAATATATATAGATATATACGTTACAATTTCTGAATATATATAGATATATACGTTACAATTTCTGAATATATATAGATATATACGTTACAATTTCTGAATATATATAGATATATACGTTACAATTTCTGAATATATATATATATATGCACGTTATATCTATATATTCAGAGCTTATAACGTATATATATATATGTATATATTCAGAAATTATAACGTATATATATATATGTATATATTCAGAAATTATAACGTATATATATATATATATGTATATATTCAGAAATTATAACGTATATATATATATATATATGTATATATTCAGAAATTATAACATATATATATATATATATGTATATATTCAGAAATTATAACGTATATATATGTATATATTCAGAAATTATAACGTATATATATGTATATATTCAGAAATTATAACGTATATATATATATATGTATATATTCAGAAATTATAACGTATATATATGTATATATTCAGAAATTATAACGTATATATGTATATATTCAGAAATTATGACATACATATGTATATATTCAGAAATTATAACGTATATATATATATATATGTATATATTCAGAAATTATAACGTATATATATATATATGTATATATTCAGAAATTATAACGTATATATATATGTATATATTCAGAAATTATAACATATATATATATATGTATATATTCAGAAATTATAACATATATATATATATATATATGTATATATTCAGAAATTATAACGTATATATATATATATATATATATATATATTAAGCAGTGTATTTTTCAATTATGACTACCGGTCTGGATATTCGGGAAATCTTACCGAAGAAAAATATGCTTTCTCTGTAAGGATTTACAAAGCGCCTCGCTGAATGGTGCCTTTAATCACAAATTATTCTCTGACTCTTGAAATAAAAATCTCTCCTTATTTTTTTATCCCATTATAAACAAAGCATTTTTTTACTAAAGGGTTTTTAATTTTATTAATCTGACACGTTTTTAATAATTAGATCTTATTCTTAGCGGATATTCGTATATTGTGTAGACGCTCCGGTTATCTATTAATCTATAAATTTATTTTTGTTTTCTGGCCTATGGGTGAAACAAGAGATGGTACATATCCGCAGCAATATTCATTTAAACGATTTCTGTTAAAGTCAAGCAAAAAGCTCTGCTTAATTTATTGTTTGTAATTCTTTTCATTAACGTGTGTTTTTATCAGCATTGAAATTTTTATAAAATATTCAAAGTTCATCTTTTTTTCTGTTAATTTGTTCAAATATGTTTGACCGTCTCGAACAAGAACCATTTGCTGTCAGTGATGTAAGCCTAAGTCTGATGACTTCTTCTTCTTCTATGTGCCCTGTCCCTTCAGGACGTAGGCGATCATGGGTCTCCACGTCTCCCTATCCCTTGTGGCTCTTTGTATGTTTGCTCCTGTTGCTCCTGGCAACCCCCGTTCCGTCATCCACCTGATCAGACTCTGATGACTACATCTCGCAATTTTATAGAGAGCTGAACGTTTGAACCCAGCCGTAGTAAGGCCATGTTTAAAAGGTAAAAGTATTATTTTGGCTGATTTTTTTTTCATTGGGTGTTATTTCTGGACAAAACATATTTTGACCGTAAGAATAATTATTTTTGACGACTTGCTTCTTCTGAAAGCTTTTCATCAGATTAAATTTGTTCTTATTAATGGAATTTATACTCTGTTGACGAATGTAATGTAAATGTTGGATATAATTATATTATGTTATATATAATTAGAATTTCGTTTCCCCTCTGTGCCTAATTATAAAAGATGTTTACATTTAATTTTGAAATAATAAATTTATAATCGTAAAAACGTTTTATATAAGAGATTCTTCATTTTCTTCTCGGTATTTGTTTTTTGGCCTACCTGTTTTCCTTCAATGTTCATCCAGCTTGTCCCTCTTTTTCTAATTCCCATTTTTCTTTTTGCAAGTCATTTTTATCTTTTTTGTTATTCTTATACTTCGGTTTATTCTCTTGTTTTTCTTGTTTTCTTTCTGTTCTCATTTAAATTCAGCGATCTTCCTTCCTTCCTGATGCCATATTGTCTGATCTTCAAAAACATCTCTCCAATTTTTTTACCTTCTTCCTAAGCTCACAGTTATTACCCGTCTCTAATGGAAGTTTTAAATTCGAATAATAAAAATGTAAATTGTAGTTTACAACTATGTTGATTATCGAGAGTGACATTAAAGAAAGTCATATTTTGTTCCAAAAAAGAACAGTTCATTTCTAACAGACAATGAAACGTTGAAATTATGAGAGCAAGTGGGAAATTATTGAAAATAAATAAAATCTTTCCTTAATTGGTCGTCAACAAATGGTATTCACCTCTTTAATAGGATAATTGTTCTTAACCGTACAGCAAGCCATAAATACGCATTACATTTAATTTCTGAACGATCTTGAAATTTGGTTATTGGTAATGTGCGGAAGAAAAGAGAAAGCAAAAATTCATTAAGTCGGAATTTAAAGAAATTTATGTGGAAATATAGTGTCTTTTTTGTACATATCATATATATATATTGTTCATATCCTATATATATTTTGTTCATATCCTATATATTTTTGGGACATATCATATATATTTTTTAAAAAGAATTAAAATTTCAACGAAGTATTTTCTTTGATCAGGATTCTTTAGTTTCTTTGTGTTGAAAACTACATTATCGCCAAAGTCAATGGTATAATTTTGTTACTTTGGTAATTAAAAAAAAAGATTATTGAAGAAAAAAAGAAATTTTATTTCATAAATATTTATTTCATAATTATTTTTTTTTTTACTTTTCTAACGAAATACTTACTTTATCTCTTGAGAAAACAATCCATAGCTTAATTACCAAGAATTAAAAAATACCTGTACTGGAATAATCTATTTATATCTAGGAAATAAAACTTTTATTTCATAAAGAGTTTTACTTACGTAATTCATTGATCTGAGTTGGAAGTTGTATACAGTTGATAGTTTCGTCATTTCTAAGCCAGTTAGTCACCATTCATATGAAATCCTCCACTTGATGATAATATTTAAGAAGATTACTCGAGTTTCTAGTTTAATGCATTGTTTCATTGCTTCTTGCGGTGTTAAACAGAACAATCCCCAGAGTAGCCTATTCTGGGATTAATGTCCTTATAACCTATGCTAAAGCTCTTATAAGTGATCCATGCATTATTTAAAGAGATTACTACTTATTAATTAGATATGCTAAACTTTTATGATGATTTAAGGTAAGTACGTGGTGTAATGGTTAGCAAGCTTCTCTAACTGGAAGCTATTACAACTACAGTGATCTTCACTGGGTACCCCATACTTTCGGTCTTGTGACACATCTAAGCGGTGCTTAGGAAATCAACACAATAGTCAAGTTGATAGAATTCTTCAGGGGATGTGCTTTATGGTGCAGTGGATATCGGTTCGAAAGAAGAAACCAGGAAAACGAGTTCGAATTCCAGTTGAATACCTTGCATTCACGTACGCACAAATACCCTTGGCAAAGGTATTAATCTGTTTCTTCCCACCAGTTATGGGTTAAATAACCGGACAGATTGGGTTCTAAAGCCTTGGCTGGCAACCAGTCTACCTCAGAAAGTAATGGCAACTTACTGCGGGACAATCTTCTGCCCAGTCAGTCATATCTCTTTCAAGACATGATCACCCAAGCGTGTATTACGTATGGCACTTGACTGACGAACGATCGTTTACTTTTCATTTTTTTTTTTTTGTTTTGCTTTTAGTTCCAGTTAGAGATCATATATTCTGCTTTGGAAATGTTTAAACTGAGTCGTATTTCTTCGTGTTTAAAAATGTAATAATCAATCAATTTACTTTAGTCAATAAACAGAAATCTGGTTAAATATTTTTTCTTCATGCTATCATTAAAATCAGTTTCCATGGAATCGTCCTTACTCTCCCTCTCTTCTAGGATTTCTGTTCGCACTTCAGCAGCTAATGAATCAAGGTACAATAAATGTTCATACTGTACTTAGTTTTTTGCCCTACTTTTATTTGATTATTTTCGCAAATTACTTTGCAGCATGATAATGTTCAAACGAACAACAGGAGAAAAAAATTATTGTACTTTTGTGTGAATGTCAAATCAATATATAATGTGTGTTTGTCCGCTTAAATCTAAAACGTTTAAGTATATATTATATGTACGGATTTGCGATGGAAACACTTAATACATCCTTTTGACACTTTATCTGTGTCTGTGTGCGTACATTAAAAACCTTCAAAATGAAAGCTATATAAAGTTATCACTTATTATCTAGTGTGTATATGAGACTTACAGAAAATTGCTACGTTAAAGAATCTGGTGTTAGCAATTATATTGACTAGTGTGTCTTATATGCAGCCCCACCAAAAGTGGTTCTTGCTTAAATGAGATGACTGATTTGAATATTAATTTTTCTACGAACCAATTTTTAAAATGTCACTATTTTTTTTTTTTTACAAATTTTCTATTTCGAACTTTGTAATCTTAACAATAATCAGGATATGCGTTGTGCAGCAGGAGATATGGATTCGTAACGACAAATTGGGGAGCCGAGTTCGAATTCCAGTTGAATTCCTTGCATTCACTTGCGCACAAATATCCTTTGGAAAGGTATTAATCCGTCTCTTCCCTACAGTTATGGGTTAAATAATAGAACAGATTGGGTTCTATAGCCTTGGTCGGCAACCAGTCTACTACAGAAAGCAATGCCAACCTACTGCAGGAAAATGTTCTGTCCAGTCATTCAGGTCTCTTTTGAGACATGATCGCTTAAGCTTGTCACGTATGGCACTTAACTGAGTGAATCTTAATGAATAATTATTTTAGCAATGGATTTCATCATCGTTTAGTTGATCTACTAAAATCAGTTTAGGTAACATCTTGCGAGAGAAAAAGTAAGTAGAGCATGTGTTAAGAGATGTTAGCAACGTTGACACTTTACATTATTTGCATTGTTCGAACTTTCTTCCTCAATTTTTTTACATATTCACGTCTTTTCGATCGTTGTAAGCCCTGGCCTTCTTCAGAGGATTTGAATTCCAAACCGAACTCTTTATTTCGATCACTAGGATATATTGTTCTCGTTCCACGGGCTATGCCACTTCAGGATGTCTTGGTTAACTCTCTTTAACTTAACTTTCTAAATTATTTTTTCACCACTGCTGGTGCCAGATAGTGAACTCACAACTCATTGAATCAATCCCTCTGTCTGACCAACGCTTTTAACTACTGTATCGTGAATATGGCAATAAAGATAAAGACAACACCCGAACAATGTAAATACTAACTTACCTCAAAAGTATCGACTAAATTTGATGCGGTCCTGGTATGACGGTAAACTGCATCCAGCAGCAAGGCCCCTGATTAGGAGGTTGTGAGGAGTATGAAACCACCTCTAAGTTGTTGTTCTCTCTGGAGTGGTAGCACCTGTCAGGGTCCCAGCTATGGGCATATAATTAAAACCCAAACTGGGGTCAGAACACTATCAAAGTATAAAAATATATTTTTATAGAAATATATACATAAAATCGACTATTTTTAGAAAAATATACATTTTTGAAGGAAAAAATTACCAACAATACATTTTTTGAAGAAAAAATTATTACGATAACCACATTTGAAAAAGAAAAATTATTCTCAGCAAAGCCTTTTTTAATATAAAACTAGAAGATATTTTCAGGTTTCTAAAATGAACAAGAATAAAAACATTTTTTTAATGAAAATCTGACTAAATAATATTCTCACTATAATAAAAATACCTTAAAACCCTAACTTTTTGGCATTAAATAACCCACAGAGGGTGATATGCCTTTAAACAAAACTCACTCAAATTTTGACGCTTTCATTTTATATTTTGAAAGGCTACCCAATTTTAATTTCTGAAGTATTTATGATTTAGCATCGACCATAAAAAGAATAAGTTTACTGTGTTTTTTGCTGTAATAGATTTATCTCTTTATCTTCATTGAGTTTATTTTAAAAAGTCAAAAACGTTATCATTAAACCCACAAGAGACTCTAATTTTATGCCTAGTATAAAAAACATCTTTTATGGAAGAGTGGAATTATCTGCGTTTTATGATTTGCTTTTGCTGCTTTTTTCACTGTAAAATAAACTGAAATAATAAATAACTCAAAACAATGCAAATTTAAACTTATTTATAAATGGAACTTTGTCTGTGTGTGTGTGTGTCCGTTACCTATAGACTCCGAAACAGCTGAACCGATTTTCTTGAGAATTTGCACCGTTGTACTATAAGCGTCTATGTTTTGTGTCGAGGTACCCCCGATAAATATCAAAAATTGATAATTGAAAAAATCGGGTTATAGAAGGAGTTGTCCAATTTTAATCAAATTTGATACACTCATAGACAAAGACATAAGAAACGATATTCAGAAGTTTCAAGGTTGCATTTCTTGCAATAGTGCAGAAAATCGATTATATATATATATATATATATATATATATATATATATAAGGCAAGATGTTTGTGTGTGTGTCTGTTTATCTGCCTGTATGTCTGTATTTTTTCAGACCTTTTATTTTAGTTTTTGCTTCGGGTTTGGCTCTAAGTAGGTATAATTGTAGTTCTTAGTCTCAGCCATGATACCATTTATTCAGAGGACTTATTTAGCCTTCAAAATTCAGTTTACGACGAAAAAAATGTATTTGATATCGATACCAGGAAATCAAAATTTGACTTACATACATTCATTTTTCTTTCAGTCTACGGTTTAGCTTTAACTGGAAACAACTTTTGCCTTTTAGTCTTTCGTGCCAACGTCCAAAGAGTCTGAGCTCCAGGACCACGGATTAGTTTTAAAGCTTTCATTACATCCGAGCAACGCCGGGCTATACTGCTTGTACAATTAGAATTTGGTTAAGAATCTGTAAAGAAATACAATATACACTTCGAAATAAATTATTTTTTACGGAGTTTGCCTGATTATGACATTTATATTTCTAGGAGAACTTATTTTCGAAAAACATTAATTTTCCATTTGTAGTGAATGTAATTTGTCTAAAATGGGTGTTCGATTTACAATGTCGGGTTAAAGCAAAATTGAACTTAAACTTTATGTTCATTTTTCTGAAATAGGATGTCTGCATTACAATGTAGATATAAATGCTTAAGAATTTTACGGAAAAGTCAGTTTCAGATGCGTGCATAAAAACATTGTGTCTCAGTTAATGTGACAACAGCGACCATTTATTTCGGGCAAAAACGTAAGCTCATTAAATAGAATAAAATATTAAACAATTTTATTTTAAAAATAAGCGCATTATATTCCGTCAGTTATTTGCCGTACATTTGGACGTTCATGTCTCTTTCGAGATATACCTGACAAGATTTTCTCGCAGTAGGTTGCCATTACTTTCTGCGGTAGACTGGTTGCATACCAACAATCTATGCTGTCATGGCTAAAGGGAGAAGAGAGGGATTAATACATTTCCCAAAGGTATTGACGTGTAAATAAATGAAACAAATTCGACTGGATGTTTTTTTTATAATCGTATCGCTCGAAGCAAGGTATTATGCTGCCACAAGTGCAGAAGGTTACATAGGAGGAAAGTTATAAAAAGCAGTGACAGAAAACAGGGGGTGTCAGGAAGCGGGTAAGAGAGGGATAAGAATATTGAAGAAATGAGGTGAGAGCATGAGAGAGAGGATGCAAGTTAGTGAGATAGAAGATGACTATTGACTTTACTTTTAAATTCTTGGAGATTGTAGCTTTTGGGGAATCAAGTAAACGAAAGGGAATTCCACAGGTGGGAAGTGTAAGAAAAGAAGCTGATGGAGTAGAATTTGCGTTTACATCTTATTGGTTTTATAATAAAAGGGTGGGACCTAGTTGCTAATCTTGTGGCTCGAGTAAATTCTTATATAGGGACACCACTGAGCTAAGTTCATCAGAGCAGAAGCCGTGAAGGTACTTGGAGAAGATGCACAGGGAAGCCACACTGCGCCTGTGAGAAAGTGACTGTATCCGAGCTGCCAAGTCGGTATCGATCACATTACAGATTCTCCGTTGAATTTTGTCAAGGATCCCTAGGTGGATAGCAGCAGCACCCGACCAGATATGGCAGTAGTATTCAATGCACGGGCGGATAGTAGATTTTTATATGTGCAGGATTGTTTCACACGAGAAAAACTTCCTGGCCCCTCACAGAGAACCGATCGTTTTAGCAGCGGATTTATCTATGGATTTTATGTAGACAGTCGAATTAAGGTCTGTTGTGAGAGTTAATCCGAGGAAGCGCAGTGTTTTACTTTCAGGGAGACTAGCCTGATCCACGCTAATTGCAAGAGCGACTATCTGTGATGGTTAATAGATAGCAGCTTCGTTTTAGAAGCATTAAAATTCACGCGCCATTTCTTACCCTAGTTCATCACGGATTAGAGGACATTTTAAAGCGCCACGGCGAGGTTTGGTTTGTCAGACAAGGCATATTTTACAATTTCTCATTCCAGGCCGACATGCATTACACTATAATGCGCATTATATTAAATATATGTCAAATTTCCCAGTACATTCGTTTCTGAAAACTAGAAATGGAACACAATAAATATCACCGTCAGTCAACCGACAAATGGTTTTGGATAACAGCTGGGGAAATTTAAAAAACGCTTATAAGTTATTAGAAAATTTTTGCTCAAATTCTCCTTGGAAATAGAAAATTAATCCCAGAAATTAAATAAATCTCAAACAAATATTAACCTTCAATTAAATATGTATTAAAAATAGGGTACGCCACTGAAGAATCATTTGGGGCAAATCCCGATCAGTAGGTTGCCTTGTTTGTTAATACTTAGCATAAATGAAGAAGAGTTCTGTTTAAAATCGTGTATCTGAAGATAGAATTCTGCAATGAAAGTCAGTTTATTGTCACTTTTGTTAAATAATTACTCTAGCAAGTTCAATCATACATATCTCATTCGAAAACTTGTCTTTAGCATTGTTTTTGTAGACCCAACGTTCTTGGCCTTCCTATTGTATTAATTTTTTAATTTTCTATTATTGCTTTTTATTTTTATCGTATATATCCACAAATCTAGCATATCAATTGATAATATCAAACGATAAATAAATGTTGAAAAACAGAGCTACGGAACGAGACGAAAACTACAGTACAATATTTCTCGTTTTATTTCAAATAACGTTTTTCTGATAACCAAATAATTAGATTCTTGTTTTAAGTTTGTTGTTTAAAAATGGTTCTTTGTCTTTCCCGTATTTACTAGCCTTCCCACGCAAGACCAGATGTGACACATGGTCATTTTATAGTGGGTATTCCCGGCCATATAGCCGGGCCAAAAAATGTCTATTTTTCCCCAGTCGTGGTTCTACCCTTCGGCGGAACCACAACTGGGTTTGTGCTCTCTGCTCGGAAGCAGAGAGCACCCTCTACCCGAAGGCAGAGAGCTGACAGTGTCATAGAGCAGTCAGGCGAATGCCTAAGATATTTTTCCTGTTGATTCTGATAATTGAAAATTAAATATCTTCGTTATTGCTTATATTCAATGCACTGATCTTCATACTTGCTATTTTAACACAGCCTTTTAGCCGATAAAGTTATTGGCTTTACTGATTTTTCTTAAACTTTTGATATTTACATTAATCCCTATGCACTTTAAAACAAACCAAAAAAACGTTTAGATGAAAATTAAAACTCGCTAATATTTCATAGAAAGAAAAATAGTCGTAACTTTGGTTTTATATCTACCACCCTTAATTAAAAAAAAAGAGCATAATTCTTTCAATCGAAAGTACTTCGAAATAATATTAATAACCACATTACTAACATTAACTTACATCAAAAAATTATTACATGGCTAATTTATATTAAATTCATTGTTAAACAATGAAATGTATGTCTATCTAAAAGAAACGGCCAGTCAGTCAGTTAACTGCTATACGTGATACATGCTTGGGCGATCATGTCTCAAAAGAAACACTACTGACTGGGCAGAAGATTTTTCCGCAGTAGGTTTCTATTGCTTTCTGCGGTAAACTGGTTGCCAAACAAGGCTAGAGAACCAAATCTGTCCTGCTATTTTACCAATACAGGAAGAAGAGTAAGTAATGCCGAATTAGAATTCCAGTTGAATTCCTTGCATTCACTTACAGGCAAATAACTTTAGGAAAGGTATTAATCCGTCTCTGTCCCCTATTTACGGGTTAAATAACAGAGCAGATTTAATTCTATAGCCTTGACTGGCAACCAGTCTACTGCAGGAAGTAATGGCAAATTACTGCTGGATAAACTTCTGCCCATTGTCATGTTTATTTCGAGACATGATCGACCAAGCATGTATCTCATAGGGTACTTAACTGACTGACTGAAGAGTGTTTGCACTGACGTGAATGAAACGGATTCTACTGTGTTATGGGGAAATACACCTATTCCTCAGATAATGAACTCTTCCTCCAATATTAATAATAGTTAATGGAAAGTTCATATGAGTTCAATTGAAGTTCGGTAGAACTACTAGGCAGTTGATATTAGTCGGTAGTTAGCCGAATACGAAGGAGTCAGCTTACAGTGAAAATTTACCAAGTTCCTAACATTTTGGGTGCGTTAAGTAGATTAGCAACCGACATAGCACGATTATAACTTTTAGTGCGAAAACTACTCTACTGGAATTCGAAATCGACTCACCGATTTCTCGTTCCAAGCTGATATCCACAACAAAATCAACTCGCATCCACAAACGGTATGTACGTCAAACGTTTCCAAATCAATATGTAAAAAAAACACCAAACATAATGTCTATTAAACATACACAAAATTAAGAATATTCGTTATCATTTCATCACTACGTAGAGAAACTAGAATTTTTATACACGTACATTACCGGCCATAATTATTAGGCAACCCCAGTTTTTTAAAAAGAAATGACGTATTTCATACTATTTTTAGTATTTATTGTCAATTAGATAATTCTAAATGAAAATAGAATGGTTCTTTTGTTATTATTACTTTACAAAATTTCACAAGGCAATGAAGCAAAGACGAACTCGTTCGAATCACTCTAAATTTTCTTCATTGTTTTATTGATCAAACTCCAATATAGGTAAGTATTAAATATTTATAAATTCATTTCATTTAAATGTTATTGTGCAGTATTAATAAAAGAACCATTTTATTTTCATTTACAATTATTCACTTGGCAATAAATACTAAAAGGTAGTAGGAAATATATCATTTTTAAAACACTGGGGTTCCTTAATAATTATGGCCGGTAGTGTACATACATAAAGAGATATTTACAGTTTTTATTTATTTTTTTCAGACAAGATTGGAATCTTTTAATATCGTTGAAATTTAATTTCGGAACGTCATAAATTAAACTAACGTTTTATAAACTTGTCGAATGCGCATAAAACATGATCTACCAGTGAAAATCAAACACAAAATTAAAAATACCAGAATTTATTTTTTGTTTTTCTCCGTATTTCACTGCGTGATTAAGTTTCAATAAACGAGAGACATGATAAATTATTAAACGTTTCCTATGTTTATATTATCTTTCAATAAGTTTATTTTCTCTATGGAAGTATAAACAGACTTTCAAAAAAATTTTCTTCGACTTTATTACTGTTTAGTGAAGTTTTAAACTTCATTTCGAATTTTCAGTAAACAGATGTGGAATCGATCCAAAGATAATCAAATGTTGTTGGCTCTGCTTATCCGGTAGTCACAAAATAGTTTCATTTCAAAGTTGATGTGTCTAAAAAAAAAATAATAGAACTTTTATTTTGTTTTTCTTGCCCCAAGCAATAGAAAACACAGACAAATACTCCCAGAGTTTACCAATATCTGAAGAGTGAAGCCAAGACATTTTCACACATTTTTCATCAGATGATGGCGAGAAACTTGAAAAAAGAGTAAATATTGCATAACGTGTGATTAAAAAAAATTCTATCGTCTGAGTAAGTGGCATCCAAATCGCGTTTCAAGGCTTAAAGAATATAAAATTGTTTTGAGAGTAGAAATGTCCGTGACTTTGACTTTGCCGCTGCGAAGATGTTGATTTTCCTATTTCTTTTCTAGCCACAAAAGTCTTTGTACTTAAGCCGATAATTATCGATTTCTAAAATTCGCCCATAAATAGTTTCGTCTGATATATAGATATACAAGAGATATGTCTAATATTTCTATAAATTTCGGTAACTTTTTTTTTCAGATGAGAACTGTAACTAAAAATAGTTTATCAATTATTTGCACGAACCATTATTATTTTATAAACATGTAAAATATTTGCTACATACACTCTTGATTAAATTTAACAAAACTCTCTCAGATATATATAAATGTATATGTGTGCGTGTATAGATAGATAGACAGATAGATAGTTATTGATATTATAATATTAGCATACTAAAACTTAATGGCTATAAACTATTGGTGTTTTTGTACACCATCATCAAACAGTGAAAGGTGAATTTACTTGGTTATATATATATATATATATATATATATATATATATATATATATATTCAACAAAATATAGTGACACACGTGATTTCCATTATTACTTGTTCATTTTTCTCTACCCACCCTCTCTCTCTTTCACTGAATATATATTATATATATATATATGTATCCGAGTGAGTACAGAACGAAGAAAGAATTTTTTCGCCGTCCAAAACATTAATTTAAAACAGTGCTCGATATATAATGTATAGAGCTGTGAATATTTATTATTAATTATGTTTTAGAACATGTACATAATTTTTTCTATATATGTCCTCTACAATCATATGGTTGTTTCGACATCGGGTATCCAACGTCTCCTGAAACATAATTTATAATAAATATATATATATAGAGAGAGAGAGAGAGAGAGATGAGACATAAAACTGTTTACCACCATTTATCATATATATATATTTATATATATATATATATAGAGAGAGAGAGAGAGATGAGACGTAAAATTGTTTACCACTTATCACACACACACACACATATATATATATATATATATATATATATATATATATATGTGTGTGTGTGTGTGTAATGGTTTGTTTGAACATTATTTTTGATCAATACTTCTATTTAAGTAGATATTCTGTTTATAATCAAACAGTGTTATAATATTTATTTCTAGCGGCCTGATTATTTACGATAAATCTTTGTTACGGAAATGTGTGTCATTCGGCAGGATTCGAACCTGCGACTTCTATCCATATATGGGAAACCACCATGTGATCTGGCGTGCCTTAGACCTCAACTACGGATAACACACATTTTCGGAACAAACATTTGTCGTAAATAATCACGCCGATAGAAATAAAAATACTGTTTGATTATAAACAAAATATCTACTTAGATACAAGTATCGATCAAAAATAATGTTCAAACAAATCATTTCAAATTTTCGGTTGTTTATAACCAGTTTCGTTAATCTTCTTTAATTTCCGTTATATATATATATATATATATATATATATATATATATATATATATATATATACGCCCAATAGCTAGAGTGCTCAATTCATTATCGAATGAGCGGTGCGTAATTGCCGGAATAGGTACTGTTTACAAAGTCTCCCACTCTTCCAGAGTGCTCAATCAGGGTGTGAGAGCGTAAATACTATAGTTATATATATATATATATATATACTTTTTCTTACGTTCCTTTTTTCTCAATTATTTACACAAAAATCACTTTTTCGTATAGGTAGAGTAATATTTAATTATTTATAGGTTTCTGCTCTTGATGTCATAATTTGTCGAATGCAGTCAAGTGTAAACACAGTCCTATAATAAAATCAACGTTTGAACACCAAACAAAATAAGGAAATAATGCAAAATGATAAACATACAGGTACTTGGAAGTGCAGTAAATTAAACCATATCAATAATAAATACTCGTAGGTCTCTCAAGTTTGTCTGGTGAGAAGTCATATCCCTGTTTGAGGCCCATTTCTTTGTGCATTTAATGAATTCAATTTTTATCTGTATAAAAGATGGTTTACTGGTTTTTGACATTAACAAAACGTGGATAATTCTACTTCGCTTTTTCTTGTATCGTGGAGGAATGACAATACAGAGATATAAATAAGTAATACGTTTATTCTCAGTAGATGCAGTAGTACACGCCCGTGTTGGGAGGTAACAACTTGTGAGCTGAGTAGACAACGACCGTGCTAGCCGTCAGATGCCGACTCTACTGTCGCAACTCAATATTAGTCCTTTATATATCAGAAGCTGTATGTCACGTGTTCGAGCTACGTCACAACACTTTTCTTCCAGTCTTGTCTCAAATGATTAAGGAATAAATAAATAATTGTTTTCCTTCTCTTGATAAAAATAAAAATTTAGAAAATTAACCACGTTTAATGTATATTTAGTTTAGTTTATTTCTGTATTTTATTGTGTGCACCGACTTTTCCGTTTTCCACTTCCAGTGCAATTCACATGATTCCTTTACATAACCATCATGACTTCATAGAAAATTTAACCTCATAATTAAAATTACTTATAAAATATAAAGGAAGTTTTTCGACAGACAACTTCACCAGTCATCGAATTCCCTCATTTTTCGAGTTTGAAATCCCAGTAAACAGCCTCCTGTTTAGAACAGCACTGCATGAAAACCAATCCAAAATTTAAAGAAAACATTTTAAAACTTTAAGAATCAAAACCTGTTATAGTTTATGATAGTTTTTGTGGCTTTGAGTAAATTAACACAAAATTTAATTCTACTTACAGGACGTGGGCGATCATGGATTTTCACTTGCCCTTATCCGTTCTTAATATTTCTTCTCTTGATATCCCTGCTAAACCCCGTTACGCCATCCACTTGCTCAAGCCCATCAATTATATTTTGCGCTGCTTTCCCCTGTCTCTCTTTCTCACTATCCGTCTTGTGAGTATTAGATTATCTAAGCCTTTCTTCCTCATTATTTGCCTCGGAAAACTCAGCTGTCTCTTCTCGGTAGTGAGCATGAGTTTCTTTTTTGTTTGCATCCTCTCACGAACCTAGTTGCTGTTCACATGTTTGGTCCATGGCATCCTCAGCATCCTTCTGTAGGGTCACTGATGAAAAAAAAAATATATGATAATGAATAGGATTTTTCAGAACCCATTGATTGAAGTAGTTGGTATAAATTTAGAGGCTCAGTTAAATATTTCCCACTATTAACAGTGGTCTGTGTTCAGTTGCGCATTATGATCAGGGTTTTGAGTTATGATTTTACAAGACATGCAGTTTCTTGGATCATTGTTTTAGCATAATCTTTTCATTTATTACATTCTTTTCAATACCAATACGAACCTAAATTTGGGTGTACGCATAACGTATCAGTTCTCGTTTCGGGTGTGAAATCGACGTATTGTGTTTAGATTTCAAGTTCAGTTTTTACTTGCGCACAGATACACTTGGGAAAGATATTAATCCATCTCATCTCTCCCCATACCCATTTCTGGGCTAGACAGCAGAGCAAAATTGGTTTTAGAAAATTCAAAACCGGTTTGGCGTGAGATTGTCCACACTTATTATTTTTGATACCGCTGCCTGTGGAGGCCGAGGCCCTATTATCTATAAAGGCGCGGCTCGTAGGTCACTTCCTGAGTCAGTCAGTTAAGTGCCATACGTGATACACACTTGGGCAATCATGTCTCGAAAGAGACATGACTGACTGGGCAGAAAATCATCCCGCAGTAGGTTGCTATTGCTTTCTGCGGTAGACTGGTTGCCGACCAAGGCTATAGAACACAATCTGTCCTGTTATTTAGCCCATAACTGGAAGGAATAGATGGATTAATACCTTTCCCAATGGTTTTGCGTGTAAGTGAATGCAATGAATTCAGCTGGAGTTAGAACTCGGCTCCCCGATTTCTCATTCCGAGCCGATATCCACTGCACCACAACACACATCCAACAGTCGACTGACATCAACGTTTACTTATTTTTGTTTCAACGGAAAGATTAATCAAACATATACAGATACATTTACATTTGCTCGAATCACTGTATCGTCACTGAGGCAGAATAATCTGTTGGAAAAAAGAAAATATAATAATATTATCTGTATTATCTTATTTTATTCATTCAGGTTATTTTCATTGAAATATTTGTCAAAATCACAACGTTTCGGCCGTCATGCTCTACAGCCTTCCTCATGTGTAAATCGGTTTTAGGAAACTACCTAGAATTTTAAACTGAATACTTGATTTAATTTACGAGGTACACTGTTCTCATTTAACTGCTTATATCTATTTTTAGTCATGTCTAGTTCTATGTGCGTGGTGGAGCAGTGGATATCAGCTCGGAACGAGACATTGGAGTGGCCGAGTTCGAAACTTAGTTAAATTACGTACATTCACTTACGTGCAAATACCATTTGGAAAGGTATTAATCCGTCTCTTCCCTCCAGCTATGGATTAAATAACAGGACAAATTGGATTCTATAGCCTTGGCTGGCAACCAGTCTGCCGCAGAAAGCAATGACAACCTACTGCGGGATAATCTTCTGCTCAGTCATTCATGTCTCTTTCGAGACATGATCGCCCAAGCGTGTATCACGTATGGCACTTAACTGACTGATTGACTAGTTCTTACCTTTTATTTCTCAGTTATTGCTCGACACTGTGTGCAAATACACACCGTCCAGACCGGGGATTGAACGCACAATTCCTATATCAAAAGATTTACGAACCAAAGCTTTCATACACTAGGCTTTTGTTTGCGATGCAGCTAGATATGACCAGTGAAGCGAGAATAATACAACCCTGTAGATTATATAAAGGTATTATTTCAGATTTCCCTGTACTTTACTCACAGTGATATACACTTGTATTTATACGAATGCTCAGGATATTAGTCAATGTTGGACTATTAATCAAACTTTATAAATGCATTCTTTTTCTTTTTTGTTTCTTCAGGAGTTAGGCAATAATAGCTCCCTACGATTTCCTGTCCTTTGTAGCTATTAGCAATATTTATCTATTTACTATCACACTGATGACCTTTGAGTGTCAACTTCTCCAAACCTTCTTTTCTATTTTTTATCCCACAGATTTCGGCTATCGTTTTCTGATTTTAAGTGTAAATTTCTTTTATGCTGCCATTTCTCTTAAGATTTTCCCAGCAATGTATTACTAATGGTATTACTGCAGAAATGCTTTGAAATGGTTTACCACTTGTCGAAAATTAATGTCATGATAAACTATCATTGATAATTAATAAATTATTCTGGGTTACTTTTTTTCACTCAACTCTTTCATAATTTTTTTGGTCCGCATATATTATAATATGCTGCACCCATTGAGGATCAAACTCACTACTCAATTGTAATAATTCTAGAGAGACAAGCTTGTTAACCATTACACCACATCGAAGTACGCAGGCACGCATATATTATAGAAACATAAAAATATTGATAAGGAAAGGAACAATTTATTTATAAAAGGAACTTAAAATGTCAGTGGCTAAATTCTTTCCAGGCATCGAATTTAAAATTGAAAAATACTTAAAGCATTTCTGTAAGTTAAGATGCAATTGTTCTCAGGCTAACGTCTGTCTTCCTATAACTGTTCCAGCCGAAATCAGACAATTCGATTGAACGTAAAAGCGTCTGTTCACGGAAATAAAATAATGTCAGAAAAACAACTTTTCCACCGTTTTCCAGAATAATAAGCAATAATTAGAAGAGACTGAATATTCTTTCTTTTTTTTTTTTTTGAAAGAGAGAGAGAGAGGGGGAGAAGAGGAATAAATAAGTTTAATGAACTCATTAGGCTGAAAAATAATGCCCTAAATGGATCTTGCGTCGTTGAAAAATGTAATTAAAGATCTGTATACAGGGGTGGGGACATTGGCATTGTTGTGTATCCAGCAAATGATTATTTTTGAAACGAATTAAAATTAGTCGTTATTTTATTACAATCTCAATTAGTTGCAAACCTGAAAAATAACTTATTTAATCCATTATCTTAAATTCTATAAAAATTACAGTAAAACTTCTGTAAATATTTGCTTCTTATATAAAGATATAATTATTTTTGCGTGAATTAAGTGAGTAAATGGGAAACTGTGGTAGAAATTGTTGATGTCTATCTCCACAGTTGTTATGTATACAAAAAGTATTCTTGAACAATATCCCCTCACACACACATGCACACACACACACACACACACACACATATATATATTTAACCTAATAAGCACTCACACACACACACACACACACACAATATATATATATATATATAGATATAAAGAACAATATAGAGAAAAAAGTATGACAAAGTCTAAAGTGCTACTTGTGACGCGTTTCGTTCATTAGGACATAATCAGACTAACAAATAACATAACAGATTTAGTCTAATGAAGTCCTAAATGACGAAATGCGTCACAAAAAACTTTTTCTCATTTGTCATACATTTTCCACACACACACACACACACACACACACACACATATATATATATATATATATATATATATATAATCCTCATAGAAGCCTGTTTCGCTGTATCACAGCTTATCAGTCTAACTTCGCATCAAGTTGCTTCTAGCCGGGACCAAAATTTGACTGATATATTTTCTTATTAGCAGAGTTTAAAATAAAAAAAACTGTTATGCTGCACACCAGCAATCGTGTTTCCGTGCTTTATTCAGCACGCCATCAGGCGATTTACAGTTGCAAGAGCTAAGAAATTATATATATATATATATATATATATATATATATATATATATATTTGAACTTATAGCATTATTTACATTATTTCGACTATAATCTTTGTTTTCTTAAGGACACATGGCCCAGTGGATATAGACGTTGATTAGTTCCTGGGACTTAACCCAAAGAGTTGAGAATTCAATGCTAGGCTACAGCAGTGGTGAACAAGTAACGTACAAGGTTAGAGAGAGATAACTCATGACTACCAAAAGAGACACTACTACGCAAGTAATGGTGTTCATATACCCCAGTGATTGTAATAAGGAATCCGGTTCAGAATTCTTAGAACCTGAAGAAGGCCGGAGCGTACAACGGCCGAAACGTCGTACAAATGGCAACAAAAATGAAGACAACAGTCCGAATAATGTAAATACTGTACCTCATCTCAGAAATGTAGACAAATATTGAAGTTATGCTGCCTTATTCTAGTGGGACTTTGTAGCCAAACCCACTGAAATAAGGAAACAATAGATTCATATTTCTATATAGATAATTTTCTAAATCTTGCAACTGTATATTGCATGATGAAGTACTAAATATATCACCGAAACATGACAGCTCTTTTCTCGCTGAACAAAACTTTTTTATTATAAGCTCCAGTAATCAGTATAATACTGCAAATATTGCAGTACTGTTTAAAAGTAATTGCTAAGAGCTTTGGCATGTTATCCAATTAGTTCGTAATGCTGTAACTTTTTTTAATCATATCACTCCGAGCAAGGCGGTAACGCCACTGATGTGCAGGGGGCTACGTAAGAGTGAAAAGATTAGAAGAGAGAAAGCCGGAAACCACATCCTAAACAGAGAACAAGGGATGAGCCTCTACACCTGTTCAATAGACGTGGGTGGAGTGTGAACCGGGCGATAGTTAAATCTATCTACTCCAATTGAAAAAAAAAAGAAAAGTGAAAAGATTGGACTATTACTAATATAGAACGAGACATTTGTCTTTATTTCTGAGATGAGGGAGTATTTACCTTATTCGGACTATTGTCCTCATCTTTCTTACCGTTTGTACGACGTTTTGGCCGTTGTACGTTTTAGCCTTCTTCAGGTGCTAGGATTTTCGAACCGAACCCTTTATTACAATCACTAGGGTATATCATCCTCATTCCTTGCGTAAAGGCTCGATTGAAAGTCATGAGTTACCTCCCTCTAACCCTGCAAGTTACTTGTTCACCACTGTTGTAGGACACATGGCTCAGTGGATATAGACGTTGGTTAGTTCCTGACTTGACTGTTAGAGTTGTGAGTTCAATACCAGGCTACAATAGTCCGAATAATATAAATACTATAGAGAGTGACGTTTGTTTTTCACTCTATCGGAGTTAAAGATCCGTTATTATGTTATTTTACATCGACCACTATTTTTATCAACGCCAGCATTCAATTTTTGATATTTTAAATTCAAACACACACAACTATATATATATATATATATATATAGTCATCTGCAGACAGATCTGTTTTGCCGTATCACAGCTCATCAGTGCGGTTAGACTCCGATTGCTTTTTTACCCAGGATTGAAACCCGACCGAAATTGCGTCAGTCGCCGTCTCTACCCCTGGGCTATGGGCGTTCGGTGGAAGTAGGCAGACTTTTAACGCATATCGTTATAAACAGCCAATAGCTAGAGCGCTCTAATTCATTTCACTGAATGAACGATGCGTACACTATATATATATATATATATATAATGTTTTAGAACATGTACATAATTTCTTCCATATATGTCCTCTTCTCTGCAATCATATGGCTGTTTCAGTGTTTGGAACCCAAACACATCATCGGGAGAAAAAAAATATTCACAGCTCTATATATCATATGTCGAGCACTGTTTTAAATTAATGTTTTCAACGGAAAATTTTTTTTTCTTTTTTTCTATCCTCATTTCTATACTCACTCGGATATATATATATATATATATATATATATAGGTTTCGTTGAATAATATAGACAAGTTTTGTCTATTTTGTGTAGGATCCTTTCCTATAGTCTGATAAGCTTGATGGTGCTATCATTAAAAGACGACAAGAAATCGCAGTCATTGTTGATTTTTTTTTTTTACCAGGTCTGAGCTTTCGGCTTACATAAGCCATTATCAAAGAATGAACATTAACATATAGTGAACATAGACCATTTAAGTTATTAACAAAGTGGAATTAAAGAGAATTCTGATCAGCGTTGTTGGGGCTAATAAGTTTATTAAGTTTTTTAAATTTTGTGTTGTCATGGAGTATGTGTTGAATAATTGTAAAAAAAAAGCCGGCAAGGCTAACATCTTTGTCGTACTTAACAAATCAGATTACAACACAAAACTCAACCACATATTCCGAAAGCTCAGACCTGATAAAAAAAAAAAAAAAACAATTACTGTGATTTCTTGTCGTCTTTTAATGATAGCACCATCAAGCTTATCAGATTATACAAAAGGATCTTACACAAATAAACAGACAAAACTTGTCTATATTATTCAACGAAACCTGTATTAATGAAAAAATGCTGCCAAAATACACACAATTTATATATATTATAAATGCTATAATTATTGAATACACGTATTTGAAGAAATATCTCTGTGATTATTTTCCTATCAAATGTTGTATCTACCGAACTGTTATGTACATTGCAGCATCAATTATACCTGCATTTCCTTTAACAAAGTGTAACCACCACTAACCGCTTAGCAATGAGAAGCCTCCCAGTGATCACTTAGACTTTTTGAAAAGTGAACATTCCTCGCTACGACATTTCGAAGGCTATAACTTTTATTTTTTGTTAATCATTTCACTTCAAGCAAGGAAATGAATCCACTAAGACGCTGGAGGTTATGGAGTGTGAAATAATTTGAAGAGTGAACAATAAAATAACAAGGATTAAGAAGACAGATTTATATTGAATTTAATTTCTTGAAGATCAAAGTTGACTGGAAACAAAAAGAGAATTCCAGAATCGAAAAATGCCAACTTGATTTTCTTACTCGAAAGGTTAACGTCGAAATTTTAAGACAGTGTCTTATTTTATTAATCCGACAGAATTTTTTTCGTAATAAAAAATAATCACTATTCCCTATATAATAGAATTGACTTCAAAATTGAATGTATGTATATGTGTCTTTGCAATAATAAATATAGCAATATAAATACCAAGGCGAAACTTCTGCATGACGGTGAGTCGATTCAGTGATATTAAAATTTCTTCTTTTTCTCTTGAAATAAAAAAAATAAGACAATGCTGCCATTAGAAGAATTCAATATCTTTACTTGCCGAAAATAATCTAATTTTCCACAACGCCGAACATACCAAAAAGAAAAATTTCGATAGATTACAAATCGCTGAATGTTGCGGAGTTGAAAGTCTAAATATGAGTGAAATTAAAAAGTTAATTAATTTAGCCAATTACGAAAAAAAGAAACAGAAAACAAGATTGATAATATTGATTAATTCCTTTTGGAAGATAATGAATGGAAAATATCAATAATTACAAGAGAGAAAATGGTAAAATGAGATTGAAATTCGAGGTTGGGGAAGAGAAAGTAATTTGCTTAATTAAGATATCCCAGAGATACATTAAAAACATTTTCACAGGTTTTATTACATCGATCATCGCTTATTTCTTCAGGGTTTGTTTAGTAAATAATACGAAAATAATATTTGTGAAAATATTTATTTTCGACTCGGAGATTTAGGTATTAAAGTTAAGTGTCGATTGGAAAGACGAGGAATGACATCTTTGTTACAAAACTGTAAAACTACTATTTCGGATAAAAGTAGTGATAGAAAGTGAGAAGAAAGGACTACCAATCAATTGTAAGAAGACAGATTGCATGGTTTTCAGCGGGAAAATAACATTAGAGGCACGATTAGAATTGGAGTATTGCCGTGGAAAAGAAAATATCAAGAACCGCAAATATAAGCAGATGTTCTTATGAATCCGAAGAATTTCAGAATTAAAATCAAGAATTTTTTTTAGATTTCAACGAGACACAATAATGGCACTTTTATTACAAAAATCCGTTCAAGATCTCACACATTTACTGATGTACTTTTCAAAGCTGCCTGCAAATTCCTCTTTCGGGATCACCATCAGCTGTTTGATCATTTTTGTTTTAGCTCATTTAATGTCAGGGATTGCAGAAAATTAAACCGATGCCAACAATCACGAGAACAGAAGTCGTTGTTTCAGTGCCAAGAATGTTTACAAATGCGCAGTAACTTTTCATAAGCTCGATAAGAAATTGTCAGCTAAGAACTATTCTACCCATTTCAAATGTAAAATGATTATACCTTGCTGCTAATCTAGTCAGTCAGTTTAGTGCCATACGCGATGCACGCTTGGGCGATCATATCTCGAAAGAGACATGACTGACTGGGTAGAAGATTATCCCACAGTAGGATGTCATTGCTTTCTACGGTAGGCTGGTTGCTAGCCAAGGCTAAAAAACCCGATCTGTCTTATAGAGAAGACAAAGAGAAGCAAGTTAACGGCAGTGGGTAATTGACTGAACTGAGATGCCAAGTGATGGCCATTACAGATTCTTATTTTAATTTGTGACAATAATATTTTAACTGGTATTTCTCAAGTAGATTAAAATATTTAACATCTTGCTAAATTTTCTTCTGAAATAACTAACAAAATCTCTTTGAATTCTAGATTTTCTCGTTTTGAGTTTCTCCGAATCCGAACAGCGGAATTTGGACCGTGCAGTTAATGAAAATTCCCTCTGGGAAAATGGAGTTATGTTTCCGGTGCAAAAATCGGGAAATGGAATTTCGCTTCAGTCCTGTTAAAACCAAGGATAAATAAATAGTAGAACAGTTAGATCCTGTCTGAATTTATTTCCACTGGACCTGGGATATCATGGTACTGCACAAATTTCTGTGCTTTGTAACTTTTAGTAATAATGTCTTATTATTTTCTCTCACTTTTTTCTCATCCATTTTTACGTGCTCATTCGGCTATTCTCTGCTTTCATTTTTCCTTTCTGTTTTCAGTATGTTCTATATGTCAAATTCCCCAAGCCTCTTTTTACTTATTGTTTCCTACAAAATTCAGCTGGCCTTTGTCTATGTTTCTGAGATAAGGTAGTATTTACAGTATTTACATTATTCTTCATCTTTGTTGCAATTTGTACGATGTTTTGGCCGTTGTACTCTCCAGCCTTCTTCAGGTGCTAGGAATTTCGAACCGAGCTTTTTATTACAATCACTGGGGTATATGAACTCCATTACTTGCGTAGTAGTGTCTCTATTGGTAGTCATGAGTTATCTCCCTCTAACCTTGTAAGTTACTTGTTCATCACATCCGTAGCCTGGTATTGAACTCCCAACTCTTTGGGTCAAGTCACAGGAGTAACCAACGTGTATATCCATTGGGTTATGTGTTTTTAAGGAAACAAAATGGACTGAATAGTCCGAATAATGTGAATACTGATTTTTTCTTATTTTAACTACAAACGTATATTTCTTAATTTAATTAATAAAATAAACTGATAAAACTTCCTTTCACTCTCCTGTCCAGTCCATCGTATTCTCAGCATCATTCTGTGTCTTCATCCGTGACGAGATTGCTCGCCATTCACTGCCATATGGAAGGACAGCTATTTCAACACTTTATCGAAATTTATCAATTTCTTAATACTTTGTTCATCTTTTGAAAGGCAACTTCCGCTTTTCCGGTGCACTTTCAAAATTTGACACATTTTTTTGTCCTTTATTCAAACAGTTCTCAGATATTTAAATATTCGTGCATGCTTGATTCAATGTTCGTATATTTGTGAAGGCTTGCTCTCCCTTGTTATAACTGTACTGGTAATTGGTGTTGAGTGAATGCCACCTGTTTTACTGTACCAATCACCGGAAGTTATGCTGTAGTTAGAGCAGCGAAGCTACCAGGTCAGACATTTAGCTTGCAAATTTTATCTCTCTCTCTCTCTCTCTCTCATATCTATATATATATATATATATATATATATATATATATATATATATATATATGTGTGTGTGTGTGTGTGTTGCGTGCTTAAATGCGTTTAAAAATCTAAATTTACAGGTAAAGATAACTTGAGTAATTCATGGTGTAAAGCTTTAAATTATATTACTGCCATGTTAAAATTGATTTGACGTATCTTTGACCACTCGACCACAAAGAACTTAGTCAAACACACCAGATATAAATTCTTGGAAAAATCAGGAAAATGTCTGTTTGATGTGAACTCAAAGTTAGGGCCACAGAAGGAAAACACGAAACACGGGTTAGAGGTAAAGAAAGATATATTAACCAGAAAGGTTACAAAGAATAATGTAAGAGTAAGCGGAGCTTACTATGAAATGGTGCCGGATATTGGTCGTCGTACGCGGCTGCGCACTACTGGTGCTACATTATTTAGCTGTCCCACCCAGTCAGGGCAACATGTGACACATGGTCAATTATGACTGGGATTTCCGGGCTATATGGCCCGGCCAAAAAATGACTGTCTATTTTTGCCCAGTCGTGCTTCTACCCTTCGGCGGAACCACGACTGGGCTACTGCTCTCTGCTCGGAAGCAGAGAGCGCCCTCTACCCGAAGGCAGGGAGCTGACAGTGTCAATAGTAGCACTACTGGTGCTACTCCCATAATACTACCACTGACATAGTAATTTCGTACTGGAAGAGCCCATGATGTAGGTAAGTATCGGTGTCACAACACTGTTAGAAGCATTATTTCGGTTTTCTTTGACTCTATGTCCTTTATCATCAATTGTCGGTTTCCCATAATGCTTCCAACAGTTTAATAATTCTCTAAACATGTTGTGACGCCAAATTCAGAATCTTTCGTTAATGTACTCCATTAGATTCTAGGCAATGGTAGGAATAAAACAAGCGTAAGAATCACGAATTATCACGCGACAGGGAAAAAGGCTAGCCCCCCACCCCCACAAACAAATTAGGCGTAATTAGTATTCTATTCATATTACTGAATATCAGATTTCGAATGACGATTTTTACAGCACGTTCAATACAGCATTTCAAGTAGGATTAAATCTTCTGCTCTCATAAATTAACGAGAAAACAAATCTCTGTTGTTTCCCCTTCAATCGTCGAAGACATTTACTGTCGAATTTCAAAATCTGAAAATTTTTAAGTTGGTTTTCTTTCCCAAGAGAATTTACATTTCAGTTTTGCATATACGCGTTCGCTGGCTTTTTTTCTTTCTGTGTATGTAACATGCGAGCTATGAATTAGGGACCTCAAAATCAAACAAGTGCAAAAGATTATAAATTTGGGAAGTTTTTTTTAAACTGACGGGAAATGTCATTCATTGGAGTAGCAAACATTGCCTTCTAAAATGAAACAAAGAAACAAATGTATTCATTTGAAACAGTGAAATGGATATTGAAAATATATGTAATATCAATTTATCTATATAACAGCCAATGCTGCACATTTTCCTCACAGATTAATAAAGATCTTGAGGCAACAGATGCGTGGTTCTACAGAAGGATGCTGAGAATAACCCACAGCATTTAAACAATAATTCTTAAAAATAGATTCTAATAAATAACAATAAGAAAGTTGCAGTTGAAATTTCTGGAGTACAAATGAGGAAAGAAGGCTGGGAAAATTCGATATTCACAGAAAATATTGATGGTATAGAATAAGAAATAACATGTTGATACAAATAGATAAAATGGCTCGGAGTTAGTTAACAGACAAATATTTGTAAGAGCTCCAAAATCTATAAAGTTCTGATGAATCATGATCGTCAACCAGCTGAGGAAACACGGCATCTAGATGAATCTATTTGTAAATTTATTGTAGATTTAACTAATTTTAGCGTAAGAAAGGGGTTTAACGACCAGGGAAATTTTGTCTTAAGGGAATTGGTTAGGAGGATGGAGAAACTTTATTATTTTTTCATCGTTGACTGCAATCAGAAAAAAATTGATTGAATGCTTTAACCTTTTATTTGTGCTGAATTAAGATAACCTAATATTTTTAAAACTTTTCCAACAAACGGATCTCGAGATGTGAATTTAGTAATTTATTTCCCTAAAGAGACTCAACTTTGGACTCGAAACACGTGTAGCGACACAAATACCATTATGGACACCTATTGTATGATGCAAAAGATAATAATAATAATAATAATATTAATAATAATATTAATAATAATAATAAATCCAATGTTGATAAAGTTAATACTCATCGATGGTTACGTGCATCTGGATTAAAGTCTGAGACTGAAGGCTTTATTCTTGCAGCGCAAGACCAAAGTCTTTTCACTAGAAACTTTCAGGCAACTATTATACATAATAATGTGGATCCAAAATGCAGGTTCTGTGATAAACACCAAGAAACAATAAACCATCTAATCTCAGGTTGTTTTGTACTTGCCCCAAATGAATATAAAAACCGTCACGATAGAGTGGGGCAATATTTACATTGAACAATGTGCAAACACTATAGAAAATCTGTAAACAAACACTGGTATGAACATTCACCAGCACCACTTACAGAAATAGAAGATGTCAACATTCTATGGGATTACACCATCTACACAGACAGAAAAACTGAAGCAAATAGGCCGGACATTATTGTTCAAAACCAGAAAGAAAAAACCTGTCTATTAATTGGTCTGGCTTGTCTAGCGGATTGTAACATAGCAACCAATGAATTCGAAAAACTGTCTAAATATAAAGACCTGGAAATGGATACAGAAAAAAAATGTGGTAATTGAAAACAAGAGTTGTGCAAGTGATAGTAGGTGCACTTGGAATGATAAAAAATGGAACAAAACAACACAGTCGATGAATCCCTGGAAACCCCAGCTTAAGAGATATACAAAAAATTTTCTTATTAAGTACAGCCCACACACTAAGGAAAGCTTTGTCTATGTAACGCTAGGGATGATAGGGGAGATAGAAAAAACATAAAATGCAGCCATAACAACACGCCAGGACCTGCCTTAGGTCTTCCCGCAGACTTGGTTGGTAGTGCGCCCATAGCAAAAATTAAAATATGATAAAAAATGACATAATAATAAGTATCCACTTTATACAAAATGTTCACAGCTTTGACAGTTTTTTTCACCGATATATATTATATATATATATATATATATATATATATATATATATATATATATATATATAATTAAAGACGGTTGTGTATCTATTTGTATATATGCATACTATTTGGAATGCACATTTCATTTTGAGTCAGAAAAGTCTACAAAAAGTATAGATTTCCATTGTGACTTATACAAAAATGGAAAGGGTGCCTTGGATAAAAGTGATATGAGCCATTGACTTAAAATAATTTTTAACGACGGTTGTTGAAAAAAATTCACATCACAGTTTAAAAAGACGATGATATTTTTGTTGATCAATTCTGATTGACAAGCTCCAAATATCAATAATACGAAATGAAGTTCCTTATTTTCAGAATAATTTCAGCTTCACGTAACTATTCTTGATCCTGAGCAAATATGTCTGACGAGAAAAGATTACAAAAGAGAGATGAAGCAAGAAAAACGAAGCAAGAATTCTTCTTCGTTATAACGTATTGTCATGATTTTGTTATTCAGAATCTACAGTTTAAGTTTATTCCCGAATGAAACTCACTTATATACGCTTCTTAGGCTGAAGAATTACTGTTTATCATTTCCCAATTATCCACGATGAAAAATGACTCTATTAAATCAAGTTTTTATTCATATGTTCGTTAGCTGCTTTTTAGCAAACGGACCAAGTATGAGCCAAATAAATGCGTGTTTAACGTTTGATTTTATGAATGAGATTAGATTTTTCCGTTAGCCAATATTTAATAAACATGTTAAAATCGACATTTCCTTTCGTAGGCAAATTGCATTTCATTTATTGAGTCTCTGATCTCTGAATCTGCAATAACCTTAAAACAATAGATTGCAAACAGAAATTAAACTCTTCATATTTAATTCACTCAGCAATATATATATATATATATATATATATATAAGACAAGATGTTTGTGCGTTTGTCTGTTTATCTGCCTGTATGTTTGTACTTTTTTCAGCCCTTTTATTTTAGTTTTTGCTTCGGGTTTGGCTCTAAGTAGGTATAATTGTAGTTCTTCGTCTCAGCCATGATACCATTTACTCAGAGAATTTATTTAGCCTTCAAAATTCAGTTTACGATGAAAAAACGTATTTGTTATCGATACCAGGAAATCAAAATTTGACTTACATCCATTCATTTTTCTTTCAATCTACGGTTTCGCTTTAAAAAGCAATAGTTGTTTCCAATTAGTCTTTCGTGCTAACGTCCAAAGAGTCTGAGCTCCAGGACCATGAATTAGTTTTAAAGCTTTCATTACATCCGAGCAACGCTGGGCTATACTGCTAGTATATATATATATATATATATATATAATGAGAGATGGGGGGGAATGAGCGAGAGCTGCAGAAATACTTCAAGATATGCCTCTCACATAAATGTCATTAGTGACAATAATGTCTTAGCATTATGTGGGAGTTATATATGTCGCACCCTGTATATATTAGTGAGACAGTGAAAAAGTGATGATAGAGAATGAAAGAATTGTAACGAGAAGTGAAGATAGTGAAAAGAAGAGGAGGAGATAAAGATGGGAAGAGAGAAAAAAGTTGCGAGAAAGATAGGAACGGGTTCAACAAACAATAATAAAATCCCTGCAGCTAATGATCATTTAGCACAAGGTGTCACCCTAAGTGTCACCGAGAAGGAACAAATTCTGAACATTGGTTTCCTCTGCTCATAAAAATATCATAGCGTCACTGGCATGTCGAGAAAAGAACACCTAAATACATCGGCAAAATACTTCTACAATCATATCTGCTTATCCAGACCATTAAAACGAAAAAACTCTAAATAAAATAAGCTATATATATATATATATATATATATATATATATATAACACCCTGATTGAGCACTCTGGAAGAATGGTAGACTTTGAAAAAACAGTAGCTACTCTAGCATTTCCGAATCGTTCATTCAGTAATGAATTAGAACACTCTCACTACCGGCGTATGAATACATGAATATCACACGCTAAAAGTTTACCTCCTTCTATCGAGCGCCCATAACTCAGAGGTAGAATCGCCGACTGACGCCAATTCGGTCGGGTTTCGATCCAGGGTAAAAACAATTGGATGTCTAACTATATTGATGAGCTGTGATGACTATATATATAATATGTGTGTCTGTCAGGAAATAAATATACCAACAAGGATTGACAAAAAGTCTTTGTCATAAAAAAAAGAATATCGGGTATAGTTAAACAATCAGGATAACCAATTCAACAGCGATAGATAAGAATGTGGGATTATCCATAAATAATCCATAAGAAGAAATTAAATCCATAAATCCATAAGAAGAAATTAATTATATACATGCGCACAGGCACACACAAACTTATTTGCATATTCATACGTTTGCGTGGGTTTATGCATGCCTGTGTATGTGTGCGTTTATCTGAACCTGTTTATTTATTTTCATGATACCGTTTCCATTTTTTAATTATTTTTTAATGTTTAACTTTTTATTTAAAAAAATACCCATTAAAACTATTCGTCCACAGTGTAAAAGAACTAGCTGCGTTCCTTACAACGAGGCAATAATAATATCGAACCCAGAAATATGTTTTTGTTTTGTTTTGTTTTTTATCTCCTACGATTTTAGTATCATATTCCATTTTTAGGTTTCGGTATAAACCTAACTAAATTATACATTTAATAAATATAAATATTCACAGGTGCGATTTACTATTTATTATGATCTCAACTCAAGGAACGCTAATACCGCATTCAAATCGAAATACATTCAGTTCATAATATGCACCTGATGATAGCATAATGCATGAAACTCCGAGTCGTGTCTAAAACAAAGGATAATATGTATATTTATTAATATATTTTTTTACTCTGTTATACCGCATTGACCACTGTTCTATGAGCACCTGATTAATATTTATGTATTGATGTGTATCTGCGAAGATATATATTTTAATAAAATTTGATACACTCATAGACAAAGACACAAGAAACGATATTCAGAAGTTTCAATGTTGCACTTCTTACAATAGCGCAGAAAATCGATAATATATATATATATATATATATATATATATATATATATAAGGCAAGATATTTCTCTGTGTGTCTGTTTATCTGCCGGTATGTCTGTATTTTCTCAGCCGTTTTATTTTCATTTTTGGTTCGGGTTTGGCTCTAAGTAAATATAATTGTAGTACTTATTTTTAAACATGATACCATTTACTCAGAGGACTTATTTAGCTTTCAAAATTCAGTTTACGACGAAAAAAACTTATTTGATATGATGCAAGGAAATCAAAATTTGACTTACATCCATTCATTTTTCTTTCAGTCTACGGTTTCGCTTTAACTGGAAACAACTACTGCTTTTTAGTCTTTCGTGCCAACGTCCAAAGAGTCTGAGCTCCAGGATCATGGATTAGTTTTAAAGCTTTCATAACACCCGAGCAACGCCGGGCTATACTGCCAGTATATATATATATATATATGGTGTAGAGGGAAACTAAAAAATCAAATACGACTATTACAAAGCCTGCAGACGAAAAACTAAAAGAAACCAACGCCTGCCTTTTAAAAAAATCAACAGTGTTCACTGCGTACAGAATTTAAAAAAAACACCCTAGGTCGAGCTGTATGTAGGGATACTAATCTAGAACCGTTATTCTGAATTTCGTACCGATCATGATCTCTAGACCATTACGACCTTCCTGGCATCTTTTTTTTACCGAATAGACAATATTAATCTCCTCCATATTAGAGCCCCTCGGATTATTGAAAGATTAATAATGCATTCCTATGAATCCAGTGGGGGTTATATCCAAAATAAACTAAGTTCCGATGTGAAAAAAAAAGAGGCTTTAAAAACTAAGCACTATGAAGACGAGGCCTCAAAATAAAAACCAGAAAAATTTTCTCTGCTCATTATATGCCATATTCCTATCTATCAGTGTTGAATTGTTCATTCTTGATCGTTTTAGCCTTCTTTTTATGATTATCAGAGACTTATTTCGATCCCTGTTCGAATGTTTATTTCCTGTTAATAGCGTGAAATCTTTTAAATCAATAAAAAATTGCTCATGCATTAACAATTCCATTAACATTTCAGTTTTGATTTTGCAAACAAGAAGTTTATTCACAGAAAAGGGAATTCGGTGAGGATATATGCGGTTTTCCTACGACACTTAGCGATTTTATAATAAATTACAACCTTCTCCGCTTTCTAGATTTTATCCTTTTGAAATATTACATCATTTACACCTGACGATTATTCATCTCTGCGTGTGCACTCATGATGAGAACATCTTTTTCTCTTTCTTCCATTTAGCACACAACTCGTATCGCAAAATTATGACAACTTTTTCTTTTCCGGTTTTTCTTTCTCGTAGTCGACGTGTGTCATTTACAAAAATAAACGTACACCTTTCAAAGAAAAACGTTTCGTCTTTATTGTTGAACTAGCAGTATAGTCCGGCGTTGCTCGGGTGTAATGAAAGCTTTAAAACAAGTCCATGGTCCTGGATCTCAGATACTTTGGACGTTGACACGAAAGACAAAAAAGCAATAGTCGCTTCCAGTCAAAGCGAAACTGTACATTGAAAACAAAATGAGTGGATTTATGTTTTTTTCCGGTATCGATGTCAAATAAGTTTGCCATCGCAAACTTAATTTTGAAGTCTAAATAAGGCCTCTGAGTAAATGGTATAATGGCTGAGACTAAGAACTACAATTATACCTACATAGAACAAAACACGAAGCAAAAACCAAAATAAAAGTGCTGAAAACCTGATTTTCATCAGCCCCGATAGGATATCGGGGTATCGATTTCCGATATCGGAATCAAATAAGGATAAACTAACTTAAGTAAGTCCATGAAAACTTATCGTACCCATCTTGAGTAAAACTGGATAAAATGAGCCATATTGATGTCTGAATATCGGTTTTTGATCAGATTCTATAGAATATCGGGGGGGGGGGTATCGATTTCCGATATCGGGGAAAATGTGTAGTCTGAGAAGATCTTCTAATGTTTGAGACTAAAAACTATAATTTCACCAACTTCAAGCAAATTCTGCAGCAAGAACCACGATAAAATGGCTGAAATCTTGATCTTGACCAGTCCTGATCGGATATCGGAAAAAATATGTAGCTCATGACCTGGACGGAAAATATTTGTGTAAAGTTTGGTGAGAATCGGATAAAAATTGTGGATTTGTATAAAGGACATTCATACAGATAGAAAGACAAACACATAAACATTTTGCCTTTTATATATATATCGAGATTTCTTTTACTGTTTCCTTTAACGCAAATTTTAGCTGATCTTTTGTTTGCATAATCGTTTTGTTTTCTTCGTCTTTGTGTTTTATCACGACATATAAAATAAAGTGATATTTTTTAACCTTTTTTATCATTTTCTTTTTATCGTCTTATATACAATAGGCATATGTTATCTGAGACGATTTAATTCATGACCACTGACTCTCCTCTTTTTCATATTTTCAATAAACACACAAGCACAGATATGAAAAAGACCTGTGTTTTTTTTTATTAAGGTTTGTATTTATTTCTGGCTACCAGCAGATTCTTTTCAGAAATTATCAATGCAATTATATTTTTAAAATTGATCGAAACACATTTCTGTAGAAAAATTATTAGCAGTTCGTTACGTCATCATCAAGAACAGGACTAGAGTTAATTTTCTGTCGCTCTGTCATTTTGCTTCACGTGTTTGTGTAGGTATTCATTCATTCGTGTCTTGGACAGAGTCGATTTTGCAGAATACATACCTCTCCAGATCAGATCACAATTGATATTCTCCGACTTGAAGGCCCAGACACGAAACTGTTGATTTAATCAATAAAAGCCCCCCACCCTGGCCGTAGATGTCAGTCTAAACAGGCACCGTTAGTGATTCCCTGTCGCTCTGGATATAGTTAAAACAAAATAATGCAGTGCAATTTCTAAAGTAAAATTATTTGTTATGACTTTTTACGGCGGATTCTTATAAATCTTTTTTAAATTTTATTCCTTTTTTTTATTTGATTCAAATAATCATTAGGATTAAAAATTTACAAGGACTTTCTGACATTTTTTAAGCATTTTTAAATATCTATGCACAGCTTCATTTTTCACTTCTATGTATTTTCAAGAAAGTTATAATCGCATATCTTTTTTGTACGGGTCACCGCTCTCCCGAGAGAATGCTTCCTTAATCCGTGAAATCTCAAAATATCAATTTGAAAGTTAAAAAGTAACCGATCTTACATTTTCTGCTAATCTTTTTTCTTTTTTTTTATAAACATATCGCTCCAAGCAAGGCATTTTACTGCCACTGTTTTGCAGGGGATTACATAGAAAGAAAGTTATGAGAAAAGGTAACAGGTTATAGGGAATGTCAGGAAGTGAGGAAAAGAAGGATGAGAATACTGATAAGCGTGGAGTGGACGGATAAAGGAGCATGAGAGAGGATGCAGGTTAGTGAGATAGGAGATGATGATTGGCTTTACATTTAAATTCTTGGAGATTGTAGCTCTCGGGGAAGCAAGTAAACCGAAGAGAATTCCACAGGCGGGAAGTGAGAGAAAAGAAGCTGTTGGAGTAGAAGTTGCGTTTACATTTTATTGGTTTCACAGTAAAAGGGTAGGACCTAGCTGCTAATCTTGTGGCTTGAGTAAATTCATAAAGTGGGCACCATTGAGCTAAGTTCATCGGAGCAGAAGCCGTGGAAGTATTTGTAGAAGAGATACAGGGAAACCACACTGTGCTGGATTAAATTTAAGTAGTAAAACTATTGTGCATCGGTAAAGTCAGTGTTCGGAGGTGGGTCTTAAAAGATAATACATATCTCCATATCAGTCAGGTAAATGACATTAGTGATATACGCTTAGGCGATCATGTCTCGAAAGAGACATGAGTGACTGGGTAAAATATTTTCCTTCAATAGGTTACCATTACTTTCTGCTGTCGACTGGTTGCCAACCAATGCTATAGAACCAAATCTGTTATGCTATTTAACCCATAGCTCTAGGGAAAAGCGGCGGATTCATAACTTTTCTAAGGATATTTGAGCGTATGTGAATGCAACGAATTCAACTGGAATTCGAACTCGTCTCTCCAATTTCTCGTTCCGAGCCGGTAATCTGAAACGCCCTCGCCAATATAACCGTCATTAGTATTTTCCTCTCAAACTTCAAAAACAACTGTATCACCATATCTGGAGTTATTATTGAATACAAGACTTAACGTATTTGCCTAATAAATACTACATGTGATAGCAGCTTGTTTTCGAAATGATCTTTAAAGCAACTCATTGCTCGCAGTCAATTAACTGCCATACGTGAAACACGCTTTTATCCCGCAGTAGATTTCCATCTGCGATAGACTGGTTGCCGACCAAGGCTATAGAACCCAATCTATCCTGTTATTTAACCAATAATTGGAAGGAAGAGACGGATTAATACTTTTCCCAAGGGTATTTGCGCGTAAGTGAATGCAATTAATTCTACTGGAATTCGAACTCGGCTTCCCGATTTCTCGTTCCGCGCCGATATCCACTGCACCACAACGCACATCCTTGCTCTCAATCATCCTGATTGTACTTTTCCTTTGGTATAATTTAAATATTATGAAGAAATCAAATAAAGTATTGCAAATTTTTTCGTGACTAATTTTATATATATATATATATATATATATATATATATATATAATAAATTATATTTTAGAACATGTACAAATTTTTTATATACCCACTACAAATCGTACATTTGTTTCAATATTTTCCTTATTCACTCGGTATATATATATATATATATATATATATATATAATAAATTATATTTTAGAACATGTACAAATTTTTTATATACCCACTACAAATCGTACATTTGTTTCAATATTTTCCTTATTCACTCGGTATATATATATATATATATAATAAATTATATTTTAGAACATGTACAAATTTTTTATATACCCACTACAAATCGTACATTTGTTTCAATATTTTCCTTATTCACTCGGTATATATATATATATATATAATAAATTATATTTTAGAACATGTACAAATTTTTTATATACCCACTACAAATCGTACATTTGTTTCAATATTTTCCTTATTCACTCGGTATATATATATATATATATATATATATATATATATATATATATGATAGAATTAAGACAAAGAACAAAATAAAAAACGTATCTCAATTAAGCATGTGTCACTTTCATAAAAACTCCTTCAGAGACCGAATGAAAAAAGAAAAAAGTAAGAGTCAATATGAGTTTTCTTCATTTTATTATCTTGTCGGTCGGATTCCGATCCATATATTCAGCTTATATATATATATAATTGATGTTAAATTACTTAAAATCTAATTTCTATAATTATATTATTAAAAGAAAATTAATGCCGATCAACCTAAATTCCGTTCTGTTTCGCTAATGTAGATTTTGTTGATAAGCAAGATTCTATTTATGGTTACACTTCTGGTTTGTTATATTATACCGAACTGTGGCAGGATCGATTCATATTTGATAAATGCCCAGTACTATACTTTGACCCAAACTAAAAGATTTATCAATGATTCTCTGACCATTTGGACCACGCAAGCACAGTGATAATAGTTAATGTAACATTAGCTGTTTCCTATTAAGAACTCAGTTGACATTCATTGAGCGAACAACCAGTGCTTATGTCAGTGGGAGTTTATAAATTCTCCTATTAAAGGATATGTTAGAAAAATAGTTTTTTCCAGTCAACTGTTGTTGCTTTTTTAAATATTTATTTGGATTTCCGTTCTAATCTTTGGCTTAAAATTGTGTAGGAAGTCAACATCTTGATTATGTCCTTATTTTCCCTTCGTATTTCATGTTGCTGTTCTCCTCGGGCTTCTCGATAAGGTTCAGAGGAGGGTCTGTAATGTGATAGATACCGACTTGGCAAACCGCCTGCAGTCTCTCTCCCACCGGCGCGACGTGGCTTCCCTTTGTCTCTTCTATAAATACTTTCACGGCTTTTGCTCCGATGAACTTAGATCACTAGTGCCCCCTAAATACGAATTTGAACGAGATACTAGATTAGCAAATAGATCCCACCCTTTTACCGTGAAACCGATAAAATGCAGCCGTAACTTCTACTCCAACAGTTTCTTTCCTCGCACTTCCCGACTGTGGAATTCTCTTCCAAACGATTGCTTCCCCGACGGCTACAATCTCCAGGAGTTTAAAGGTAAGGTCAATAGACACCTCCTAACACACTAACCTGCTCCCATTCTGCCCAACCCTCATCCTCGCTATCCTTACTCATCTGTCACCTTCCTCCTGACATTCCCTATGTCTAACCACTCCTTCTCTTTATCTTCCCCTATGAAGCCCCATGCGCAGTAGTGGCAGTGGAATGCCTTGCTTGGGGTGAGATGATTAAAAAAAAAAAATTCCCTTCGTGTTTCATGTTGCTGCTTTTTTGATATCCTCAAGTTCAAAGAGTTCTCTTATTTTGAATAGTTTTATGTAGGTGATTTTGTAGCACAATTCTGTAAGGTTCAAAGTAAGATGGTTCTCTCCAAGACCTACTGGATTGATTCGCTGAAAATCTCTTTTTAAATCACTGATCTGAGAAAGTGTTTCTTTTGAGTTTGGACATTTCCAAACAGGCTGGTCACTATGCATGATAACGATACGAAAATTTCAATCTCACAAGATTATTCAACAATATGGTTATCGATTTCGTGTTAAGTTTTGGTTTTGTAGCAACATTCGGTGTTGTGCAAAACTACCTCTAGCGTTATTTCTTGTGTGCTCAATTTCCTTGATTATTTATCGTACAAATATACTCATCCAAAAGAGAACTGATAATCTCTGCTCAAATAATAAAGTTTTTGTTAGTAATTCGATTCTGACTACATTAAAATTGGTTCCTTTAAGACGCAGACAAACGCACACTATCTGATTTTATTATGCAAGTTAATGTCTACACGATAACATTGTGATTAATCAATGGATGTTTGGAAAGATTTCAGGATATGCTTATATTTATATGAACAAGATATATTTTCAACTGATAAATCTTTATTGATATTTTATATGGGTCAGTTTAAATAGGAGGTCAAAATTTCACATTTTTATAGTAAAGAAATGCAAATGCTGTAGGCCACAGAAACAGTTTTGATGAACACAATATTCCATATCTAGAAATTGATTATTATTTTAATGTCACATGTTAATTAATAATGGCTGTTTAATATTATGCAACTTGAGCAGTTTTTCAAACCCTGAATTTTGTAACCTTTCCAATGTTTCAGTTTTAACATTACTGGCAAATTCTTCATTGTTTCTCGGAGAAACACCACGCCATGAACTTGTTTTCGATTCTAATATACTTTTTTTTTAAAGTTTTCTATTGGACGGATCTGAACAAGATGCAGCTCATTCCATTAAATAAATCTTTCTTTTTCTTTGATTAGCTTTTGGAAGTCATCATTTGCTATCTTAATAAGCCTTCAGATTTCTGTGTCACGTTTTCCGTCTTTTAAATCACTTCCGAGAAACGTAATTCTTTGCCCTTGTTTGATTTTGATGTTTTTAATTTCTATCTCGAATACAGCGCTGTTTCCCTACAAATTAACAATACTTTCTGTATTCTGTTTTTCTTATGGAAAATATTCTTATAGTGGTCTCGCATTATAGCCCGGCGTTGCTCGTCCACCCTCGTCATTTTTATAGATAATAATGTAGAATGTCTCTGTTGGATTAGGGTTCGAGGTGGGGGGGGTGCAACATATATAGATATTATAAAGTGAAGTGATCGATTCTATATTATAATCAATACATATACTGACCCCTCAATTTGTGGGGTGATAATATGTATTTTTCTAACCCTAATTTTGGCTTTCTGAAAAATTTCAGTTTGTCGTCAGCATTTTAAAAGTTTGAACTACATCTGAGCGCAACTCCCGTCGAGCTAGACTGCAAAATGCAGACGTTAAGTTGAATCTATCAAGCACATACCTACACGACGTCCACCCTCGTCACGTTTATAAATATAGATATATTATTTTGCATCTCTATTGCTATCTTCACTGCCATTCAGATGATAACGAATTTCTTGTTTCACTGTCTTTAACAAATTGTCTCTCTTCTTTCCGGTATAATTCTTGTAAACGCGAATGTTAAGCTTGGTTGTGTGGCTCGGTACGCAGATTTTTTTTTCCGGTGGAACTTGCATTCATTTGCACCTGGCTTCACTTATCGGAGAAAAATAAAAATATATATATTTATTTGAGTTATGGAAATGAGAATACGGCTTTTAGATCTGATTGTAAAAATTTCTGCAAATGATTCATGTAATTTTGTATAGAATTATCTATATGTTAATGGATGAGGGCGTGTATATTTATGTGCTTGTAAAATTGGAGTAGATAGACAATTGGAGTAGATAGACAAAACCATCGCCCGGTTCACACTCCATCCACGTCTATTGAACAGGTGAAGAGGCTTCCGGCTTTCTCATTTCCAATCTTTTCACTCTTTTTCCTTTTTTTTTTTCAATTGGAGTAGGTAGACTTAACTATCGCCCGGTTCACACTCCACCCACGTCTATTGAACAGGTGAAGAGGCTCATCCCTTGTTTCCTGTTTAGGATGTGGTTTCCGGTTTTTCTCTTTTCCAATCTTTTCACTCTTACGTAGCCCCCTGCACATCAGGGGCGTTATCTCCTTGCTCGGGGTGATATGATTAAAAAAAAAGCAAAATAATCGCCTGAATTTCCACAGATATTTATTTCGAATTTCCAGTTTTCGTCTTACTGATACGATTTACGAGTTGTCTTCATATTGGAATAGCTAGCCTTTTTTATCCAAGCAAACCTCAGTAGATGAAAACGAGAAGAAAGGAATAAACATCGTTGGCAAGAAGGTAAAATCCATAGTTGTTGGCCAAAGAAACAGGCCGATATACTAATTGCAAATTGGAGATGCTAAAATCGAAGTACATCAGTTTAAATATGTAGCAATTGGTCAAACAGATAACTGGAAGTGCGACACTGATCTTCAAATGCCCTTTGAGATAGCGGAAGATGCCTTCCAAAAGCTAGGCAAAGTATTTAAAAATAGGACATTTTCCTGCTACATATTTATTTGGATTTCCGTTCTAACCTTTGGTTTAAGATTTTGTAAAAAGTCAACATCTTGATTATATCATTATTTTCTCTTCAGGTTTCATGTTGCTGCTACTTTTAAAATCCTCAAGTTCAGTGAGTTCTCTTATTTGGAATAGTTCTTTGTGTGTGATTCTGTCGCACAATTCTGTAAGGTTCAAAATAAGATGGTCCTCTCCAAGACCTACTGAAATGATTCGCTGAAAACCTTTTTAAATCACTGATCTGAGAAAGTGTTCCTTTGGAATTTGAACACTTCTGAACAGTCTGGTCACAATGCATAATAACGATATGAAAGTCTCAGTCTCACAAAATTATTTAACAATATCGTTCTAGATTTTGTGTTTATGTTTTGGTTTTGTAGCAACTTTCGGTGTTGTGCAAAACTATCTCTAGCGTAACTTATTTATGTTCATTTTTCTTAATTATTAATCGTACAAATATTCTCATCCAAAAGAGAAATGATAATCTCAGTTCTGTATGGCAGTGAATGCTGCACAATCTCCCCATATATGAAGAAGGGAAATGTCGGAACAAAATATGATTCTATATAAGGAAACTGTAGAACGAACATCAAAGCAAACGCGAAGTTTTAGTTGTAATGGAAACAAGAAGTTTTCTACTAAACATAAAAATGGCAGATTAAATTTCTTGGATAAATAATGAGACTGATTACAAAAATTGACTAACAGAAGAAATTAAAAAGAAAAGAAAACGCATAACCTAGTATTTGTCTATATTTCTGAGACGTGGTAGTACTTAGAGTATTTACATTATTTGAACTATTGTCCTCATCTTTGTTGCCATGTGTACGACGTTTCGGCTGTTGTATGCTCCGGCTTTCTTCAGGTACTAGGAATTTTTAGCCGAGCCTTTTATTACATAAACACCGGGTTATATCATTCTCATTCCTTGCGTTATCTCCTTCCAACTCTGCAAATTACTTGTTCACCACTGCTGTAGCCTGATATTGTTCTTAAGAACACATGGCCCAGTGGATATAGATGTTGGTTAGTTCCTGACTTGACTCTTAGTGTTGTGAGTTCAAGACCAATATCAAAAGTTCGAAATTCCTAACACCTGAAGAAGGCCGGAGCGTACAACGACCAAAACGTCATAGAAATGGCAACAAAGATGAGGACAATAGTCCTAATAATGTAAATACTGTAAACGCATATCCTACCTAACGAGATTGAGTAAATAGATGTCAGAACGAAGTTTAGGAGATATCACAAAAAATAAATTTTATTAAGAACTATAAAAGACAAGAAATTGTGGAGAGCCATGATCACGAAATTCCTGAAGCTACACGACACATAGAAGACACATTTCGCCAAATGGAAGAATATTGCAACGCATTCGTGTTTTACTCTCTTAATTCTTTCACATTTCTTTCAATGTCTTACAAAGCGCCACGCAAATAGGGTCATGATTTCCACTTTTTTCCACGTTTTATCCTCATACAAAAGAAAGGATGTATATTGTGGTGCAGAAGAGCTCGAAACAGAAAATCGGGGAGCCGAGTTCGAATTCCAGTTGAATTCATTGCATTCACTTACGCGCAAATACCCTTGGGAAAGGTATTAATCCGTCTCTTCCTTCCAGTTATGGGTTAAATAACAGGAGAGAATGGTTCTATAACCTTGGCTGGCAACCAGTCTACCGTAGAAAACAATGACAACCTACTGCGGGATAATCTTCTGCCCAGTCAGTCATGTCTCTTTCGAGACATGATCGCCCAAGCGTGTTTCACGTATGGCGCTTAACTGAATGACAAAAGAAAGAATTTCATATGCCCATATTTCTACAATGCCAATCAGCCAAACTTTCAAACTATTTTAATGACGATTTTTTTACAATTCAACTATTACATGTACTCTTTAAATACATCATTACACCTTCAAAATTTTAACCATTTTTCTTTCACATTATTTCAGATAAAACGGCGTGTGACGACACAGAAAGATCATTAGGTGCATTAAAGAAATTAGCCTCGAACCCAGAATGTCTTTCCGCGCTGTTGGATGGTCTTGGATCTTACATGCGAACTGTGATGAGCATTACCGATCAAGCAGAATGTCCTGGTGTTGAGAAAGCAATCAATGAGCTGTTCAATCAGATCATCCGGGTAAGTAAATGCCTCTCATCTATCGATTTTCAAAGTGCATGTGTGATAGCAATACAGGCTACATCAGCTCGTGGTCCCGTGTATCAAAAAGCATTACAGGACCAGAAAACTAATTATTAAACCAGACCGTCCCAAAAATCTCTGAAAATGTCACCAGGTTTGGTTAGTATAAAAATTCCAGTTGTGTTGCTTATGATATGCTTCTCTCATGCAATCGGATGGGAAATCTATGACATTTCGTAAAATTTTTATACGTCTATTTTCTGAGTTATTTGCTAGGGACCACAATCGAATGTGTGTTTAGGAATAATTTTCGAAGATAGAACCTCAAAAATATTTCCCTTATTTTCCGGGCTCATTGATAACTAATGCAGCAATACAGAATCAAAATAACTTGTTCAAACGGCTGTAGGGATATATTTAAAAAATTGTTTTATATTGATGCTCTTTTCCGTATCAATGATTTCGCAATTTTTTCTCAAAAGCTACCCGGGGAAAATTCAACATTGTAATATTTTCCGTTCGAGAGCTTTCCTCATACACTGGCGTTAGCCAATGCGATATAAGATGAAGGACGTATTTAATCAGGGCAGAAATAACATAGAAATGTATAAAAATGAAGAAAAGTAAGAAAAAATATAAATAAAAGAATAATGAAAAGAGAAAAGGCAGATTGAAAGAAAAACAAGTGATAGTGGGAAGAGAATGAAAGGAAAGTAAAAAGAAAAAAGAATATGAAAAGAGAAAAGGCAGATACAAGAAAAACAAGTGATAGTGGGAAGAGAATGAACGGAAAGTAAAAAGAAAACGAATATGAAAAGAGAAAAGGCAGATTAAAAGAAAAACAAGTGATAGTGGGAAGAGAATGAACGGAAAGTAAAAAGAAAAAGAATATGAAAAGAGAAAAGGCAGATTAAAAAGAAAAAACAAGTGATAGTGGGAAGAGAATGAAAGGAAAGTAAAAAGAAAATGAATATGAAAAGAGAAAAGGCAGATTAAAAGAAAAACAAGTGATAGTGGGAAGAGAACAAAGGAAAGTCAAAGAAAAAGAATATGAAAAGAGAAAAGGCAGATTAAAAAGAAAAACAAGTGATAGTGGGAAGAGAAATGAAAGGAAAGTAAAAAGAAAACGAATATGAAAAGAGAAAAGGCAGATTAAAAGAAAGACAAGTGATAGTGGGAAGAGAATGAAAGAAAGGAAAAGAAAACGAATATGAAAAGAGAAAAGGCAGATTAAAAGAAAACAAGTGATAGTGGGAAGAGAATGAAAGTTGGAAAAGTAAAAAGAAAACGAATATGAAAAGAGAAAAGGCAGATTAAAAAGAAAAAACAAGTGATAGGAAGAGAATGAAAGGAAAGTAAAAAGAAACGAATATGAAAAGAGAAAAGGCAGATTAAAAGAAAAACAAGTGATAGTGGGAAGAGAATGAAAGGAAAGTCAAAAGAAAAAAGAATATGAAAAGAGAAAAGGCAGATTAAAAAAGAAAACAAGTGATAGTGGGAAGAGAATGAAAGGAAAGTAAAAAGAAAACGAATATGAAAAGAGAAAGGCAGATTAAAAGAAAAACAAGTGATAGTGGGAAGAGAATGAAAGGAAAGTAAAAAGAAAACGAATATGAAAAGAGAAAAGGCAGATTAAAAGTAAAACAAGTGATAGTGGGAAGAGAATGAAAGGAAAGTAAAAAGAAAACGAATATGAAAAGAGAAAAGGCAGATTAAAAGAAAACAAGTGATAGTGGGAAGAGAATGAACGGAAAGTAAAAAGAAAAAGAATATGAAAAGAGAAAAGGCAGATTAAAAGAAAAACAAGATAGGAAGAGAATGAAAGGAAAGTAAAAAAGAAAACGAACATGAAAAGAGAAAAGGCAGATTAAAAGAAAAAAACAAGTGATAGTGGGAAGAGAATGAAAGGAAAGTCAAAAGAAAAAGAATATGAAAAGAGGAAAAGGTAGATTAAAAGAAAAACAAGTGATAGTGGAAGAGAATGAAAGGAAAGTAAAAAGAAAACGAATATGAAAAGAGAAAAGGTAGATTAAAAGAAAAACAAGTGATAGTGGGAAGAGAATGAAAGGAAAGTAAAAAGAAAAAAACGAATATGAAAAGAGAAAAGGCAGATTAAAAGAAAAAACAAGTGATAGTGGGAAGAGAATGAAAGGAAAGTAAAAAAGAAAACGAATATGAAAAGAGAAAAGGCAGATTAAAAGAAAAAACAAGTGATAGTGGGAAGAGAATGAAAAGGAAAGTAAAAAGAAAAAAACGGAATATGAAAAGAGAAAAGGCAGATTAAAAAAGAAAAACAAGTGATAGTGGGAAGAGAAAATTAAAGGAAAGTAAAAAGAAAACGAATATGAAAAGAGAAAAGATTAAAAGAAAACAAGTGATAGTGGGAAGAGAATGAACGGAAAGTAAAAAGAAAAAGAATATGAAAAGAGAAAGGCAGATTAAAAGAAAGACAAGTGATAGTGGGAAGAGAATGAAAGGAAAGAAAAGAAAACGAATATGAAAAGAGCAGCAGCAGACATTAAAAGAAAAACAAGTGATAGTGGGAAGAGAATGAAATCTGGAAAGTAAAAAGAAAACAACATGAAAAGAGAAAAGGCAGATTAAAAACAAGAAAAACAAGTGATAAAAAGGAAGAGAATGAACGGAAAGTAAAAAGAAAAAGAATATGAAAAGAGAAAAGGCAGATTAAAAAGAAAAACAAGTGATAGGGAAGAGAATGAAAGGAAAGTAAAAGAAAAAAACGAATATGAAAAGAGAAAAAGGCAGATTAAAAGAAAACAAGTGATAGTGGGAAGAGAATGAAAGGAAAGTCAAAAGAAAAAGAACAGAAAAGAGAAAAGGCAATATTAAAAGAAAAACAAGTGATAGGAAGAGAATGAACGGAAAGTAAAAAGAAAAAGAATATGAAAAGAGAAAAGGCAGATTAAAAGAAAAAACAAGTGATAGTGGCAAGAGAATGAAAGAAAGTCAAAAGAAAAAGAATATGAAAAGAGAAAAGGCAGATTAAAAGAAAGACAAGTGATAGTGGGAAGAGAATGAAAGGAAAGTAAAAAGAAACGAATATGAAAAGAGAAAAGGCAGATTAAAAGAAAGACAAGACAGTGGGAAGAGAATGAACGGAAAGTAAAAAGAAAAAGAATATGAAAAGAGAAAAGGCAGATTAAAAGAAAAACAAGTGACAGGAAGAGAATGAAAGGAAAGTAAAAGAAAACGAATATGAAAAGAGAAAAGGCAGATTAAAAGAAAACAAGTGATAGGAAGAGAATGAACGGAAAGTAAAAAGAAAAAGAATATGAAAAGAGAAAAGGCAGATTAAAAGAAAAAACAAGTGATAGTGGGAAGAGAATGAAAGGAAAGTAAAAAGAAACGAATATGAAAAGAGAAAAGGCAGATTAAAAAGAAAAACAAGTGATAGGGAAGAGAATGAACGGAAAGCAAAAAGAAAAAGAATATGAAAAGAGAAAAGGCAGATTAAAAGAAAACAAGTGATAGTGGGAAGAGAATGAAAGGAAAGTAAAAGGAAAACGAATATGAAAAGAGAAAAGGCAGATTAAAAGAAAGACAAGTGATAGTGGGAAGAGAATGAAAGGAAAGTAAAAGAAAACGAATATGAAAAGAGAAAGGCAGATTAAAAGAAAACAAGAAGATAGTGGAAGAGAATGAAAGGAAAGTAAAAAGAAAAACGAATATGAAAAGAGAAAAGGCAGAGTTTAAAAGAAAAACAAGTGATAGGGAAGAGAATGAAAGGAAAGTAAAAAAGAAAACGAATATGAAAAGAGAAAAGGCAGATTAAAAGAAAACAAGTGATAGTGGAAGAGAATGAAAGGAAAGTAAAAAGAAAACGAATATGAAAAGAGAAAAGGCAGATTAAAAAGAAAAACAAGTGATAGTGGGAAGAGAATGAAAGGAAAGTAAAAAGAAAAAGAATATGAAAAGAGAAAAAAGGCAGATTAAAAGAAAAACAAGTGATAGTGGGGAAGAGAATGAACGGAAAGTAAAAAGAAAACGAATATGAAAAGAGAAAAGGCAGATTAAAAGAAAAACAAGTGATAGTGGGAAGAGAATGAACGGGAAAGTAAAAAGAAAAAGAATATGAAAAGAGAAAAGGCAGATTAAAAGAAAAACAAGTGATAGTGGGAAGAGAATGAAAGGAAAGTAAAAAGAAAACGAATATGAAAAGAGAAAAGGCAGATTAAAAGAAAAACAAGTGATAGTGGGAAGAGAATGAAAGGAAAGTCAAAAGAAAAAGAATATGAAAAGAGAAAAGGCAGATTAAAAGAAAAACAAGGATAGTGGGGAAGAGAATGAAAGGAAAGTAAAAAGAAAACGAATATGAAAAGAGAAAAGGCAGATTAAAAGAAAGACAAGTGATAGTGGGAAGAGAATGAAAGGAAAGTAAAAAGAAAACGAATATGAAAAGAGAAAAAGGCAGATTAAAAGAAAAAAAAACAAGATAGGGAAGAGAATGAAAGGAAAGTAAAAAGAAAACGAATATGAAAAAAGAGAAAAAGGCAGATTAAAAGAAAAACAAGTGATAGTGGGAAGAGAATGAAAGGAAAGGAAAAGAAAAACGAAATATGAAAAGAGAAAAGGCAGATTAAAAGAAAACAAGTGATAGGAAGAGAATGAAAGGAAAGTCAAAAGAAAAAGAATATGAAAAGAGAAAAGGTAGATTAAAAGAAAAAACAAGTGATAGGAAGAGAATGAAAGGAAAGTAAAAAGAAAACGAATATGAAAAGAGAAAAGGCAGATTAAAAGAAAAACAAGTGATAGTGGGAAGAGAATGAAAGGAAAGTAAAAAGAAAACGAATATGAAAAGAGAAAAGGCAGATTAAAAGAAAAACAAGTGATAGTGGGAAGAGAATGAAAGGAAAGTAAAAAGAAAACGAATATGAAAAGAGAAAAGGCAGATTAAAAAGAAAAAAACAAGTGATAGTGGGAAGAGAATGAACGGAAAGTAAAAAGAAAAGAATATGAAAAGAGAAAAGGCAGATTAAGAAAAACAAGAGAGGGAAGAGAATGAAAGGAAAGTAAAAAGAAAAAACGAATATGAAAAGAGAAAAGGCAGATTAAAAAGAAAACAAGTGATAGTGGGAAGAGAATGAAAGGAAAGTCAAAAGAAAAATAGCTATGAAAAGAGAAAAGGCAGATTAAAAAGAAAAACAAGTGATAGGGAAGAGGAATGAAAGGAAAGTAAAAAGAAAACGAATATGAAAAGAGAAAAGGCAGATTAAAAGAAAAACAAGTGATAGTGGGAAGAGAATAGTGAAAGTAAAAAGAAAACGAATATGAAAAGAGAAAAGGCAGATTAAAAAGAAAAAACAAGTGATAGTGGGAAGAGAATGAAAAGGAAAGTAAAAAGAAAAAAACGAATATGAAAAGAGAAAAGGCAGATTAAAAGAAAAAAAGCAAGGATAGTGGGAAGAGAATGAAAGAAAAAGTAAAAGAAAACGAATATGAAAAGAGAAAAGGCAGATTAAAAAGAAAACAAGTGATAGTGGGAAGAGAATGAAAGGAAAGTAAAAAGAAAACGAATATGAAAAGAGAAAAGGCAGATTAAAAGAAAACAAGTGATAGTGGGAAGAGAATGAACGGAAAGTAAAAAAAGAAAAGAATATGAAAAGAGAAAAGGCAGATTAAAAGAAAGACAAGGATAGTGGGAAGAGAATGAAAGGAAAGTAAAAAAAGAAAACGAATATGAAAAGAGAAAAAAAAGGCAGATTAAAAGAAAACAAGTGATAGTGGGAAGAGAATGAAAGGAAAGTAAAAAGAAAACGAATATGAAAAGAGAAAAGGCAGATTAAAAGAAAAACAAGTGATAGTGGGAAGAGAATGAACGAAAGTAAAAAGAAAACGAATATGAAAAAAGAGAAAAGGCAGATTAAAAAGAAAAAACAAGTGATAGTGGGAAGAGAATGAAAGGAAAGTAAAAGAAAAAACGAATATGAAAAGAGAAAAGGATTAAAAGAAAGACAAGTGATAGTGGGAAGAGAATGAAAGGAAAGTAAAAAGAAAAAAACGAATATGAAAAGAGAAAAGGCAGATTAAAAAAGAAAAACAAGTGATAGTGGAAGAGAATGAAAGAAAGTAAAAAGAAAAACGAATATGAAAAGAGAAAAGGCAGATTAAAAGAAAGACAAGTGATAGTGGGAAGAGAATGAAAGGAAAGTAAAAGAAAAACGAATATGAAAAGAGAAAAGGCAGATTAAAAGAAAAACAAGTGATAGTGGGAAGAGAATGAAAGGAAAGTAAAAAGAAAACGAATATGAAAAGAGAAAAGGCAGATTAAAAGAAAAACAAGTGATAGTGGGAAGAGAAATGAAAAGGAAAGTAAAAAGAAAACGAATATGAAAAGAGAAAAGGCAGATTAAAAAAGAAAAACAAGTGATAGTGGGAAGAGAATGAAAGGAAAGTAAAAAGAAAACGAATATGAAAAGAGAAAAGGCAGATTAAAAGAAAACAAGTGATAGTGGGAAGAGAATGAACGGAAAGTAAAAAGAAAAAGAATATGAAAAGAGAAAAGGCAGATTAAAAGAAAAACAAGTGATAGTGGCAAGAGAATGAAAGGAAAGTCAAAAGAAAAAGAATATGAAAAGAGAAAAGGCAGATTAAGAAAAAGAAAGACAAGTGATAGTGGGAAGAGAATGAAAGGAAAGTAAAAGAAAACGAATATGAAAAGAGAAAAGGCAGATTAAAAGAAAGACAAGTGATAGTGGGAAGAGAATGAACGGAAAGTAAAAAGAAAAAGAATATGAAAAGAGAAAGGCAGATTAAAAGAAAAACAAGTGATAGTGGGAAGAGAATGAAAGGAAAGTAAAAAGAAAACGAAGGAGGAAAGAGAAAAGGCAGATTAAAAGAAAAACAAGTGATAGTGGGAAGAGAATGAACGGAAAAAGTAAAAAGAAAAAGAATATGAAAAGAGAAAAGGCAGATTAAAAGAAAAACAAGTGATAGTGGGAAGAGAATGAAAGGAAAGTAAAAAGAAAACGAATATGAAAAGAGAAAAAGGCAGATTAAAAGAAACAAGTGATAGTGGGAAGAGAATGAACGGAAAGTAAAAGAAAAAGAATATGAAAAGAGAAAAGGCAGATTAAAAGAAAAACAAGTGATAGTGGGAAGAGAATGAAAGGAAAGTAAAAAGAAAACGAATATGAAAAGAGAAAAGGCAGATTAAAAGAAAGACAAGTGATAGTGGGAAGAGAATGAAAGGAAAGTAAAAGAAAACGAATATGAAAAGAGAAAAGCAGATTAAAAGAAACAAGTGATAGTGGGAAGAGTAATGAAAGGAAAGTAAAAAGAAAACGAATATGAAAAGAGAAAAGGCAGATTAAAAGAAAAAAACAAGTGATAGTGGGAAGAGAATGAAAGGGAAAGTAAAAAGAAAACGAATATGAAAAGAGAAAAGGATTAAAAGAAAAAACAAGTGATAGTGGGAAGAGAATGAAAGGAAAGTAAAAAGAAAAACGAATATGAAAAGAGAAAAGGCAGATTAAAAGAAAAACAAGCATAGTGAAGAGAATGAAAGGAAAGTAAAAGAAAACGAATATGAAAAGAGAAAAGGCAGATTAAAAGAAAAAACAAGTGATAGTGGGAAGAGAATGGAAAGGAAAGTAAAAAGAAAAAGAATATGAAAAGAGAAAAGGCAGATTAAAAGAAAAACAAGTGATAGTGGGAAGAGAATGAACGGAAAGTAAAAAGAAAAACGAATATGAAAAGAGAAAAGGCAGATTAAAAGAAAAACAAGTGATAGTGGGAAGAGAATGAACTTGGAAAGTAAAAGAAAAAGAATATGAAAAGAGAAAAGGCAGATTAAAAGAAAACAAGTGATAGTGGAAGAGAATGAAAGGAAAGTAAAAAAGAAAACGAATATGAAAAGAGAAAAGGCAGATTAAAAGAAAAAACAAGTGATAGTGGGAAGAGAATGAAAGGAAAGTCAAAAGAAAAAGAATATGAAAAGAGAAAAGGCAGATTAAAAGAAAAACAAGTGATAGTGGGAAGAGAATGGACTGAAAGTAAAAGAAAAAGAATATGAAAAGAGAAAAGGCAGATTAAAAAGAAAAACAAGTGATAGTGGCAAGAGAATGAAAGGAAAGTCAAAAGAAAAAGAATATGAAAAGAGAAAAGGCAGATTAAAAGAAAGACAAGTGATAGTGGGAAGAGTAATGAAAGGAAAGTAAAAAGAAAACGAATATGAAAAGAGAAAAGGCAGATTAAAAGAAAGACAAGTGATAGTGGGAAGAGAATGAACGGAAAGTAAAAGAAAAAGAATATGAAAAGAGAAAAGGCAGATTAAAGAAAAACAAGTGATAGTGGGAAGAGAATGAAAGGAAAGTAAAAAGAAAAACGAATATGAAAAGAGAAAAGGCAGATTAAAAGAAAAACAAGTGATAGTGGGAAGAGAATGAACGGAAAGCAAAAAGAAAAAAGAATATGAAAAGAGAAAAGGCAGATTAAAAGAAAAACAAGTGATAGTGGGAAGAGAATGAAAGTGGAAAGTAAAAGAAAACGAATATGAAAAGAGAAAAAAGGCAGATTAAAAGAAAAACAAGGATAGTGGGAAGAGAATGAACGGAAAGTAAAAAGAAAAAGAATATGAAAAGAGAAAAGGCAGATTAAAAGAAAAACAAGTGATAGTGGGAAGAGAATGAAAGGAAAGTAAAAAGAAAATGAATATGAAAAGAGAAAAGGCAGATTAAAAGAAAGACAAGTGATAGTGGGAAGAGAATGAAAGGGAAACAAAAGAAAACGAAATATGAAAAAGAGAAAAGGCAGATTAAAAGAAAAACAAGTGATAGTGGGAAGAGAATGAAAGGAAAGTAAAAAAAGAAAACGAATATGAAAAGAGAAAAGGCAGATTAAAAAGAAAAAAACAAGTGATAGTGGGAAGAGAATGAAAGGAAAGTAAAAAGAAAACGAATATGAAAAGAGAAAAAGGCAGATTAAAAAGAAAAACAAGTGATGGTGGGAAGAGAATGAAAGGAAAGTAAAAAGAAAACGAATATGAAAAGAGAAAAGGCAGATTAAAAGAAAACAAGGATAGTGGAAGAGAATGAAAGGAAAGTAAAAAGAAAACGAATATGAAAAGAGAAAAGGCAGATTAAAAGAAAACAAGGAGAGGGAAGAGAATGAAAGGAAAGTAAAAAGAAAAAGAATATGAAAAGAGAAAAGGTGGATGAAAAGAAAACAAGTGATAGTGAAGAGAATGAACGGAAAGTAAAAAGAAAAATGAATATGAAAAGAGAAAAAGGCAGATTAAAGAAAAAACAAGTGATAGGAAGAGAATGAACGGAAAGTAAAAGAAAAGAATATGAAAAGAGAAAAGGCAGACAAAAAGAAAAAACAAGTGATAGGAAGAGAATGAAAGGAAAGTAAAAAGAAAACGAAATATGAAAAGAGAAAAAGGCAGATTGGGTGAAAACAAGTGATAGGAAGAGGAATGAAAGGAAAGTCAAAAGAAAAAGAATATGAAAAGAGAAAAGGCAGATTAAAAAGAAAGACAAGTGATAGTGGGAAGAGAATGAAAGGAAAGTAAAAAGAAAACGAATATGAAAAGAGAAAAGGCAGATTAAAGAAAGACAAGTGATAGTAAGGAGAATGAAAGGAAAGTAAAAAGAAAACGAATATGAAAAGAGAAAAGGCAGATTAAAAAGAAAAACAAGTGATAGGAAGAGAATGAAAGAAAGTAAAAAGAAAACGAATATGAAAAGAGAAAAGGCAGATTAAAAGAAAAACAAGTGATAGTGGGAAGAGAATGAAAGGAAAGTAAAAGAAAACGAATATGAAAAGAGAAAAGTGCAGACAAAGAAACAAGTGATAGTGGGTAAAGAGAATGAAAGGAAAGTCAAAAGAAAAGAATATGAAAAGAGAAAAGGCAGATTAAAAAGAAAAACAAGATAGTGGGAAGAGAATGAAAGGAAAAGTAAAAAGAAAACGAATATGAAAAGAGAAAAGGCAGATTAAAAGAAAAACAAGTGATAGGAAGAGAATGAAAGGAAAGTCAAAAGAAAAAAAGAATATGAAAAAGAGAAAAGGCAGATTAAAAGAAAAACAGAGTGATAGTGGGAAGAGAATGAAAGGAAAGTAAAAGAAAACGAATATGAAAAGAGAAAGACAGATTAAAGAAAAACAAAGTGATAGTAGGAAAGAGAATGAAAGGAAAGTAAAAAACGAATAAGAAAGAGAAAAGGCAGATTAAAAGAAAAACAAGTGATAATTAGGAAGAGAATGAAAGGAAGAGCAAAAGAAAACGAATGAAAGAAAAGGCAGATTAAAAGAAAAAACAAGTGATAGTGGGAAGAGAATGAACGGAAAGTAAAAAAGAAAAGAATATGAAAAGAGAAAAGGCAGATTAAAGAAAAAAACAAGTGATAAAGTGGAAGAGAATGAAAGGAAAGTAAAAAAGAAAACGAATATGAAAAGAGAAAAGGCAGATTAAAAGAAAAACAGTGATAGTGGGAAGAGAATGAAAGGAAAGTCAAAGAAAAAGAATATGAAAAGAGAAAGGAGCAGTTAAAAGAAAAACCAGTGATAGTGAAGGAAGAGAATGAAAGGAAAGTAAAAAAACGAGTGAAAGAGGAAAAAGGCAGATTAAAAGAAAAACAAGTGATAGTGGGAAGAGAATGAAAGGAAAGTAAAGAAAACGAATATGAAAAGAGAAAAGGCAGATTAAAAGAAAAACAAGTGATAGTGGGAAGAGAATGAAAGGAAAGTAAAAAAGAAAACGAATATGAAAAGAGAAAAGGCAGATTAAAAGAAAAACAAGTGATAGTGGAAGAGAATGAAAGGAAAACAAAAGAAAACGAATATGAAAAGAGAAAAAGGCCAGTTAAAGAAAAAACAAGTGATAGTAGGAAGAGAATGAAAGGAAAGTAAGAAAACGAATATGCGCAAGAAAAGAAAAGGCAGATTAAAAAACAAGTAGTGGGAAGAGAATAGAACGGAGAGAAGTAAGAAAGAGAAAAAGAATATGAAAAGAGAAAAGGCAGATTAAAGAAAGACAGTGATAGTGGTGAGGGAGAATGAAAGGAAAGTAAAAGAAAACGAATATGAAAGAGAAAAGGCAGATTAAAGAAAAACAGAAGTGATAGTGAGGAAGAGAATGAGAAAGTAAAAAGAAAACGAATGTAGAAAGAAGAAAGGCAGATTAAAAGAAAAACAAGTGATAGTGGGAGAATGAACAGAAGGCAAAAGAAAACGAATATGAAAGAAAAGGCAGATTAAAAGAAAAACAAGTGATAGTGGGAAGAGAATGAACGGAAAGTAAAAAAGAAAAAGAATATGAAAAGAGAAAAGGCAGATTAAAAGAAAGACAGAGTGATGGTAGGAAGAGAATGAAAGGAAAGTAAAAGAAAACGAATGAAAGAAAGGCAGATTAAAAGAAAAACAGAGTAGATAGTGAGAGAATGAAAGAGAGAAATGAAAGAAAACGAATGAAAGAGAGAAAGGCAGATTAAAAAGAAAAAGAAAAACAAGTGATAAAGGTAGGAAGGAGTGAACGAGTAAAAAGAAAAAAGAATATGAAAGAAAGAAAGGCAGATTAAAAGAAAGACAAGTGATAGTGGCAAGAGAATGAAAGGAAAGTCAAGAAAAAGAATATGAAAAGAAAGAAAGGCAGATTAAAAGAAAAGACAAGTGACAGTCAGAGAATGAAAACAAAAGAAAACGAATGAAAAGAGAAAAGGCAGATTAAAAGAAAGACAAGTGATAGTGGGAAGAGAATGAACGGAGAGAAGTAAAGAAAAAGAATATGAAAGAAAGACAGATTAAAGAAAAACAAAGTGATAGTAGGAAGATAGAGAAGGAAAGTAAAGAAAACGAATATGAAAAAGAGAAAAGGCAGATTAAAAGAAAAACAAGTGATAGTGGGAAGAGAATGAACGGAAAGTAAAAAAGAAAAAAAGAATATGAAAAGAGAAAAGGCAGAATTAAAAGAAAAACAAGTGATAGTGGGGAAGAGAATGAAAGGAAGAGAGAAGTAAAGAAAACGAATGAAAAGAGAAAGGCAGATTAAAAGAAAAACAAGTGATAGTGGGGAGAAGAATAGATAGATAAAAAAAGAAAAAGAATATGAAAAGAGAAAAGGCAGATTAAAAGAAAAACAAGTGATAGTGGGAAGAGAATGAAAGGAAAGGCAAAAGAAAACAGATATGAAAAGAAAAAGGCAGATTAAAAGAATAAAGTGATAGTGGGAAGAATGAAAGGAAAGTAAAAAGAAAACGAATATGAGAAAAGAGAAAAGGCAGATTAAAAGAAAAACAAGTAGTGAGAGAATGAAAGGAAAGTAAAAAGAAAACGAATGAAAAGAGAAAAGGCAGATTAAAAGAAAAACAAGTAGGCAGGAAGAGAACGAGGAAAAGTAAAAGAAAACGAATATGAAGAAAAAGGCAGATTAAAAGAAAAAACAAGTAGTGGGAAGAGAATGAAAAGGAAAGTAAAAGAAAACGAATATGAAAAAGAGAAAAGCGAAGTTAAAGAAAAACAGAAGTGATAGTGAGGAAGAGAATGAAAGGAAAGTAAAAAGAAAACGAATATGATAAGAGAAAAGGCAGATTAAAAAAAGAAAAAACAAGTGATAGTGGGAAGAGAATGAAAAGGAAAGTAAAAAAGAAAAAGAATATGAAAAGAGAAAGGCAGATTAAAAGAAAAACAAGTAGTGGGAAGAGAATGAAAGGAAAGTAAAAAGAAAAAGAATATGAAAAAGAGAAAAGGCAGATTAAAAGAAAAACAAGTCATAGTGGGAAGAGAATGAACGGAAAGTAAAAAGAAAAAAAGAATATGAAAAGAGAAAAGGCAGATTAAAAGAAAAACATGTGATAGTGGGAAGAGAATGAAAGGAAAGTAAAAAGAAAACGAATATGAAAAGAGAAAAGGCAGATTAAAAGAAAAACAAGTGATAGTGGGAAGAGAATGAACGGAAAGTAAAAAGAAAAGAATATGAAAATAGAAAAGGCAGATTAAAAGAAAAACAAGTGATAGTGGGAAGAGAATGAAAGGAAAGTAAAAAGAAAACGAATATGATAAGAGAAAAGGCAGATTAAAAGAAAAACAAGTGATAGTGGGAAGAGAATGAAAGGAAAGTAAAAAGAAAAAGAATATGAAAAGAGAAAAGGCAGATTAAAAGAAAAACAAGTGATAGTGGGAAGAGAATGAAAGGAAAGTAAAAAGAAAAAAGAATATGAAAAGAGAAAAGGCAGATTAAAAGAAAAACAAGTGATAGTGGGAAGAGAATGAACGGAAAGTAAAAAGAAAACGAATATGAAAAGAGAAAAGGCAGATTAAAAGAAAAACAAGTGATAGTGGGAAGAGAATGAAAGGAAAGTAAAAAGAAAACGAATATGAAAAGAGAAAAGGCAGATTAAAAGAAAAACAAGTGATAGTGGGAAGAGAATGAACGGAAAGTAAAAAGAAAAGAATATGAAAATAGAAAAGGCAGATTAAAAGAAAAACAAGTGATAGTGGGAAGAGAATGAAAGGAAAGTAAAAAGAAAACGAATATGAAAAGAGAAAAGGCAGATTAAAAGAAAAACAAATGATAGTGGGAAGAGAATGAAAGGAAAGTAAAAAGAAAACGAATATGAAAAGAGAAAAGGCAGATTAAAAGAAAAACAAGTGATAGTGGGAAGAGAATGAAAGGAAAGTAAAAAGAAAACGAATATGAAAAGAGAAAAGGCAGATTAAAAGAAAAACAAGTGATAGTGGGAAGAGAATGAAAGGAAAGTAAAAAGAAAACGAATATGAAAAGAGAAAAGGCAGATTAAAAGAAAAACAAGTGATAGTGGGAAGAGAATGAAAGGAAAGTAAAAAGAAAACGAATATGAAAAGAGAAAAGGCAGATTAAAAGAAAAACAAGTGATAGTGGGAAGAGAATGAAAGGAAAGTAAAAAGAAAAAAGAATATGAAAAGAGAAAAGGCAGATTAAAAGAAAAACAAGTGATAGTGGGAAGAGAATGAACGGAAAGTAAAAAGAAAAAGAATATGAAAAGAGAAAAGGCAGATTAAAAGAAAAACAAGTGATAGTGGGAAGAGAATGAAAGGAAAGTAAAAAGAAAACGAATATGAAAAGAGAAAAGGCAGATTAAAAGAAAAACAAGTGATAGTGGGAAGAGAATGAAAGTAAAGTAAAAAGAAAACGAATATGAAAAGAGAAAAGGCAGATTAAAAGAAAAACAAGTGATAGTGGGAAGAGAATGAAAGGAAAGTAAAAAGAAAAAGAATATGAAAAGAGAAAAGGCAGATTAAAAGAAAAACAAGTGATAGTGGGAAGAGAATGAAAGGAAAGTAAAAAGAAAACGAATATGAAAAGAGAAAAGGCAGATTAAAAGAAAAACAAGTGATAGTGGGAAGAGAATGAACGGAAAGTAAAAAGAAAAGAATATGAAAAGAGAAAAGGCAGATTAAAAGAAAAACAAGTGATAGTGGGAAGAGAATGAAAGGAAAGTAAAAAGAAAACGAATATGAAAAGAGAAAAGGCAGATTAAAAGAAAAACAAGTGATAGTGGGAAGAGAATGAAAGGAAAGTAAAAAGAAAACGAATATGAAAAGAGAAAAGGCAGATTAAAAGAAAAACAAGTGATAGTGGGAAGAGAATGAAAGGAAAGTAAAAAGAAAACGAATATGAAAAGAGAAAATGCAGATTAAAAGAAAAACAAGTGATAGTGGGAAGAGAATGAAAGGAAAGTAAAAAGAAAAAGAATATGAAAAGAGAAAAGGCAGATTAAAAGAAAAACAAGTGATAGTGGGAAGAGAATGAACGGAAAGTAAAAAGAAAAGAATATGAAAATAGAAAAGGCAGATTAAAAGAAAAACAAGTGATAGTGGGAAGAGAATGAAAGGAAAGTAAAAAGGAAACGAATATGAAAAGAGAAAAGGCAGATTAAAAGAAAAACAAGTGATAGTGTGAAGAGAATGAACGGAAAGTAAAAAGAAAAGAATATGAAAAGAGAAAAGGCAGATTAAAAGAAAAACAAGTGATAGTGGGAAGAGAATGAAAGGAAAGTAAAAAGAAAACGAATATGAAAAGAGAAAAGGCAGATTAAAAGAAAAACAAATGATAGTGGGAAGAAAATGAAAGGAAAGTAAAAAGTAAAAGAATATGAAAAGAGGAAAAACTGATTAAAAGAAAAGCAAGTTGTAGTGGGAAGGGAATGAAAGGAAAGTAAAAAGAAAAAGATTATGAAAAGAGAAAAGGCAGATTAAAAGAAAAACAAATGATAGTGGGAAGAGAATGAAAGGAAAGTAAAAAATTAAGAAAAATAGAATTGAAAGAGTGATTAAGAGAATGGAGGGAATATGAAATAAGAAATCATCTAAAGAAAACCAAGAAAGGAAGGCTGCTAAAAGAAAGAAAAGACGAAAATCGAATGGAATTGAAACGGTAATTAAGAGAAACGAAAGAATATGAAAAGAAAAGTGAAACTGGAAACGGTCCAAAAGAGAAATTAAACGAGAAGATAATTGGGCAAAAGCAGAGAATATGAAAACCGAGTTAAGTCCGAAAAAGAAAAGAAAATGTAGGAAATACGAAAACGTGAAGTACAAAGTGAAAAGTAGACGAGTCGATTTGACAGAAAGCTATATAAAGAACGCACAAATTGCGTACTGCAAAACAAATTGGAGAGTTGGTCTCCATTTGCAGATTTGACTCAAAGCAATTAGTAATGTAAAGACGACATAGTTTTTGTCCGAAATTTCATACAATGCACCAAAAACATTAAAAATATTTTTTTTAAAATAACGTAATACAACTCTTTAGAAATTCTAGAGAAATGATATGCAAATAGATAATAATATTTATCTGCATGTAAATATGTATTTTTTATTCTTTTTTTCTGTATGAGGTGGGAGGGCGTTAAACTTGGATAACGGAAAATTAATCTGGATATAGTTTTTCCATTTACTGAAATTAAAAAGAACTTTTTTTATATACACGTTCCCTCTCTTCATTTTTTTTTCTATGATGCTATAAAACTCTCAGGTTTGCCTCCCATTTTTGCTCTCTGCAAAGGTTGACTTCTTTGATATCATTAAGGAGAGTGCTCAATAATTCCCCTCTGGATATTTTTCTTTCAATGTGTCCAGCGTGTTTTATATTTTTCAAACCTTTTATTTTCTCATGTGCACCAAAAATGTCAACTGTACCTTTATTAATTTAAGCAGACGTGTCGTTTTTTTTTCTATTTTCTTAAAAAAAAGAAACGAAAAAACACTCCTCGCTGGTTACATGTCTAGCCCATGATATTATCAACGTCACATTCTTCATCTGTGAGCAGATTATTCAGCATTTATGGCCATTCCTTATTTGTTTGGTCTATGATATCTATGGTATTTATGTTGCTTTAATTCTCTTTCGTATCTTTGAAGAGAGCTTTCTGAATTTTCTGTTGTATTTAGAGAACATGGTATTTTTTTTCAGTTCTAACGAAGTTTTCCTTTCTCTCTCTCTCTCTCATGCCTCGGAAGGTATTTTTTGCTATTCCCATGTGCGATCGAATTCCTATTTCACACTTCTTGTCCTCAGTTACTGCACTAATCAACCCTTATTTGTGCAGATGTGTTAAGGAGTTAACTAACTGATCTAAACCTTCTGATTTCAATATGCCTTGTGGGTTTTATATTCTCAATCCCCTCTTTTCTGATTGTATATACCAAATTTTCATTGGCTTCATCTTGGTTTTAAACATATCTATTCTTTTAATTCTTTGTTTGCCTAAAACGACTTCGGTGCACCAATGTTCAGTTCGTTATAATATCAGCATATATAATGTTTTTACATAAATTTTTCTCTTCATTTACGATGATATTGTTAAGTATTCATTGACATATGACGATTTATATTATATAAATTTCACCACGCTTTTCTTTCTCATACTAAATCCGAAAATCTATTGGCATAACAAAGGACGCATTTAAAAAGCTAAGAGTAAGACAGAAAAATCATATTAGAAACAACGGAATGCGTGCTGGAATTTTGTATGATATTTATTTTTCTGTATGGCAGCAAATGTTGAACGATCTTCTCAGGGATGCAGGAGTGACTCGAGGCAGTCGAAATGTGGTTCAACAGAAGGATGCTGAGTACACCATGGACCGAGCACATGCGCAACGAAGAGGTGTTGGTGAGGATGCAAACGAGAAGAAATTTTATGCTTAACATCAGAAAGAGACAGTTGAGGTTCCTGGGGCACGTAATAAGGAAGGAGGGTTTGGAGAATCTGATACTCACGGGACAGATAAAGGGAAAGTGAAATAAAAGAAAGCATTGCGAGATATATTTGATGGGTTTGAGCAAATGGATGGTGCAGCTGGGTTTGGGATAGATACTAAGAGGAAGAATATTAAGAGCGACAAGGTAGAAGGAAAAGTGGAAGTCCATGATCGCCTACGTCTTGAAAGAACACGGCGCATGAAGAGGAAAAATGCAATGGACTAAACATATCCATTCTTTAAGATTTCTTTTTTGCCTTATTTTATTTTTTAATTGTCTGGGAACTGAAACGGAATCAATTTTTCTCTGTATTATCAAATAGATTCGGCTGAGAGTAATTTTTACATCATGTTGTACATGTATTACATGCTAATAACGTTTACAAATATTTTAACACAAACCGATACGTTTATAATATTTTTCTACATATTTGCCAGGGATTTTTTAAATTGTATTTTATGTTCAGATTGGGTACCGTCACTGCTCAGTAAGTAGTCACGATGATGATTAAAAGTCACACAAAAGATCCATTTTATTGATTCCTCATTTTCAAAGAACAAAGAATTTGGAGCGGAATATCATTTATGTATTAAGATAATTAATTTCTTTTTTTAATTAATTAAAAACAAAGTCCAACCCATCCTTTAATGAGCTGATAATAATTGTACATTTTCTTAGAAACTGCTTAGTTGTTACTTATACGTTTTGATTTTTATTTTACATCTTGAAAAGATCAGCTTATTCCTCGGGAAACTAGCAATTAATTTGGATAAATTTATAAAGTAAAAAGTCATCCAAAGAAAAACTACATATTTAATCAAAATATTCCTTCCACCCTTAAAGCAAATCACTACCTTTGTTAAAGGATTCTACATTCAAAAACCTTCAAGGATTCTTAATACTGAATATAATTAAATACATGCACGCACATAGAAATATGGCTAACATGCTGGAAAGCAAACTGTGAATACAAAGATATATCGTTAAAACTTTTGGTTTCAGACCTGTGAGGAATTATTGAAAAACACCCATCTCCTAAATCTATAGACAAATTACACAGATTAATAATATGATTTCTAACTAGCCAGTAATAGAGACCTCATCATCGTATTATCCACCATGTTTCTGTTCTTTCTTTTCCTGAAGTCAGAACGTTGCGATCACATGTCAGCACCTTTTTTGTGTTAGAACCATCCTTACTTCGTTTAAAATTTTGTTTTTTTTATTTTTGCTTTGCATATATATATATATATATATATATATATATATATATATATATATATATATATATTTGAGTGTGTGTCCTTCGTGCCGACGCCAAAATCTCCGCGGCCGATCGTAGTCAATCACTCCGTTCCAAACTTGGCCTCATCCCACGTTTTGCCCGTTTGATCCCAAAGTCGGTTTGAGTCAAAAGTCGCCGAAATCCGCTGCATCGATGACCGAGACATTGTTGGAAGCCCCAATGAGAAAAAAAAAATAAGAAAAACAATCTTTTTAAAAATATACATATAGTCATCCGCAGAAAGATCTGTTTCGCTGTATCACAGTTCATTAGTACGGTTAGACAGCCGATTGCTATTTACCAAGGATTGAAACGCGGCCGAATTGGCGTCAGTCGGCGATTCCACCTCTGAGCTACGGTCGCAAACCTTTTAGCGTGTATATTATCATTATACACGCCCAATAGCTGAGGGTGTTCTAATTCATTGCCGAATGAACAATGCGTAGATGCCAGAGTAGCTACTGTTTTTCAAAGTCTACCATTCTTCCAGAGTGTTCAATCAGGGTGTGAGAGCGTAAATAGTCATCCGCAGACAGATCTGTTTCGCTGTATCACAGCTCATCAATATGGTTAGACAGCCGATTGCTTTTTACCCAGGATTGAAACCCGACCGAATTGGCGTCATATATATATATATATATATATATATATATAACGTTCTGTTCGGTACAGTATTTGGTGTATGTTTATCACGTTTGTATGCAGACAATTAAAACTCCACCCCACGGCTTCTATGGGATGCAACACCTTCTTCTAGGTTGGTTGGTGTTAACTCGACCCGTACCAATCTGGAATTCGAATAAAATTCTGTCAAACTACAACTATCCGAAAACCCACTAACTCTTGATAATATTGTGCCTCGCGTTCAGCGGGGGTGAGTGTAAGAAACTCGGGGTACGCTAGCATTTCAAAAAGACCAATCAATGATCCTCCTTTTGATTACCTGATCGACCTCGTTTTCTTCTCCTCTGTGTAAATGCCTATTACAAATGCCCTTTGTGGGCGTGAAAAGCTTCTCTAACCTTCCTGAAATTCCATCTAGACAACTTGTTCTTTGACTACCATCGATGATCAGTCATGGTCTACCCATGATGGCTAAATCTAATTATCGTTCCAAAATTGCTTTCTTATCGAGCTTTTGTGGCTGGTCGTTTTTCACATTTAAGGGATTTATAAGTAGATGCCGCCACAAATCTAAATTTTAAAATTATAAGATAAAAACCCTCCTAAAAGTAATCCAAAATAAAAATTTTCTACCCTGGTTTATCGTATCGTATTAATTAAAACGACCATATAGATGTAACTTTTAACCCTTATATTTTCTAAGTTCATTAATTTAGCGAGCAACTAATCAAAAATTCTAAGTTTATTTTTCCAATTCCCAAATACTTCCTCTACTTAAGATTTTCATTTAATTTTTTTTCGCTATTTCTTAATCTATTCTAATATCCTTCCACTTCCACCTACCAGAATTCCTTATGTTTGGTTATTTCTTACAAGGAAGGGTATGTACGTAAATGTGTGGCGTGCAAGTGTATGTATATATATATATATATATATATATATATATATATATATATGCGCACGCGCGTGTGTGTATATGTATATTTCCTTTATTTTAAATGTGTATTAAATTTATTTTAATTCATTTTATTCCCTATAAATTCGGTTGATATATATATATATATATGTATATATATACACATACATGTGTGTGTTTTATATGTTTATAGATGTGCTTAATTATATGAGTGTCTGTGCGTATATATATATATATATATACATACACTACAGTCATCCGCAGACAGATCTGTTTTGCTGTATTACAGCTCATCAGTACGGCTTAGACTCCGTTCACTTCCTAACCCAGTATCGAAACCCGACCGAATCGCCGTCAGTCGGCGATTCTATCCCTAGGCCATTATATATATATATATAAAATTATGAATTAATTGTACATTGCGACACGGAAATTTCTATGTTTCGAAATAGATTCTCTTCATCAGGCAATGTTGGATGTTGGTTGTGAAAATGATTTCCTTGAAATACAAAAAAAAAAAAACATGGGTTTACTATTTATGTATGTCAGAAGATATAAAATTTATTAGTGTGTTCCTTTTAACTAATCAGAGTAAAGTATATATATATATATATATATATATATATATATGCGCAAGTGTATGTACATATATTTATTTATAACTTAGGTGTATTTCTGTACTCATATACATGGATTATCGTATGTGTATGTAAGTATATATTTGTATAAATTTTGAATTGAATTTTTTTTATCTGTTCTTTTAGTGTTTCATTCATATCAATAATCAATTTATTGATATAATGCGATAATTTAACGAAATCTATGATCTGCACTACAATTATCTATATCTTAAGAATTCCCTATAACAATCATCGGTATTTTCCCTTCTATTTTGTATATTCATACATTCTCTTTATATATATATATATATATATATATATATATATATAGCCAAAGTTCTCTGTTTAGACCTCCTCCAATACAATATCTTACTTTTTCTGCTCATTCCTTTTTATTATTATAGAATTCAAAGTAATTTTATCCCTACAATAGTAAGACGATATTATTTTAAATGGAAACATTTTTTGTAAATTATTTTGGCAGAGTCGAGTATTGCGTCATGTTATTTTTTCTCTTTTTCCCATTTCCATTTTTCTTTTTTCCTTTTCTTTTTTTTTTATGTATCTTCCCTTTTATTTCTACTCTTCTTTAGCTGGCATTTCTTACGACAGCTGTCTCGCCCTGATTTTTTTCTTCTATCCTTTTCACCCATCTCTCCCCGTTAACTCTTTCTACCACGTTGTTTTCTTTTTCCCCTTCTTTCTGCTTTCCTTTTCGAGCACTCAAATTCTTGAAACAAGCTTAAAGTTTTTATTCCTAATACACATGTAATCTATAAGTCCTTTTGAATGATCGAATCTTGAATCTTTTTCACCGTCTCTCTTATCTTTTCCACCTTTTGCCCCTACCTTCCGTATCAATGTCTAGACGACAACCTAACTTAATCTACCCACTTTCTAAACCCCTCTCATTTTTCTTTCTTATTTCTCTTATTTTTTCCTTCTTTCATATCAACTTCCGGGTTATAGATTTTGTATTTGCATAATAGAGAATTTATCACTGAAGAAGCGAGATTTTTCAAAGCTAAAATGAGCATACATATATTATTTTGACGATATATGTAATTTTCGAAGTTTTATTTGAAAACAAATATATTTTATATAAATACGTTTACTAATGTTCGATATGTAAATTATAAATTGAATATTTTGAAAATAAAGTGTTTTCTTGAAACTTTTATATTAGTTTCAATTGAAAGCTAAATGATTAAGTGTACTATTTCCAGTAGGCAAAATACTCTCGTGTATTTTAAACAAAAATTATTTTGATCGGAAACTAAAATTTTCAATTTTTTAAAACTTTTGCAATTTTGCGGCCATTTTTAAGCGATGGATACATTTGTAAACAAAAGTTATCTTTCAGTTATAAAAATCTTGCAAAAATAAAATATACATCTTTGACATTATTTTAAAAACATTTTTCAGTTTTAAAAATCTTGCAAAAATAAAATATACATCTTTGACATTATTTTTTTAAAAATTTACAAAATTTATATTAAATTAATCTGGTTTACACAAGAATTACTTATTTAAAGCGTGAAATTTAGAATAAAACTATTTTTTAATCGCAGGGCTGAACTTTTTGGCCTGTCTGCCATATATCAAACGTGTTGACAGGTTGTTACTTAGGGTGTGTATGACGATCACAAGTGATAAAATTATACTATCTTTTTAGGTAAGGAGAGGAAACTCTGACCTTTTAATTTACACATAGAAATAACCATACAAAAAAAAACTTCAAATACACAAAAAAAAGATTATTTTAAAAATAGGAAGACCAAACGATTTGTATTCAATTTTTTAAATTTTCGATTACTAAATAAAATCTTAGCTTAATTAAATTATAAAATAGCAGCAACAAATCTTTCAAGTATTTGAAAAGTATTTTGAAACTTTAACAACTATTATAACTCTTTAAAAGATGAAAAAATACTTCTAAAATTTTATTAGTCATCGAATTCTTTTTAGACTATAATGTCCTTATTTTTTCTTATTCGTTCAAGCAAATAAAAGCTTATCAAATTAAATAATGTTATAGTTATATATTGCGTTTTTTATTTTACTATTAGAACCATGAATTTCTAACTACAGTAGTAGCAGATTCTCGGTCAGTGGATACAAAATGCTTTCTTATAAGGAAAGGGCTAATATTATTAACATGATTATCATTTTTGATGGCCATATATTATGCAAAGTAGATTGGGTTGGGTTCTTTGATTTGATGATAAGTCCATATTTTGTCAGTTATTTAATGTCAAACTGATATTTGTGTATAACCCGGATATAAGAGAGGTTTTCTCTGGTCCCAAATTAGAGTCTGTGGTAATGTACATAAAATAGACCAAAACTGGATATAAAAGAACTTTTATCCGGTACCGACAACTCTCTTATATCAGGGTTATACTATTATAGTATTTACTTGGTTTAGGGATGAAAGTAGAAAAATTTAATTGGAGACCCCACGCTGACGAATGTTATAGTAGAGTACGTACTAAGGACTCCAGGGTACAATTGAAAGCGAAGAATATAAAATAATTGCAGCTTGTAAAAGAAAAGAAAAAATGATAACATGGTAGTGATAACTGTCCCCATCTTGATTGGCGTGTTGTAAAGAGCTGTGAAGAGATTTGAGATGAACGTCAAGAATTTAAATCACCTTAATTAAAATAAGCTAGAATAAGGTGTACAAAATGAATCTATTGAGAAGATGTCCTTTAACTTACCTCACAAAAAGGATAGCATTTTTGTTATCATTTCGCGGACACGCAAGCAAGTATTCGTAATGTACATTATTTATTTAGTGCATTTATTTTGCTCCCCAATGCCACAACTGTGATTCATAGTGACATAGAAAGCAGAATAGTGCAATGAATTGCCGGTTCTTTTTGACAGGGGATGTTGAGGTTAACCCGTTCCTCCTGAGGCCACAAAAACAAGATCATAAACAATCAAAGATATAACACAAAACCAGCCAAAAGTAAAGCCCTTAAACCCCTAAATATCATCCATATACTCGAGTACGGGATTCATATTCAGTTACGGTTTGATCTTTCCTGTCTGCTAGTTGGACACTATTTGGGGATCTCTTTACGGGTGCGAGTAACATATTTTTATTCTACACGTCCCAACGTTTTCAGTGTGAAATTGTTTCTCATCAAAAAGTTGCTAAAAATTTTAACTCTTTGTGAAACTAACATTAACTCTGCAATCCCCTCCTGGTTTCTCGATTCCTGTTTACCTTCCTCTATTTGAGAAAGACTCTAAATTGCACATGCATATCATAGGCGATTATCTGCGCAAGTATCCCACTCAGGTTAGGGAGATCTCTCTTGAATCTTCAGACCATTTTTATATGTTTTTTCCGTCTCTATCACCGTTGCGACACCGATAGTATTTCTGACAATATAGATAAGACCATTTCTCTAAACATTCGTTTGCAAATATATTTGTGTTCGGCGGATTTAATGCCTATCAATTGGCTTAAACACTCTGTCACTGGTTTTGCTGTTGTTTAAACCACGAACTTGTCAACCTTTTACGCAAGTGATGGACTTCTTCCCGCATTTCCATTTCTAGATCTCGTCTTTACTTCGATTCCTCACTCATGTCATGCTACTCAGCTCTGCCATCTTGGCAACTCTGATTCTTTGGTGGTGTCTCTAAACATCTATTTCTGCTCCCTTTTCATCCAGGAACCCCCACCAAGAGAATATCTTTCTGTTATCAACATTTGGATTGGATAAAGGCCGATGCTTTCATTGCAGTAAAGAAAATTCCAAGTTAAATCCCGTTCATCTCCTTGGTTCTTACCCACATGCTCGATTGCTACTACCCACAGAAACCACTTCTTCCGGTTGTGCCGGAGTGATACGTCTAATTACAATAGACGTTTGTTTTTCTCTGCTTGTAATGAATGCAACCTTGTATTAAATGATGCAGAGTTATTGTTTGCTGATAGAATGCAACAACGTATAGCATTTTGTAAGTTCTCGAAAGATTACTAGCGGCTCTGCAAGAGTGTGCTGGACAACAGAAAGCGATCATTTCATTCTTTATTCAATAAATTCAAATTTATCACATCCACAACAGAAAGATTGAATACTTAGCTCGCAAATTGTCTTCCAACTCGACTCGTTTGAAATACCCACACCTTATTTCCCACATAGAACAGAGGCTCAGCTGAGTAATATATGCATAATCTCGTTTCTAATCGCTGAAATCATTCCTAAATAAGACTCTCATAAGGCAAGCGGAGATAAAGAAACCCTAGCCATTGGAGTAGATAGATTTATCTATCGCCCGGTTCACACTCCAACCACGTCTATTGAACAGGTTAAGAGACTCATCCCTTGTTCCCTGTTTAGAATGTGGTTTCTGGCTTTCTCTTTTCCAATCTTTTCACTATTACGTAGCCCCCTGCACATCAGTGTCGTTACCGCCTTGCTCGGGGAGATACGATTAAAAAAATAAAATGTGCTTCTGTGCTGGCTTCATTTCTCTCCGGGCTACAGTTTAGCAAAGTGTTCGAAGGATTAATCAAAGCGGTATCAAGGCATCTCACTTTTCACAACCTACTCTCTGAGAAACATAATGGCTTCCTCTTCGTCAGGTCAACCGATGATGTGCTAACGGCCATCACTGAATTTGTATGGCAGACCTTTGGTAAAATTAGCGAAGCTCCAACTGTTGCTCTAGATTATCTCTAAAGCGTTCGATATGGTTGGTCATGCTGGCATTCTCCGCAAGCTCCAGAGCAATGTTATTTCTAAACGATTGTTTGATTTAATCTCAATTGTTTCTATCGAATCGTGAAATGAAAGAAGTTATTAACGGCCAAGCTTCCAGATCCTTTTACAAGAACGCGGCTGTCACTCACTGCTTTATACTAAGCTCTACGCTGTTTCTCATCTTCATCAATGATCTTCTTGATATCTTCAGTTCCCAAGTAGGTATATATGCCACTGACGCCATCATTTACTCCAGTCTCAACAACAACAAAAAAATCTGCCAAGGTTGACAATGTAAACCTGGCTGCAGCTCTTGAAACGGACCTCCAATCAGTAGGTAACGGGTGTAGGAAATGGCTTGTAAATTTTCATGCCTCTAAAACAAAAGTGTTTTCTTTTAATCAAGACAGAAAAGCTTTCCTGACTACCAAAAGCAAGACTGATTAAAGTCCCCTTTAAAAATCTGTACCTTCTTGGCCTCAGGTTTTCAACCGACTTAAAGTAGGACAATGTTATCTAAGCTATAGTTGCATCTACTGCTAGGAATGTTTCGTCTATGTATCGGGTCTGAATGTTTTTCTCGTCAAAGTCCATCTCGCACGGTTACAAATCAACTATTCCTGCTTGAATATTGTTGCCATTTCTGATCTGGGGATTCTGTTATTGATCTTAAGGTTCTCTACAAATTAAAAACAAGATCTGCAATATTATTGGTCCTGACTTGTCATCTTGACTTCAGTCACTTTTCCACCAACTTGACATGACTTCCCTTTGTCTTTTCTACTAATATTTTCATGTCATCGGCTCTAACAAGCTTTTTACCTTGGGACGCCGATTATGTGAATTTAAGCGTGCTACTCGATGGGCATCTAGATCCCACCCTTTTGCCATTGAAATAGTTAAATGTAACCGCCACTTCTACTTTAACAGTTTATTTTCTCACATTTCCCGCCTGAGAAACACTCTTCCGTTTACTGTCTTCCCTGATAGCTACATTCTCTAATTTCTTTATACAACATTACTTGCTATCTTCTATCTTCTCGAATCTTGTTCACCTTTTATCATTTCTTCAGTACCCCTTATACCAAGTTTTCCCTATCACTGTAACCCACTGCACAATATTAACGGTCTCGATTTGCTTGGAGTGAATATATATATATATATATAATGTTTTAAGTAACATTTTTAACCAAGCACAACCGTAACTTCTACTCCAACAGTTTCTTTCCTCGCACTTCTCGACTGTGGAATTCTCTTCCACACGATTGCTTCCCCGACGGCTACAATCTCCAGGAGTTTAAATGTAAGGTCAATAGACCTCCTAACACACTAACCTGCACCCATTCTATCAAACACTCTTCCCATCTGCCCAACCCTCATCCTCGGTATCCTTACTCATCTGTCACCTTCCTCCTGACATTCCCTATGTCTAACCACTCCTTCTCTTTACCTTCCCCTATGTAGCCCCATGCGCAATAGTGGCAGTGGAATGCCTTGCTTGGGGTGAGATGATTTTTAAAAAAATAGTATAAACTGATTTTAGGTTGTGGGCTAAGAAGCCACTTTTTCATCAAAAGCAGCGCGATCATATGTTAGGTAGAATTTCCGATCCCAAAATGATACCATTATTTTTACACATTATATGTTGCTACTTCTGTTGCTAATAATAATAATAATAATAGTATGGAAGAAAAACATATTGAAAGAATCCCTGGAAACCCCAGCTTAAGAGATATACAAAACATTGTTTTGTTATGTACAGCCCATACGTTAAGGAAAACTTTATCTATGTAACGCTAGAGATGTGAGGGAGATATGAAAAAACATGAAATTGGGTCATAACGACACACCACGACCTGCCTTAGATCTTCCTGCAGAGTTGGTAGGTAGTGCGACCCTAACAGAAATCGATTTATAATAAAAAATGGCATAAAAATCAATTTTTTGCGACCCAAAAGAAGCGTAAAAGTAAGGATGAAAAATGATTTTTTGTAAATAACAAAACGCTATCGAGAAAAAAGCATCCCCAGTAAGAATAGAGCAGAAGGAAAAGTCAATAATTAAGTTTTAAATCTGAGATAACTCATGCATTTTGAGTTGAATCTGCTGAAGATAAATTTCCTGTTTTTTTTCTTTAATAGTTATCAAATATCTTAAATTGCCATTTTATTTCCAAATAATATACTTTTGCTTGATTATTCCGCGAAAAAACACGATTTAATTCCATTACGTTTTATGACATTTTAAAACCACGTTTGGGAAAGCGTTTTCCTTACGACTCTTGCATGTTCAAACTCATCTGTAATTAAACGGAAATTGTAAAGATGAATTCTGTTTTGGCCGGCTATGCTGTTATTGAACGAGCCGTAAGATTTGCGATACGTAAAATTGCAAATTAATATTTCAGTTTGTAAAGCCATAAGAAACACGGATAATCATGTCCAAATTTGAAGCATGTTGTCGAAAATGATCCTGAATTCTCAGAAAAAAATTGAACGAATTTAAATCGAAAACATTTTTATTACTTTTAAAGTTCAAGCAAAAAAATAGCTGAAAAAAAGGTTTCTACTTAAACTGAAAAAGAAATAAAATTCCAAGATATATAGACGCCTATGCCGAAGATCTTCTGGTTTATATAATTGATTCTATTTCACATGCTATTATAATTTTTGACGAACGGGCACCTCGGTGTGGTGTAATATTTAGCGAGTTTGTCTCGTTGAAATAATTACAACTGAGTCGTTAGTTCGTTCATTACTACGTACCCCATATTTTTGCCACATCTCAGCTAAGTTTGGAAATCACCATAACTTGCGACGAAAAAAGAAAATAAATTGTATAACTACCCGTAAAAATAATGGTATTATCATATATGAATTGAGACTTCTCGGGTTAACGTTCTCAATTGACACGAATAAAAAAAGACTACTGAATCCATTGTGAAGTTAGCTGCTAAGAAAGTAAGTTTACTGTGTCGAGCGAGAAAGTATTTCTCTCCAGAATCTATCATACATATCTTTAAACCTACCATTCGTCCTGGCTTAGAACCTTGCTGTCACATATGGTCAAGGACCCTGCTATTTTCTTTTAATCGTGTCACCCCAAGCAAGGCATTCCACTGCCACTATAGCGCAGGGGTTACATAGAGGGATTGGGTATAGGAAATGTCAGAAAGAGGGTGATAGACGACTTAGGATGTACATAGGTAGAGAGTTGGAGAGAGTGGGTGTGAGTTAGTGTGTTAGGAGGTGTCTATTGACCTTACATTTAAACTCCTGGAGATTGTAGCCGTCGAGGAAGCAAGCATGCGGTAGGGAATTCCACAGGCGGGAAGTGCGAGGAAAGAAGTTGTTGGAGTAGAAATTTCGGTTACATTTCATAGGTTTCATTGTAAAAGGGTACGTTAAGCTCTTTGATAAAAATCAAAAGAATAATCAGCAATATTATTAGTCAGGATCTGGCAACTCGGTCATTTTTCCTTCGCCATAATATTGCCTCTCTGTGTCCTTTCTATAAATATTTTCATGGTAATCGTTAGGATGAACTCTTTGCTCTCGTACCTTGATGTTTTTTTTTAATTGCAACGCAGCACTACACTAGCGTTGTGATATTATCAGTTTACGGCTGAGCTGGCTAAATTTGTAGGATTTGATACATTCACACACACACACATGGTCATTCAGCGTTCACGTGACAACCTTAATTCCCGCGTAAACTGATGCCAATAAAAGCGGGGAACGTCACATGGTACGCTAGTTAGGATTTTGTCTTGGTCAAGAGCAGACATGTTTCCCTAACTCACACAAACACACGCGCACTAATTGCGGGTAGCAATTAGTGGCGCAAATTTTTATTTCTCACCAGCATACACACACCACCACATTAAAAAACTCTAATTGGAAACAGACATTAACACTATGCACATTAACCTTCATTCAAACTGGACTTTACATAAAATAATTTTCTACCAAACATTTTACGTTTCTGTCCAGACAAAGGGAAAGAACATTTCTTTCCTTACTTTTATGCATGATTTCAGCCCTATGTAACCTTTGTTAATATATTGTTTTTCTGGTTACTTTCGCCTTTTCGTCTTTCTTGTTTCCTGCTTTAATTCATGACACAAGTTACGTCGACTCGACTCGTAAATATAAATCAGAGAGAACCAAATGTAACCGTAATTTTTATGCTAACATTAGTTTTTTCTTGTGCTTCCTTCTGTCCCACTGCTTTCCAACCAACTTTTATCTGCAAAAAGAAAAAATAAATAAATAAAATAAAAGCAATATCAATCGCTACCCACTGTCCTGCTGATTACTCTTTTCTCTTTTGATTCATGATAAATATTTCTATTTCTTCCACACCCAGTAACGCCTTATGTCTTAATGCTTTCATTCCTTGCCGGGAAACCACATTAAAAAGTAATTCTACCTAGGATAAAATAATTATACCTCTGGGTAGGAACAGGATGTCGGCGATTAACACTTTAATTTGGATTAGAGTATTGAAATATACGGCATTAATGGAAAACAATTTCTATGTCACATCCTTACAATCGTAACTCTAGAGAACAACTGTTGGCACGAAACAAAATTTCGTCGAGATTTTATGTGAATTTCAAAGACAATAATTTATATATATGTAAAATCAATTTATTAAGCCACGTATGTGACATTTACAGGCCCTATCTTACAAAACTAACACATTGACCTGAAAACTCAATGGACATTTTTATATATTGATTTTTTAAGTATCGCTTAGATGTGGCACAAGACCGAAAGTAAGCCGTACCCAGTGAGAAGCGAAATCACTACTCAATTATTATAGAGACAAGCTTTCTGAAAATTAAACCACGTCGTGATACCAATGGATAATTTTATATAGACTAGCAGTATAACCCAACGTTGCTCGGGTCTAATGAAAGCTTTAAAACTAATCCATGGTCCTGGAGTACAGACTATTTGGACGTTGGCACGAAAGACTAAAAAGCAATAGTTGTTTCCAGTTAAAGCGAAACCGTAGACTGAAAGAAAAATGAATGGATGTAAGTTAAATTTTGATTTTCTGGTATCGATATCAAATAGGCTTTTTCGTCGTAAACTGAATTTTGGAGGCTAAATAAGTCCTCTGAGTAAATGGTATCATGGCTGAGACTAAGAACTACAATTATACCTACTTAGAGCCAAACCCGAAGCAAAAACTACAATAAAAGGTCTGAAAAAATACAGACATACAGGCAGATAAACAGACACACACACAAACATCTTGCCTTTTATATATATATATATAGATATAGATATAGATATTATCGATTTTCTGTACTATTGCAAGAAATATTGAAACTTCTGAATATCGTTTCTTATGTCTTTGTCTATGAGTGTATCAAAGGGCTGAAAAAAATTTAAGACATACAGGCAGATAAACAGACACACACACAAACATCTTGCCTTTTATATATATTTATTATCGATTTTCTGCACTATTGTAAGAAGTGCAACGTTGAAACTTCTGAATATCGTTTCTTATGTCTTTGTCTACGAGTGTATCAAGTTTGATTAAAATCGGACCACTCCTTCTATAACCTGATTTTTTTCGATTATCGATTTTCGATATTTATCTGGGGTACCTCGACATAAAACCTAGCTAAGAACACTCGCAGACGCTTATAGTACAACTGTTTAAATTTTCAAGAAAATCGGTTCGGCCGTTTCGGAGTCTATAGGTAACGGGGACATAGACACAGTCGCATTTATAAATAAGTTTAGATTTAGATTAGATGCTATGCATAGCGCCAAATTCGTTTATGATAATCAAAACAGTCCGCTGCATAAAACCTCGTTCTCAGATCAAGGTTTTTAAATAGCTTTGTTCGAGTGAAGAATATGGTTCTTGGCAAAGACCACTCGTCTTCGAAATTTTGTGTACTGGCGCTACAAAAGCACAAAGAACTCTGCCAAATAACGGAGACTACATTGCTTAAAGATTTTACAAACAGCAACAATTAGAATTAATATTACATGTAACTCAAAGAAAACACAAATATATAATCAAAATGCTGACATTCTACATTACTTTAATTAAAACGTTACGAAGAAAATCCCAATCAGTACTGAAAAGAGTCATGACAGCTATTGAAGTGATGAAAACTATCTTTCAGGAAAAACTGTTTTTAAACGTAAGATTTTATACATTTTAACTGAGAGCAGTACTGCTGTTCGATCAATGAACACCACATTTTTCTTTACAAGGAAACTTTTAATACTGTCATTACCATATTTACCTCTATTTGAGATAGCTTTATAATTTTAACCAATCTGAACTTGGTACAGTACTGAACTACAGTAAGAACTATTTTATCTTTTATGAGGCATATTGACAGAAAATTAACAATTTAATTAAAGTAGTTTTATTTGATTTACTCAACAAATGCTTTAACAAGAAAAAATACTTGTTAAAAAATAAATTTAATATTTAGTATAATAGCCTTTTGCTTTGATCACAGCCTTCATTCTGTCAGGTATTGACATCACAAGCTTCTTCAATGTATCTAATGATATCTCCTGCCAAGCAGCTTGTATTAATTCCCAAAGTATGTCTTGCGAAGTAACATTAGATTTATCAATTTAAGAGTGGGCAATAAGAAAAAAGTCAGTCATATCCAAGGATAATAGAATAATGAGTATTTCAAAATAACTTGTTTAATAGAAAATAGGAAAAATTAAATATAAATTCTTTTTAATACATTTCTTTTACACATAGTTTTAAATAATCAATATTTATTAGCAATTTACTTGGCTTTTCACCCTGTATTTGCATTTCAATGAGGTTTTTAGGAAAATCATCCTTGTCCTAATACTTCTGCACACTCCCGGTAATGTGCAAAAATGTTGGGACAGGGGTGGTTTTAATCTTTATTTTGATGCCTCAGAAAAGATAAAATAGTTCTTGTCCTCATACTTTTGCACAGTACTGTACATTAAAGTCACAATCAAGAGATTAGCAATATAATCAATGTAACATATAACCTTTAATCATTATGTTCAACCGGTTTAAGTGAAAGCTATTTATTAAATTTAAATTAAGCTATTTATTAAATTTAATTAATGTTATGATTCACTCAACAAATGCTTTAACAAGAAAAAATACTTGTTACAAAATAATTTTAATACTTAGTCTCATAGCCCTTTGCTTTGATCACAGCCTTCATTCTGTCAGGTACTGACATCACAAGCTCTTCAATGTATCTAATGGTATCTCCTACCAAGCAGCTTGTATTTGTTCCCAAAGTGTTTCTTGCGAAGTAACATTAGATTTAACAAATTTTTTATCCAGAATACTCTATAGATGTTAATAGGATTGAGATCAGGGCTTTGTGGGGGCCAATTCAAATTCTTAAGATTTCCTTCCTCTTCCTTTTTAGTAAAATAATTCTTACAAAGGTTTGGTTTTTTTTCACCCTGTATTTGAATTTCAGTGAGGTTTTTAGGAAAATCACCCCTGTCTTAATACTTTTTCATACTACCGGTCGTGTGCAAAAGTGTTAGGGCAAGGATGATTTTAAATGCCTCATAAAAGATAAAATACATCTTGTCCTAATACTTCTGCACAGTACTGTATATTTCTGGGTGATAGACCGATCAAAGTGTTTTTTAATGTCTTGCAGAGACTTCACCTTCTTCCCATTTATAAAGTCTTTATTGATTGAAACAAGTGATAAACGGAAGGTGAAACGTCAGGTGATCATGATCGAACATTCTAACCAATTTCTAAAGACTTTGCAAAGAGACGTGACGTCTAGCAATGTTCTGATGAAAAATGACATATTCCCGATTGGACAATTTGAACGCTTTCATCGATCGCTGCCTTTAATCGGTTCACTTATGGAAAAATATTTGTCTGAATTTACCGTCTGGTTTTGCCATATATAAATACACTTCTAATCCCACCAGATACGCAGAATCAAATTCTTCATACGCACATTGATTATACTGCTTTATCCAAGAACTCTTTCACTCCACTTTGTTGTAAACAATCTACATTTCATCATCTGTGGTCATTCTTTCGAAAAAAAAATGAGTCATTTTGTTGCGTTTGAGCATCGAATTGCAAATGAAAATTTGCTCTATTGATGTTTTTTCGTTAAATCCTGATACAGTCAAAAATTGTGACAACTCGTTTATCCAAAATCTTTTTCAATATAAGTAGCGTATATATACATTATTCAGTTTCGTGAGACCATGTGTCAGCGTTTCGTTTTGATACTTTTAGATATGACACCATCTTCATAAACAACGCCTACTATTTTACTGTTTATGCAATGTCAAATAAAGAAAATGCGTCTTAATTTCCTCCATGACCACTTTTAATGCAAATAACTTTATTCGATGTCTGAACATTGTATAGAAAAAAAGCGTTGAATTTTTTTTTAAAGAATTTGCATACGAGATGTGCGTTTTGAAATTAAATTAGGCGTGTCGAGTTCAACTCCAACTTGATTCTGTTTCTTTCAATTTTACTACTCTAATACTTTTAGAAAAGGTATGGATACTTTTTTCTTTAAAAATAGGTTTAATAACAATGCAAACTCTGCTCTCTTTTCGTGAAACAGCACCCAGTCTAGAAGAAGGAAAATCTGAATTCAAAACCAACCTGAAGATGGTTGGGCTGCATCAGGCTATATTAGTCGGTACAACCTTTCCGTTTTTGTATCGTTGTTTTTATTATAATTATTTTTTTTTTTTTTGTCACTTTGGAAACCTGTACTATAAATAGCTTGGGAATTAAAGTTGTTTTATTTTAAGATTTTCCACATTAAATGTATAACATTTTGACGGTCTGTTGTTGCTCGTTTGTGTTCCTTTTTTTGGTAAATAAGTGACGTACATATACATCATTCAGGTTCTGGTAAATATTGTTCTGCCTCTTGTAATCTATTCTGAGACCTCTCTTTTCTTTAGGAACGTTCAGACTGAATAAACCACACCATAGTTTATACGAGAGATTTCATTGTACCTTTATCCGTGGACTATGTCTTGACCCGGGGCTTTTCACGTAGCTATTTCCTAGGTGTCTGCTTTATACACACTCGAAAATGTTTATCACATGCGACGGTAATATTAAAGTAATTGACGAAAAAGTCGCCATATGACGTGTGGACAAAAAATAAAAAATAAAAAAAAAAATCAATTGCTTTCTTCTTCTTCTGTGTCGTTTTTCGTCGTGAAATAGGTGATCATGGCCCTCCACATCACCCTATCCCTTAACAGCCTTTCTCTTGTTACTCCTCTGCTCTGCCGTTCATTTGCTCAAGCCTATCATGCCATGTGTTGCTTTCCCGTGTCTCTCTTTTCTTCTATCTTTACTGTAAACAATAGTTTATCTAAGCCCACCTTCTTTTTTACTTGTCCTAGAAATTCCAGCTGTCTTTTACTTGTCCTAGAAATTCCAGCTGTCTTTTACTTGTCCTAGAAATTCCAGCTGTCTTTTACTTGTCCTAGAAATTCCAGCTGTCTTTTACTTGTCCTAGAAATTCCAGCTGTCTTTTACTTGTCCTAGAAATTCCAGCTGTCTTTTACTTGTCCTAGAAATTCCAGCTGTCTTTTACTTGTCCTAGAAATTCCAGCTGTCTTTTACTTGTCCTAGAAATTCCAGCTGTCTTTTACTTGTCCTAGAAATTCCAGCTGTCTTTTACTTGTCCTAGAAATTCCAGCTGTCTTTTACTTGTCCTAGAAATTCCAGCTGTCTTTTACTTGTCCTAGAAATTCCAGCTGTCTTTTACTTGTCCTAGAAATTCCAGCTGTCTTTTACTTGTCCTAGAAATTCCAGCTGTCTTTTACTTGTCCTAGAAATTCCAGCTGTCTTTTACTTGTCCTAGAAATTCCAGCTGTCTTTTACTTGTCCTAGAAATTCCAGCTGTCTTTTACTTGTCCTAGAAATTCCAGCTGTCTTTCTCTTATGCTAAATATAAGTTTCATTTCTGTTTCCAACCTCTACAAAACTTCCTTGGTGTTAACGTTTCGTCTAAGGTATCCTCAGCATCCTTCAGTAGAACCACATTTATGTTGCTTTGAGTCTCTCCTTCATCTGTTTCTTTATTAACGATTTCACAACAAGCAGGGTGTACCGCCACTGATGAGCATGGGGCTACATAAAAGAGTTAAAGTTTTAAACAGGAGGAGAGGGAAGACAAAGACAAACCAGCTACAGGGGTTGAAAAGGAAAGGGCAAGAGCAGGATGTGAACACAGTAGTGAGGATAGTTGCGAAGGTGGAGAGAAAGGAAAAGAACTAGATACATGGGGTGATGTCGAAAGGACTGGAGTCAAGTGGATAAGAGATGGGAATTGACTTTGCATTTTAATTCTTGGAGTGTGTAGCCGTCAGAAAAGCAAGTATATGGAAGGGAGTTCCACAGGCGGGAAGCGCGAGAAAAGAAGCTGATGAAGCAAATTTGTCGCCTGCATTTGATTGATCGAATTGTAAAAGGGTGGGACCTTGTTGTTAGTCTGGTTGCCTGAGTAAATTCTTGTGGAGAGAGCACAAGTTACCTAAGTTCGTCAGAGCAGATGCCATGAAAATATTTATCGAAGGGACAGAGGAAAGACACGTTCCGCTGATGTTAAAGTGGTTGGAGTCGTGCTGCCAGGTCAGGACCAGTCACATTACAGATTCTCCTTTGGAGCCTATTAAAAGACAACAATCCACTACTGTTTTCTTTTGTTTACAATGAAATTTCTCTCTCTCTCTCTCTATATATATATATATATATATATATATATCTATATATATATATATACACACTATTCAGCTTATGGAATGCTTCCCTACCCATGTCAATACCCTTTCGGTTCTCAGTGTGGCACTTTTTGTCTTCTGTTTGAAAACTTACCAGGTATTTCAATTTTTGTACCTAGTTGACTTCAGTATCCCCGGCTTATCCCAATCTTATATTGTTCAGATTTAGTTCTCTTCCCTTATAAACACTACCGACAACGTTGAATGGTCGAATATTATGCACTGATCGACTAAAAGTTCAAGCGTTTCCGCGGTGAGTCATAGCGCAAGTTGTTCTACGCTACACCATCGTCTCCCATGACGAACAGATGTCAACACAACAATATATTGCGCAATACATTTATATATCAAAATCAATTCAATATATATATATATATATATATATATAAACAATAGCTTCCCAAACTTTATAGTTGACGTACAAATAAGATTTCTTCTCAGAAGTCCCAATACCAAGCAGGTGAAGCACAGTTCTGCCTCAACTAATCTGAAACATATTAATCTCTTGTATCGCAATCAAATGCATACTAACTATAAGCAAGATAAAAATATACTAAAAAAATTAATAAGTACTAATATATCTACAACAGATCCTCGCAAAAAAATTAAGTTAATCATGTACTACTCTAAATCCAGTATATCCAATTCACTCATTCGCAACGACTCTTCTCCCCCGGTTAGCGATTTGAAAAACAACCAACACAGTTTAAATTCAAGTGCCCTTTGGGAGATTGTATCTCCAACGGATTAAACAATATTTATGTTGGTCACACTACAAACTCGCTCTCACGACGTTTGACACTACATTTAAACGATGATTCTAACATCTTCAGACATTTAAAACAACATACCAGGCCAAATACACAATTCCGTGAAATCCTCGTCGAAGACACAACCATACTTAAACACGAAAACAATAAACAAAAACTAAAAATACTCGAAGCTATATACATAAAACAGTTGAAACATAACCTGAACAAAATTAACTACGAAATCCCCACACACATTCTCAAATGCCTATAATAGATAACAGAAGCGATTGGTTATCCCAATGGCTTTCCATACTTAATACTTCTCGCCCCCACTCTCGTGTGGTCATGTGAGACGCCACAAGTTCTAGTGCGATTTTCGCTTCCAGCGTGCACGCACGTGTTCGCCAATCCTCCACACAAACAAAATAGACGACTACTACTATCGTTCGTCCGCGAACTGCTCGTTACAACAAACACTATTTTCATCTTTCATAATGGCTGATGTAAGCCGAAAGCTCAGAAAGGATTAAATAAAAACATGTATCAATAATGGGATTTTCTTTCCTCTTTCAACGATAATGCGATTGAGCATATCAGACGATATGAATAAATTTTACATAAAATACTTATATTATTTAATAAAACATGCATCAATGAAAAAATGCTGCCTAAATACACAGACATATATATATATATATATATACACACGCACGACAATTTTTTGCAATATTCTACGATGATAAAGAATTTTGAATTTTATTTTTATTGATTTAATTTTTGCATAAACGATCTTATTAATTCGTGATCATTAAATCTTATTGACTTTAAATCGATTTCATCAAAACAATTCGCTGAAATTTGCTCAGAAAATTCTAGATAAAAATTGCATAATTCGTGTTTAATCATCAAATATTTTCCCGAATCGAAGTAGTTGAGTAGCGATAATTTCGATGGTTTTGTGGAATCCAGGTCAAAATTTTCCCGTAAAATGCTTTTGAAGTAAAACCATAATTATTATAATTCCGCCCGTCAGAACTTACTGAGATGTATTATATTATTATTTAGTAATTAGTGGGAGATCAGTTTATTACTTCATAACGATACAAAACTGATCCCCCACTAGAAGCCTTTATCATGTTTTCAACTATTATATTCAGTCAGTCAGTTAAGTGCCATACGTGATACACGCTTTGAGTGTTCATGTCTCGAAAGATACATGACTGGCTGGGTAGAAGATTATCCCGCAGTAGGTTGTCATTGCTTTCTGCGGAATTCTGATTGCCAGCCAAGGCTATAGAACCCAATCTGTCCTATTGTTTAACCCATAACTGGAGGGAAGAATCGGATTAATATCTTTCCCAAGGGTATTTGTGAGTAAATGAATGCAAGTAATTCAACTGGAATTCGAACGCGGCTTCCCGGCTTTTGGTTCCGAGTCGATATCCATTGCGCCATAATAATCCAATAAATAATGCAGAGTTCTATTTTCCCAGTTCTTGTATTTGTCGTCATTCTACAAACACTGATTATTGTTTCCTGATAATTTTTTTGCTCCGGCTAAGAATAAACACTGTACCATTTACATTTCTAAATTAAAAAATCTATCCAAGGAATTCATCTCCGCAAAAGCAAATATGATTTCTGCCAGTGCCGCTGGTCATATGTATATGAATATGCATAAAAACCAGATTCGTGGTTGATATATTTTAATATTTACCGTTGCTACATTGTTTTTACACAGGAAGAAGCTGATCCAAATAATCACTTTCTAAATTGGAGTAGATACACTTAACTATCGCCCGGTTCACACTCCACCCACGTCTTTTGAACAGGTGAAGAGGCTCATCCCTTGTTCCCTGTTTAGGATGTGGTTTCCGGCTTTCTCTTTTCCAATCCTTTCCCTTTTCTTTCTTGCTTATTTTTTTCTCTCTTTCAATTGGAGTAGACAGACTAAACTATCGCCCGGTTCACACTCCACCCACGTCTTTTGAACAGTTGAAGAGGCTCATCCCTTGTTTCCTGTTTAGGATATGGTTTCCGGCTTTCTTTTTTCCAATCTTCTTTCACTTTTTTTCTTTTCTTTTCTCTTTTTTTTTTTTGTTCTACATTGGAGAAGATAGACTTAACTATCGCCCGGTTCACACTCCACCCACATCTTTTGAACAGTTGAAGAGGCTCATCCCTTGTTTCCTGCTTAGGATGTGGTTTCCGGCTTTCTCTTTTATAATTATTTTACTCTTAAGTAGCCCTATGCGCATCAGTGGCGTCACCGCCTTGCTTGGGGTGATATGATTAAAAAAAATATCCTCGTCTCAGCCAACTCAAAATGACCACCGAGCGTTCCAAATACGAACGTTATCCTCTTACCTTCTGCACACCCACGAATTCTTGTAGCTCCGGGTGTTAAGAAAGTTAAATTGTCAAATAGCGTAATTCACTCCTAAACACGATCCGTACGCACGACTTCAGCTTTCTTCTAATATTTATTTTGCATAATATCCAAAATTATGGCGCAAGGCCGAAAAGGGAAGGGGTAGAGGTTGGTACATACTTAACTATCCTAGATAAAAACACTATCACGACCCATTCACTCATTACAATTTGCACAATTACCAAAAGAACTCATCCATCACCTCTCAATCTTTCATGCACCACAATTCCACAAATGTACAAGAAGCACCTAGAAAAGGGGAAACAACACATGACAATAAAATGCACCTATATACAATATATGATATATACTTAAAACATTTAATGAAAAATGAAATGATGGGAGGGGGTGTACCCAACAACAAACTAAAAAAAAAACAAAAAAAATTTTAAAATAAAAATAAAAGATTTAGCTTTCTTCCTACCCAAAGGTAGAAAATAGCTTCGTTTTATACAGCTTCGGGCTATTTAATCTGCATATAAGCAACGAGACTTGTTGTTACTTCGCGACAACTAACCAACATAAAATAGCTGTGCTCCGCCATGTTGGTTTTCTATTTGCAATTAACACGATGCGCACACCCATGGACATTTCTAAGGTAGGTTATTTTTTTCTCACGTCGCTTCTTCTTCTGACGCATCTCTCTTTTAATTACAACAATATTAAGTACGGATTTTAAACATGCAAAATTTTGAAAGATTGGCGCAGCAGTGTCTTTCTTTTCTCATAAATTGAATCAGTCATTAAGCCAGACTATATGGCTTTCATTTAATATTTTCCTGGATATGATTCCAGCCTTGAATATCTTTCGGGACTCAAGTTCACTCCACAAGACAAATGAAACTTCTATCACTAAAAATACTGGGAAATAGTCGCTTCCTTTTTTTTTTCCAATCATTTCACCCCAAGTAAGGCAGAACTACCACTTGTGCACAGGGGGTTAGATACGAGATGAGTGATGAGAAAGAGGAACAAGTTACAGGGGAATCAGAATGAGTAAGAAAAGGATGAGAATACAGGTATGAAGAGAGCTGCATGAGAGTAGAGTGGAAAGGAAAAAGAAAATGATACAAGGTTTTCATGGAAGGGATGTGAGTCAAGAAGATAAGAGATGGTAATTGACTTTGCATTTAAATTCGTGAAGATTGTATCTGTTATGGAAGCATATATTGTAGTTTTTTTATAATCATTTTACTCCAAGCAAAAACAGGCATGCTACTGGTGTGTAGGAGGTTACAACGAGAGAAAAACTAAGTTACAGGTGATGTCGAAGAACGGATAAAAGGCAGATGGGAATCAAGGAGACAGAAGATAGCAAATGACGTTGCATTTAAACAAATGAAAGTGAGTTCAACAAATGGATTGTGCGAAAAAAGAAACTGTAAGAGTAGAAGAGTCTGTTACATTTAACTATTTCGACGGCAAAAGGGTGGGAACTTGATGTCAGTCTAGTTGCGCGGGTAAATACATGCGGTCTGGTTACCAGGGGAAAAAAGCTTGTCAGATCAGTTGCCATGAAAATACTTGTAGAAAAGACAGACAGAAGCGACATCACGTCAGTGAGAAAGTGACTGAAGATTTTGTTCAGAATAATGAATAAACGCTGTATTATTTACATTTTTAAATTAACAATCAAATTAAAAATTTTGACCCCCTTCTACCATTCCCTAATTATACAGGAATTAAATCAGAGCCACAAATGGCGTATTGCTTCAATATTTGATTCCGAGGTGCATAACCCTTACTTTCCAGTCTTGACAACGTTCAAAACCGCTTACAAGGTCTTTTGGGTGATTAATTATTTTCCACAATACAACCCCTTTTCTCAAACGGTAATTTTCTCGTTTCTCTTATTACTACCGATATTTTCATGGCTGATATTCATATGAGCTACACTCCATAAGCTCAACAATCCAGAACTTTACATCTAGAACCCGAAATACCGTCAGTCGACTCTTCCTCATTCCCTTCATATTGCATTGGTAAGGAAGAAGTTCCACTCACTTTATTTCCTTTAACAATTCTATTTTGGAACAGATTAAACGCTTCCCCGATCAGCACGATCATAAACTATGCATAGTGGACGTCAAATCCGTAAAAAATCCACACTTCCTCTGAAAATGCTTCTCCGATCACTCGAATCGTAATCTCTTCAAGTGTATAGCTGTTATCTATCCTACTTATCCTCATAATATGCACTGCTTACTTCGTTTTTTTACGCCCTTACGACGTTATTTTGTAAATATCTAAAAATAATGGCTCTCAGCCGTTTTAGTTGATAGATTTACATATTTTCTTTTGGTGCTATTTTCTTTTTCCTAACTCAGGAAAATGAGTAAATACTAAGGACTGACTTTGAGAGAGAGACATGAAGGCTACATTTGAGAAGATGATCCATATTTGAAGAAAGTCCACGAGCTACACACCATCACCCCAAGATTATTTGATGAATTCTTAAATATTAGGATGTCCCAAAAATTCGTAAACACTTGCGAAATGGCTCTATCTGGTCCAGCACAATGGAGACAAGCGATGAGCTCAGAAAGGGCAAGAGACACCGTCGCTTCCAAAACAAGATCAATTCGGCTAGAAAGTCATGTTGTGCATTTGGTGGAACTTTGAAGAAATCTTGCATTTTGAGTTGGTTCCGAATGGTCGTGCCATCAGTGCCGAACATTACTCTCAGCAACTTGAGCGAGTCTACGAAAAGTTGAAGCAAAAGTACCCGGCTCTGATCAACCGAAAGCGCTCTTTGATGCAGCAGGACAATGCCAAGCCACACACCGCCAGGAAGACCAAAGACAAGTTTGAAGAGCTGGACGGCGTTGTGGTTCTGGTGCATCCAGCCTACAATCCTGACTGTGCTCCATCAGATTACGGCCTTTTCCGCACGATGTGACACTTTCTGAAGGGTCGCCGATTCGACCCGTTTGATGAAGTCGAGAAGCGTGTCAAGAATTCTTTGATTCGAAGCCGGCTGAATGGTACTTTGACTAGATCCGAAAGCTTGCAGATCGATGGCAGAAAGTCTTGGCAAATGATGGTCTTCATTTTGAGCAATAATTTTTGTTTTTGCGAGTAACATTTCAATTTTGTGCAAGTGTTTTCTGGCAACCTTAGATTACTTGGCGAGTAAAATTTCAATTTTTTGCAAGTGTTTACGAACTTTTGGGACAACCTAATAGTAACAATTATGTATGAAATATTTATTTATTGCGTATTCTTGTTACTTTTCACAAAGATAACGTTTTAACAGTTCATTTTCCACCAAATTGACATTTAATTTTTATTTTAATTATTTAATTTTAATTTATTATAATCACTGAGAAACGTTTTACCCAATTGATTCTATTCAGTTGTAAAAAGCAAGCCTGGATCTAGTCACGACTATAATTCTTATAAAATATACACTTGTAAGCGTCACTACCTTGTCCTTAAATTATTTGCCCCTGTCAATCAAGATAAAAAATGATTATACACTGACCTATATTCGTTTTTGTAAGTTTATGTCTAACCTATTTTAAGAGTCGTTGAAAGTTTTTGACTGACTGCACAAGCAAATCACGAACACAGTTCGAAGCTTCTCCTAACACTGCACAATAGATAATGCTTGAAACTTTTTACAAAACCCTGATACATCTAGCCTTTAAAAGAGCGCCATCATAATCATTTTTGGGCACCTCGAAGTGGTGTAATGTTTAGCAAGCTTGTCTCACAATAATTATTAAAAATGTTCGATCCTCACTGGGTGTCCCATACTTTAGGCTTTATGCTACATCTGAGCTACGTTTAAAAAATCACCATAATATTTATTCTCTCGTCATCATTGCCTATAGCTGACTGTCTCGTTATATACAAAAAGACAAAAAAACTGAGAAATATATTTTATCTCGTATCTAACGCTCTCCAACTTTATTTATCAGGCAATCTCCAATACACGAGTAGTATCTATGGCGGAAATAATTTTAAAAAGAGGCTAATTAGTTATGGTGCAATTTAGTGATATTTTTTATCTCATTTGTTTTCGGTCTCAGATATTATTTTACTATTTTTTGTAGAAAAGACAGGTGTGATTTTAATCTTTCACACTTATAAAATTGAAATTTACCATTAGATTGAAATCTCTCGTGTGATCATTAATAATTTTCAAAATTATTTTAGGTGATTTACAAAAAGAAATTACTGTCATTTAGATGTGATATAGAAATGACAGGATGGAAATAATGATATAAGCAGGTAGAAAGAAAATTAAAATAAAGATCAATATATTTTAATAGGAATTTCAGTGTTTGTTCTTTTTTTATTGACTAGCAGTATAGCCCGGCGTTGCTCGGGTGTAATAAAAGCTTTAAAACTAATCCGACTCAGACTCTTTGGACGTTGGCACAAAAGACTAAAAAGCAATAGTTGTTTCCAGTTAAAGCGAAACCGTAGACTGAAAGTAAAATGAATGGATGTAAGTCAAATTTTGATTTCCTGGTATCGATGTCAAATAAGTTTTCCGTCGCAAACTGAATTTTGAAGGCTAAATAAGCCCTCTGAGTAAATGGTATCATAGCTGAGACAAAGAACTAGAATTATACCTACTTAGAGCAAAATCCGAAGCAAAAACCAAAAATAAAAGGGCTGAAAACCTGATTTTGATCAGACCCAGTATGATATCAGGCATCGATTTCTAATATCGGAGTCAAATAAGTCATCCAAGGATAAACTAACCATGAAAACTTATCGTACCCATCAGGAGCATAACTGGAGAAAATGGCCCATATTGACGGCTGAATATCCGTTTTTGATCAGATTCGATAGAAGATTGGTGATATCGATTTTCGATATCGGGGAAAATGTGTCATCTGAGAAGATCTGCTAATGTTTGAGACTAAAATCTATAACTTTACTTAAGCAAATTCTGCAGCAAGAATCAAGATAAAAGGGCTGAAATCCTGATCTCGATCAGACCTGATCGGATATCGGGGTATCGATTTCTGATATCAGAGGGAATGCTGAAAAAATAAGTAGCCCATGACCTAACCTGAAGCCTATAAAAATTGCTGTTAATTTTGGTGAGAATTCGATAAAAATTGTGGATTTTATAAGACATGCAGACACACATCTTGACTTTTATATATATATATATAGTTCGGGATTATATATATATATATATATATATATATATATATATATATATATATGTTCGGGTTATGTCAAATGATTATGTGATAGAAAACATCGTTTTGTTGTTGTCTCTTTTCGACCAAAAACAAAGTAACAACAACGTCGATACTACACTATTTACATTAGCCATACCATTGTCTTCATATTTGTTGCAATTTGTACGACGTTTCGGCTGCTGTTTGCTCTGACCTTCTTCAGGTGTTAGGAATTTCAAGCCGATCCTTTATTTCATCGCTGAGGTATATCATTCTCATTACATGTTCAACACTGCTGTGATCTGTGAGTTCAATACCAGGCTACAGCAGAGGTGAAATAATAACTTAGAGGGTTAGAGGGAGATATCTCAAGAATACCAAAAGAAGATTTACACAAGAAATGAGAATGATATACTTCAGTGATTATAATGAAGGGTTCGGTTCGAAACTCCTAGCACCTGAAGAAGGCCTGAGCGTACAACGGCCGAAACGTCGTACAAATGTAGACTGGTTGCCGACCAAGGCTATAAAACCCAATCTGTCCTGCTATTTAACCCATAACTGGAAGGAATAGACGGATTAATACCTTTCCCAAGGGTATTTGTGCTCAGTGAATGCAATGAATTCACCTGGAATTCGAACTCGGCTCCCCGATTTCTCGTTCCGAGCCGATCCTATCCTATACCTAGCTAATCATTAGACTTCATTTTTACCCGAATGTTAATTTGTTGCTGTGCTGCTGTCTAATTCGACAACAACAACAACAACAACAGACAAAAAAAAAGACAATAATAAAAAGAAAAAAAAGAATTGGCAATTGAAATAGAACAAATGTGGGAATTAAAAAAGAAGAATAGTATCAGTGATTTTAGAGACGCGTGGAACGAACAAAACCACACCCTGAAGAAATCACTGGAAATTCGAGCTTAAGAAAAATATAATAAATTGTCTTGATAATTACAATCTTCACACTAAAAAAAAAATTGTCCATGTAACGCTAGTGATGTTAGGGGCGATAGAAAAACAAATGAAATGTAGTCATAAATAGACGCAATTACCTATATCCACAAGCTCCACATTGGAATCATCAGCCAATCAGATCTTACAGAATAGACTTGCCTCGGTAGCAGAATGGAATCTCCCAGGCTGTTATATAAACCACCTACCAATATCCTGGGATCTGGGAGCTGTCAGTTTCTATTGTTCACAATAAAATTTTTATGCCCATTTGGGTTTTTTAGGCCCCTGGTACGTTTGAGGTATTTTGGTATATGAAGGATTGAATGCTGATGGACAAGTTCTTGTGGTGAATGAGCAAATTGTAAAGTATGTTTGGGTTGTGAGTCTTCAGGACCTATCCTAGGTATAGGATAGGTACTGAAGATCAACCTGAGATTTTTGCCCCCCTCCAAACCGGCCTTGTGCCACAATTGTACAATATACAATAGAGCTGTCAGTTTCAACTTCAACTGATTACGGGCTGTTGCTATCTAAGGATTCTACACCATTGGTATTTACGCATACTTCGTAGGTAATGTGACCATAGCAGACATCGAAATATAATGAAAATGATAATAATAATAATAATAATAATAGTCTTTTTAATTGTATTCTTTAATATTCTCAAAAGAGATGGCAATTACTTATGTTACACTATGTTGAAAATGATGGAAGATTTCTAGCGTTTCTTTAAATCAGTGGCACTTGTACTTTATATTTTACATATGACTGAAATATATATATATATATATATATATATAAATATTTCAGTCATATATATATATATATATATATATATATATATATAAAAGGCAATCTGTGAGTCTGTGTGTGACTGTTCCCTATGCACGCCTACATTTTTTAAGCTACGCCATTCAAACATTCTAGGGACACTATCTACAGGGAAGCCAGGTCGACACATACTTTTTGAGTTTAAGTTAAGCAATGTTTACCTTTCGCACGTTTTGGCCAACGGAGCTGATGGTTTACATTCACTCCGTAAAATATATAATATTTAAGATGGTTGCTAGATTTCATCACACTTTTCAAACGCGACTAAAAAAAAAAACTGAGCCTTTATATTTAATTTTTATTCCGATGTTTTAAAAATTCATTTGGTCAACAAAAATGTGAAAATTTTTCCTCGTAATTTTGAAAAAAACAAAAGAAATATTTTAAATATTTAAAAAAAAAAGTGTTTTTTCAACAAAAACAAAATATATAATATGTAAAAAAGAGGGGGGGTAAATTTTCGTTTTAGGACCCGGAAACTAATATCCCTTCAAAACAGTTTTATTTCCGTGCAAATGTATATACTGAACTCAAATCGACAATTGGATATTGAAGAAATCGACCATTTTTTTATATTAATGACCAGAAAAAAATCGGGCTTCTCGCTCTTTCTGTCAGCCATTACCAGCTTAGTTATAGTCATTCGCTGCAGAACGATTTTAGGCATGGGAAGAATATTTGGGCCTATTTACTTCCTTTATAAAATGTCCTTACAGAATTTAGTATTTCTATTATTATTTTTTTTTTTTGGTACTTAATTTCAGAAGTTATTGACATTGAAACAAGTGAAAAAAAAAAGTTATTTGCATGTGTTTTCGCATATAAGGGATATTAGCCTTCGGGTCCTAAAACGAAAATTTACCATGTTTACATTTTTAAATATTCTTCGAAAATTTCTGGAATTCATTTAGTCAACAAAAAAGTGTAAGTATTTTCTCCGTAATTTTGAGACAAAAACAAACGCAATGTTGCTTACAATGTCACACCTTTACGCAAAACAAAAGGAAATAGATTTTTAATGGAATTTTTTAACACTTTTTCAACAACAATTTTTTATATAATTAGTTTTTTATATAACTGAGCTTTAAAGTGAGGAGGCGACGACAAATGTTTGGAAACCACAACACGCTGTATTAATCAGCTAATTAAAAAATGTTCCGAGTTGCACGGGCAACGCGAGGCTATGATGCTAGTTATATATAAATCGTAAAGATCAGATTTGAACACGTTTTTCTCTTTGATTGTGTGTGGATCTGGAATATTAAATGTTATTTTAAAAGTTAAATTATATTTAATACTAGCAGTTTAGCCCGGTTTCACTCGGATAGTTTAAGAACTAATAAGTATAAAAAAATATGATGAATTTACATGACGAATACTAACACAACGTCCACCCTCGTCACTTTTATAGATATAGATAACAATGTAGAATGTCTCTATAAGATTAGGGTTGGAGGGGAAACATATATTGATAGAGATAATATAAAATGGGGTGATCGATTCTATATGATAATCAATACATAAACTGATCCCTGTCTTTGTGGGGTGATAATATATATTTTTCTACCCCTAATTTTGGCTTTCTGAAAAATTTCAAGGTGTCGTTGACGTTCTAAAATTTGGATCTACATCTGAGTGCAACTCTCGTCGAGCTAGACCGCAAAATGCAAACGCTAAGTCGAATTTATCAAACAAACAACCACTTACACAACGTCCCCCCTCGTCACTTTTATCGATATAGATATATTGTCATGAATATTATATGTTATTATTCTGAAAGTGAAAGAATAATTAAAAAAATATTTCATTGAAACAGTAAAACATGTGCCATATATGTCAACCTGGTTCCATAGCTTATGGTGCCGTGCGTCTGTGGTTCGATGGGTCGAAGACATTGTGAACTGGAAGACCGAAAATATTCTTGCAGACAAGATTAAATCAAAATGCGGATTGAAAATTATCCAGGTAAACACGACACGGAATATCTTAGAGATATTCGACATATTTCATATATGCTTCATTCATTCATTTTTTTATCAGTTCACCTTAAGTAAGGCAATAGAAGCATAAGAATGTGAGACAATATGAGTAAGAGAAAATATTATTAACGAGAGCAAATAATAAAATAAAAGAAATTTTGAAGACAAAACATAACAACTGAATTAAAAATGTTTAGATTAGTGTGTTATACATTACACCTGGTTCCCCAACGATGACGATCGTCCTGACGAATAACGACAAACACAAACACGCAACATATATAAAATTATCAACTTATAGTTTTTTCGTCGTCAGTGACGGTTATGTGGAGGATAATGTAGCCAGAGACAATCATGCACATACGAGGGAGTTGTCTGGAGTCGTTAACCAGCCCGAGGTCTCTTTTTTCTCTTCTCTGCGTTCTGTTTTCGACTAGAAAACCCCAACCTTATATAATTCAAAATTTTCCGCGTATATTCCTTCTCGGGTTTTCGCTTGTGTTATCTATGGCCAGACAAATATGTCAATCATCTTCGTTGGCTATTGCCTTTCAAACCGGCTGCCTTTGATGTCGATCAATGGTCCATCAGCCATTGTCTGCGCTCTCCACTATTGATGTCGGCCACTGCCCGAGTTTTCCGTTTTTGATGTCAATCATGTTTCTGTCGGTTACTGGTTATGCTTTCTGTCGTTGATGTCAATCACGCTTTTTTCGGCCACTGCTTGTGTCAATCATATCTCTGTCGGCTCAATGTAATGTATCACACGTGAATCTCTAGGTTTTAGTGCTTCTTGATTTTAGAAAAAATATAATGGGTTGCATTTCCATTTATTATTGTCTGCCCACACTAAAATGGCTTAATGTTTTAAAAGAATGCTTACAGGCGAATTACAATTGATTGTTTTAAAACAATGTGTAGCGAAAGCAATACTGGATCTAGTCACGATTATGGATTTTTCTAATAAATACATTTGTAAGTCTCCCTATCTTGTTCGAAAATCATTTTTTTCTCTTCTTAACTGCTCCAAAAGAAGGTCTGAAGTAGATGTTTTTATCTTGTAAGATCGGAAGGGCAGAGAGTATCATGACCTCTTTCTGCAAAATTAGACGTTGAATTCCTAAAAGTGCCCTCTTTAAGTGGGCTGATTAAATGCAGCAAGCAATGTTGAACCTTCACATTACCACTGCTCTCGATCCCTAGATAATATCCTTAATGGAAAGAAGATCTATTTTCTGGAAGCCTGTAAAAAACCACTTAGACTGGTTGATCATGCAGAAAAATGCAAACTTCTGCGAGCAAGGAATCATAAAATTGCATCAAAGATGGTGAAAGGCAGTTAAACAAATAGCAAATACATTGTTGAATGAAAAAAAATGTAAAAAATATCTATGTACACTCCCTTAAATTCAGTTAAAATTGCTACAGGCTTTTTTCCGTTATACTACTACGACTACTTACTACTACTACTACTACTATTATTATTATTATTATTATTCCTCCTCCAAACCAGACATCACTGTTGTTAAGAAAATAAATGAAAAAAACAGAAAAGCTCTCCTCATCGATATGGCTGTTCCCGGTGACCATAAAATCTAAACTAAAAAAATTATGAGACTTAATATATCTAATTTGAATTCCAGTTGAATTCCTTGCATTCAATTAACGCACAAATACCCTTGGGAAATGTATTAATCCGTCACTTCCCTCTAGTTATGGGTTAAATAACAGGACAGATTGGGTTGGCTGACAACTAGTCTACCGCAAAAAGCAATCGCAACCTACTGAGGAATACTCTTCTGCCCAGTCAGTCATGTCTCTTTCGAGATGTGATCGCTCAAAGCGTGTATCACGTATGATACTTAACTGAATATATCTACTGAATTTAAATGGAATCCAAGTTCGAATCCCAATTGAATTCCTCGCATTCACTTACGCGAAAATACCCTTGGGAAATATATTAATCCGTCTCTTCCCTCCAGTTATGGGTTAAATAACAGTACAGGTTTTGTTCTGTAGCCTTTAGCTGGCAACCAGTCTAATGCAGAAAGTAATGGCAACTTACTGCGGGATAATCTTCTGCCCAGTCAGTCATGTCTCTTTCGAGACATGATCGCCCAAGCACTTAACTGACTGAATAAATGTATGGATATCCGGATAGAAGTTACCAGAATGTAGCATCCTCAGGCTACATTACCATTTATATACCACTGAACATAAGTACCGACATTAAGAATATCGGAATAAAGGCTGGTCACCCATCGCTTCAGAAGTCTGCGTTGCTTGTCTCTGCAAAATTTCTGTAAATGGTGCTATCTGTTTGAGGTCGCAAGGCTGGCTGGCTGGAAAACACTCATAATGTAAAATCTACGTTGTTATTTTTGTACTTCTTATTATTATAATCTTTGGTGACTTTGACTATTCCAATTTGGAGTATAACTGTTCAGAGGATGAAAAAGTACTTGTTTTACCAGTTTATGAACAGCGGTTTCTATTATCGTTCTGGTTGCAAAAGGGCGTCTCATGAGTAAATGTCAGGGTCCATTAGACAGGTGTTTAAATTTCAGTTACTTCCCGATAGAAAATCATTGAGAGTGTCTTGAAAAGCTAATCAGGATTGAAGGTGTGGGTCAAGACCCCTTTTTGATAACGACGAAACTGAGAGATGCTTAAAAATCAAAGTAATTTCGGCGAGCATCAAAAGAGGTTTCAGTATAAAGTGGAATGAATTTAATAGGAAACACAATCTGTAAACAGAAATTGAAGGAAATACAAGAGAAATGTCGACAGAGATATAAAAATTTGAATGAGACAGACACAATCAATCTGGAAAATGAGATAAACGAATAATATAAAGGATTCACAACGGTAGCCATTCGTAAATTCTTCAGAAAGAATTCTGTCTGAATTTCTGGGAGAAAGAATTATTATATACACTATTTACTGCAGTCGCTCTCTCACCGGCGTGACGTGGCTTCCCTGTGCTTTTTCTACAGATACTTTCACGGACTCTGTTCTGATGAACTTAGCTCACTGGTCCCCCCCCCATGTATGAATTTACACGAGCTACTTTTTTTTTGTTTGTTTTAATCATTTCACCCCAAGCAAGGCATTCCACTGCCACTATTGCGCATGGGGCTACATAGGGGAATGTAGAGAGAGAGAGAGAGTGGTTAGATTTAGGAAATGTCCAAAGGAGGGTGATAGATGGGTTAGGATACGGTGACTGGGTAGATGGGAAGAGTGTTTGAAAGAATGGAGGCGAGTTAGTTAGGAGGTGTCTATTGACCTTACATTTAAACTCCGAGAGATTGTAGCCGTCGGGGAAGCAATCATGTGGAAGGGAATTCCACAGTCGGGAAGCACGAGAAAGGAAACTGTTGGAGTAGAATTTGTGGTTGCATTTTATTGGTTCCCCTGTAAAAGGGTGGGAACTCGTGCAAATTCGTACCTAGGGGGCACCAGTGATCTAAGTTCATCGGAGCAGAATCCGTGAAAGTATTTATAGAAGAGACACAAGGAAGCCACGTCGTGCCGGTGAGAGGGAGACTGCAGGCGGTCTGCCAAGTCGGTATCGATTACATTCCAGACTCTCCGTTGTACTAGAGTAGAAACTAGGTCCCACCCTTTTACTGTGAAACCGATAAAATGTAACCGTAATTTCTCTAACAGCTTCTTTTCTCGCAATTTCCGCCTGTGGAATTTCCTTCCATATACTTGCTTCCCCGACAGCTACAATCTCCAGGAATTTAAATATAAGGTCAATAGACATCTCCTATCTCACTACTCGTATCCATTCTCTTAAGCTCTTTTCTCCATCCACTCCACCTCCATTACACCGGTATTCTCATCCATCTATTACCCTCCTCCTGACATCGCCTATAATTAAACCCTCTTTTTCATCGCTTTCCTCTATGTAACCCCCTGTGCAACAGAGGCAGTAAAACTACCTTGATTGGAGTGAAATGATAAAAAAGAAAAAAAATATTCGGACTACCGTCCTCCTGTTTGTTGTTACGTTCAGAAGTTCCTCTTGGTTACCCAGATTGGTATCTCAACTTATTTATAAATGGAACTTTGTGTGTCTGTGTGTTTCCGTTACCTATAGACTCCGAAACGGCTGAACCTATTTTCTTGAAAATTTAAACAGTTGTACTGTAAGCGTCTGCGAGTTTTCTTAGCTAGGTTTTGTGTCGAGGTATCCCCGATAAATATCGAAAATTGATAATAAAAAAATCGGGTTATAGGAGTGGTCCAATTTTAATCGAATTTGATACACTCATAGACAAAGACATAAGAAACGATATTCAGAAGGTTCAAGGTTGCAGTTCTTACAATAGTGCAGAAAATCGGGCAAGATGTTTGTGTGTGTGTCTGTTTATGTCTGTATGTCCTTTATACAAATCCACAATTTTTATCCGAGTCTCACCAAACCTCACTCAAATATTCTTTAGGCTGAGTCTGAGATCCAGGACCATGGATTAGTTTTCAAGCTTTCATTACACCCGAGCAACGCCGAGTTATACTGCTAGCACGATATAAATGTCTTGAAGATTAAAACCTAATACGCCTAGCTAACACTGAATATCCTAACGGTTGAAATGTTAAGATACAACTACAAAGCTTAAAACAACAATCCGAAAGTAAATAATGTAAATAACGATCAGAATTATAAAATGTATTAAAATCTAAGCTTAATTAGAATAAATCAGGAAAAAAATTGAACCATTCCTGATGAGCGATAAGAAACGTTCTAATGTGATCAAGAAAGAAAAAAACATCTGCGTAAACATAAAATTAGATATGATCTTCTGGGTAAAAAATAAATTCGTATTCATTCACAGTGAAGCAACCAGCGTCAACTCTGTATATTACCAGCACTGCTTTTTTATATACTGTTATTATATCTATATTCGTATACGATAGGATGTCCTTAAAGAGGAAAAAGATACTTGAAGGAACAACTTTATAGGCAGATGCTGAGAATGGCGATGGACAGAACACATGATAATTGAGAAGGTTCGAAAGAAACTGGCACGAGTGTGACGCTTGTACTTAAGAAATAATTGAAATTATTGTCACACAAAAAGTCAAGGTGTCTTGGAAAAATGCGCACATGACATATTAATGAAAAGAGTGGAAAAGAAAAACAGCGATAAATTAGCAAATGAGTTTGTGTGAATGCATGACTAAGCAGAAACAAAGTGTGATGATAAAGAATAGATAGATAGACACAGATAGATAGATAGACACAGATAGATAGATAGATAGACACAGATAGATAGATAGATAGATAGACACAGATAGATAGATAGATAGACACAGATAGATAGATAGATAGACACAGATAGATAGATAGATAGACACAGATAGATAGATAGATAGATAGACACAGATAGATAGATAGATAGATAGACACAGATAGATAGATAGATAGATAGACACAGATAGATAGATAGATAGATAGACACAGATAGATAGATAGATAGATAGAAGATAGATAGATAGACACAGATAGATAGATAGATAGATAGATAGACACAGATAGATAGATAGATAGACACATATAGATAGATAGATAGATAGACACAGATAGATAGATAGATAGATAGACACAGATAGATAGATAGATAGATAGACACAGATAGATAGATAGATAGATAGACACAGATAGATAGATAGATAGATAGACACAGATAGATACATAGATACACAAATAGATAGATAGACATAGATAGATCGGTAGATAGATAGATAGACAATTGTATAGATAGATAGATACTTGTATAGATAGATAGATAGACACTTGTATTGATAGATATAGACATAGATAGACACAGATTGATAGATAGACACTTATAGACACAGATGGACACTTATAGTTACTGATAGTTAGATATATAGACACTTATAGACAGTGATAGTTAGATATATAGATATAGATATATAGACTCTGATAGATACACAGCCACAGATGTAGACATCTAGATTGATAGACAGACAGGCAGAGATCTAAATAAATAGTAAAAATCAGATAAAATATTTGTCTTTTATTTGACTCTTCACATGAATCTCAGTGAAAAGCATTTGTAAAATGTCTGTTGAATTATTATAAACTATAAAGATTCGAAATGGCTGTGCGCTGGCCCTTTCAGTCCTTTTGATGTAAAGTTTATCATATTTTTTTTAGAACCTTTGATCGTTTATCTAAATTCAGCTGAAATATAAGGAAGTTCAAAACGTCTACCGTAAAATATTTGTGTGCAAACATAGAAATGCAGTCAAGACAAAATATGGGCTCAAAAAAAATGTCAAACTCGGTTCACTGATTTACGCACCCCCATAAAAACTCCAGAATATGAAAAGCAGAAACAAAACAATATAAAGATACTTGATTTTCTAGCGATAATAAGATTATTTTGTTTTATTTTTTTTAAGTTACAAAGTTTTCTTCATTTTTTTAAATTATACTTAAGATGCTATTAAGAATAAAAGTGCAAACCATTCCCATATAAACGAACAGTAGTTTTACGGTATTCGTCAGACAAGCGAATAACCAAGAATCAACCATTACAGAACATTACCGAATAGCGCTGATTTGTGAATGTGGAAATTGTAGATTATGAGGATATAACAAATAGATAACGTTTTATGTTGAGCTTGAAGAGGTATGGGTAATTGTAGTAGAATCCTCTCAGAAGTTAGTAGCTTCTCTTAGGGAGAAGTAGTTCGAACGAAACGTTCCTCTGATTAAAAAATAAGGAAATAATGAAAATAATCCGAACCTGTGCATGTAACATAACTGTGACTGTCTTATCAGTTACAACTAATGAATGTAACTCACATCATTTCCCATATCAACAGAGATACCAATATTTTTTGGATTACTTTTCTCCAGATAAGCTCTTATTCTATTCCTATGCGTCTTCAGTTTTTTTTTTCTGCTCCATTTTTCGTCATCTGTTACTACACCACCCGGATAGTAAAATTTATGTGCCCGTTTGATTTTGTCATCTCCTTTTCATAGTTCGCCTTCTACCCTGTCTCTTCTGCTATTCATTCTATCTTCGGGTAGTAAATAGTCTTTTCATCATGCTATTACTAACTTGTATATGAATTGTTCGAGTTATTTTACTCAGTCTGCCATCATCTGCGTATAATAGGTTTTTAAAATTATAATATGCTGTTATTAGTTCTGGTAGGTTTTCTTGTTCTGTTAAGATAGTTTCGATGCTTTTCGAATGTATACACGCAAGCAAATTCCAACTCCTCTATCTATAGCATATACTGCTAAAAAAAATTGACTGAATTTATTAACTGAAATCTCATCGATTTTATTTTAAATTATGGCTGGCCACTCGCATCCAAGTCTACTTAGCCAGCTATCGAATCCTTATTAAAGACGCCTGCTCAGGCACATTTGTGTTGTTCAACACCCACAAAGCCAACTTGTGGTTTATACTGTAACTATGCTGAGTGGACCTTAGTTAAACTTTCTGGAAGAAAGTTCGTTATCTAACGTGAACAAAGCCTGGAAGGTCAAACCCTCGGGCACGATGACTTGTGACTTCGTGTTAGTACAAGCATCGACGGCTTCCAGAAGGTTCCGTCTACTCAATTTCACTCACTCGAGGCTTGAACCAATTCGTGCTGTGATTTTCAGCCTATTTCAGAAGTGCTGCACATTGGAATCGCCTATACATAGATGAAAAATATGTGAAAATACATACTTTTTTAAAAAGCACATACACACATACAATACAGGCCATAATTATTAGGCCCCCCGAGTTTTTTTAAATAATGTATTTCATACAATGTTTAATTTTTTTGCCTAATGAAAATAGAATTTTTTTTTTGTTATTATTACTTTGCGAAATTTTACAAGGCAATGGAAGCAAAGATGAACACGTCCGAATCACCCTAAATTTTCTTCATTCTTTCATTGAGGAACTGCAATATAGGTAATTATTAAATATTTATAAATTCATTTGATGCACATGTTATTGTGCAATATTAACAAATGAACCATTCTATTTTCATTTACAATTATTCACTTGGCAATAAACACTTAAAGATAGAATGAAAAACATCATTTATTTTAAACATTGGGGTGGCCTAATAACTATGTGGAATTGTGGTGAACCCTCGGACCCATCCAACTATCGCCCTATCAGTCTTTTAGCGATATTCGGGAAAGTATTCGAGGCTATAATCAATGCTGAAATAGTTCATCATCTCACCGCCCATAAACTGTTCTCCGACAGGCAATACGGATTCCGCTTTGACAGGTCCACGGCTGACCTGTTAACATCCGTAACGGAGTACATGCTACAGGCCCTTGATGAATCTGACGAGGCTCGTGCGGTTGCTTTGGACATCTCCAAGGCTTTCGACAGGGTTTGGCACTCTGGCCTCCTATACAAACTACGCGGTTATGGTATTACCGGCCGCCTGCTTGACCTAATCCAATCTTTCTTAAATAACCGCAAAATGAAGTGTCGTTCTGAATGGGCGTGCCTCTTCGTCCTACAGCACGAATGCTGGTGTCCCACAGGGCTCTATCCTGGGCCCGACGCTCTTCCTTATTTTCATCAACGACCTCCCGGATGAAATCAATTCCCAAGTAGGCATCTACGCAGATGACACTACAATATACTCCCGCTCCAGTAAGAAACCTGTCGTGGCGGACAGACATAATCTCGCTGCTGATCTTGAGCGGGATCTACACTCTGTGGTGAACTGGGGCAAGAAGTGGCTTGTCAACTTCAATTCATCTAAGACCAAGCTGTTGTCTGTCAACCATTACAGACAACCTCTTCTGCCTCCCATAAGCATGGACCAAATGATTCTCCCTGAGAGTAATACACTACGCCTCCTCGGACTTACCCTGTCCTCAGACCTCAAATGGAAGCACTATATTGAATCCATAGCAAAATCTACTGCTAAGAAGATTGGGTCACTATGTCGATCCAGGATGTTTTTTCCACCTGAATCCATCCTGCATATTTGCAAGTCAACCATCCGTCCGTGCATGGAGTACTGCTGCCGTTTATGGTCAGGTGCCCCTGCCGTTCTCCTCAGTGTTCTTGACAAGCTCCAAAGGAGAGTCTGTAATGTGATAGGTACTGATCTGGCGACCCGACTGCAGCCACTTCACCATCGTCGAAATGTGGCCTCCCTTTGTCTCTTCTACAAATACTTTCATGGCTTCGGCTCGGATGAGCTTAAGTCATTGATGCCTCCTCAACAGGTGTTTACTCGTGCAACCAGACTGGCAACTGGGTCCCACCCATTCACAGTCAAGTTAGCCAAATGCAGACGACAATTCTACTCCTGCAGCTTCCTCTCTCGCACTTCCCGCCTGTGGAACTCACTCCCGTATTCTTGCTTTCCTGACGGCTACAACCTCCAAAAATTTAAATGCAAAGTCAATACTCATCTACTAACCACTGGACTCTAACTCTCTCCCCTCCCTTGTATAACCTTCCCTTTCTCCACCTATGTATCTGTCATCGCACCTGCTTTCTCAGCTTTCTGTTGTTCCTTTCTCACTAGTTTGTACTCCTTACTCTTTTCTAGTTAATCTTGTTACATTTATGTAACCCCCTGCACATCAGTGGCGTTTCCGCCTTGCTCGGGGTGAAATGATTAAAAAAAAAAAAACACACAAACAAAAATATGCGTCCTGTCGCAAATGAATAGAAAAAAATGATGAGTGAAGATGAAAGGGAGAAATTCAGTAAAGAAATAAATAAACTCTGCAAGAACAAGCGTTTAAAAATATAATTTTTCTTTCAAGAGAAACCTTATTTCAAATATCAGATTTTGCTGAAAACGACTGAAAAAGAAAGTTCGCGATAAAATACATTTGACATCAAGAAAAAAACAATCGGAAATTTAATCTTGAAAACAATCTGGAAACAAATAATAAAAATACATAATGAAACCAGCAAAAACAAAAAAATAAAATCACGAAATAATTAAGGTTAACAAGCCTACAGTTGTAGGTTAAGGAAGATGTCAACATCAACAGTAGAAAGGGTAATAACAATATATGCTTAAATTTATCTGAGTTCTCAGTGCGGAGTGAATTGATCGTGTACTCCGCACTTATAACTCAGATAAATTTTAGCATATATTGTTATTACCCTTTCTACTGTTGATGCTGACATCTTACTTAAACTTTTGCTCTCCGGCCTTCATCGTATGATTTTTTGATCTAGTAACTCTTCAAGTTATTTCGAACTGAACATTTTATTTAATCTACGGGACAGATTATTCTCAAATCCGCTGTTCATTTTCATTTGACACAGTTACCGATTTCACACAATGCTTTAATCAAGTATGTTTTAGTCTGAGTAGAGAATTTGGAGCCTTAAACCTAATCTTCTTGTTGATGAGTGCACTTTTATTAACATTTCCCCACAAGCAAGGCAGAACCGCCACTAGCGTGCAGCTGATTACAATAAGAAGGAAAACTGGGTAACAGTTATTGAAAAAAAGATCAAAGATGAATGTGGATTAAAGAAAATAAAACATGTTAATTGACGTTGCATTTAAATCTTTGGTGGTTGTAGCTATCAGGGAAGCCAGTAAACTGAAGGGAGTTCCACAAGCGAGAAGGGAGAGAAAAGAAACTTTTCGCATAAAAGTGGCATTTATAATTAAACTATTTCAACGGTAAAGGAATGAGAACTGGATATTAATATCTGAATCACAACCAGTCCTTGGCGTCGACGCCCAAAATCTCCGCGGCCGATTAATAGTCAATCACTTCGTTCCAAACTTGGCTCTGTCCTATGTTGTTTTTGATTGATCCCAAAGCCAGTCTGGGTTTGAAGTCGCCAAAATCTGCTGCATCGATGTTCTAGACCGAGCTAGCAGCCACAATAAGAAAAGGAAATCTTTATGGAATTAACAATAATGCGTTTGTGTGTGTGTGTGTATATATATATATATATATATATATATATTTTCTTGTTAAATCATTTGTTGAGTAAATCAAATAAAATTACTTTAAGTAAATTGTTTATTTTCTGTCAGTATACCTCATAAAAGAGTTCTTGTTCTAATACTTTTGCACAGTACTATATATATATATATATATATATATATATATATATATATATATATATATATATACTAGCAGTATAGCCCGGCGTTGCTCGGGTGTAATGAAAGCTTATATATATATATATTATCGATTTTCTGCACTATTGTAAGAACTGCAACCTTGAAACTTCTGAATATCGTTTCTTATGTCTTTGTCTATGAGTGTATCAGATTTGATTAAAATCGGACCACTCTTTCTATCAGCCTATTTTTTCGATTATCGATGTTCGATATTTATCGGAGGTACCTCGACACAAAACCTAGCTAAGAACACTCGCAGACGCTTATAGTACAACTGTGTGCATTTTCAAGAAAATGGTTCAGCCGTCTCGGAGTCTATAGGTAGCGGATACACGCAGACACACACAGACAAAGTTCCATTTAAAATAAGTTTGTATATATATATATATATATATATATATATACGTTAAGTTCGATATAGAGTTTGATTAAGTTTATGACTCTTGTATGCAAACAACTATAATGCCAACCTACGTCTTCTATAGAATGTAACACTTTATCCACGTTGGTTGGTCTGGCACCAGGCTAAAATCTGAAGTTCTTCTAAGGCGGATAGTCACTTGACAACACGCATCTCGTGTTAACTCGTTCACTCTCGAACAAACTGTCGAACCAACTCTACTCAAAAGTGTGTCATGTTTTCGTTGGGTCTCGCTGGTCTGATCTCCGTCAGTTCTCGCCTGTCCGCTCATATTGTTTTCTAGTTTGCACCAATCTCTGTCTTGACTGTGTCTTCACCGAATCTCTTCGGTCTGTGTCGCTTCACGTCTCTCGACTGTTCCTCTTCACGCTGAATCTCTATTGGCGATCGCCCTGGACCCAGAAGGCGACGAACGCCAGCTGATCCCGCACTGAATCTCTCAATGTATCAAATCGACTCAAGCTCAGCTCTCGACTGTCTGAAAACCTACCAAATATTGCTTATAATTAGCCTCTCATCCAGCGGGGTGGGAGTTGGGTGTTGTGACGCACTCTAAGTAAGCTTATCATTTTCATATAACCAATCAAGTATTCTTCTTTTTGGTCACTTGACCAACCTCGTTTCCTTCTTTTTTGTGTGAGTGACTCTTTTCACTGCCTAGGATGCGTGGTACGTTTGTCCGACTTTCCAGAAATTCTACAAAGGCCTTCTTTCTCATTAGCCATTTGATAAACCCCGTCATCTCCTCTTTTGTGTGAGTGCCACTTAGCACTACCCGAGGGGCATGGTCCAGCCCAAATGGCCAAATTTTAATTATCGCTGCAAAATATCCTTTCCATCAAACCTTCGATGTGTGGTCGTTTTTTCACATCTGTGTTTTATCACTCCAATCTCTCGACTTAAAATGGTTTTAATTATCTAGGCTTTCTCTTAATGTATACAACCGTCGTAAGAAGTTTTCTTACTTCGGTTGAAAGAAAAACCATGTTTCTCTTTTTTTAATTATCAGCGTCGCAAAATTCCCTAAAAACAAAGATAAGTTTATTTCTGAGAATTCCGTATACCTTTCTGACCAGTGGGGTGGCTTGGCCCTAAGAATCATAAAAATCTTTCAAGCTTTTCATGCAAGGAAGATACTGTTTTAAATCAAGTCTTTAGATAGCTGTCATTTTATAAATAGTCGTTAAAATTTCAAAATAATCGACTCATTTCTTGCGATAATGGTCATCCCGAACCTAATGAAAATAAAACATACAGAATCCTTACGCTTCTTACCAAATTTCGTAGCCAGCACTCAAGAGTCATGAAAACTTTATCTCGAATGGCTATTCGTTTTCGTTTGCCGTAATTTTTATTTACATATTTTTCTTCTTAGAATTTCCTTCACCTAGCTTCTAGCGGATGAAAACGAAAGAAAAAATATTCAAATATTATCTCTTCTTTCTTTTCCCCCTTTGTCGGCACCAGAAATAGTTGATTTTCTAACCGCCGCTTAAAAGTGGCACAAGGCTGAGAGTATGGGTTACCTAGCAAGGATCGAACTCACTACTCAGTAGTAATAGGTTCTAGCAAGAGAAGCTTGCTAATCATTACAACACACCGAGGTGCTCATCGGCACCAGAAATAGTGTTTCGAATCTAGTAGCACGCTTAAATTCATGAAGTTGGGGCAATAGTTGGGATTCTGTATGATTTCTTGTCACCGGTTCATAATAACCATTATCGCAAGAAATTACGTAAAGATTCGTTATCTCCCTCTATCCCTGCAAGTTACTTGTTCACCGATGCTATCGCCTAGTATTGATCTCACAACTCTTAAGAATCAAGTCACGAACTAACCAACGTTTTTATCCAATGTATACAAACGTTGTTTTTTTTTTTTTGTTGTTGTTGTTGTTGTTGTTGTTGTTGTTGTTGTTGCGGATGTGCGTCGTAGTGCAGTGGATATCGGCTCGCAACGAGAAATCGAGAAGCCGAGTTCGAATTCCAGTCAAATTCATTACATTCACTTACGCGCAAATACTCTTGGGAAAGGTATTAATCCGCCTCTTCCCTCCAGTTACGGGTTAAATAATAGGACATATTGGGTTCTGTAGCCTTGGTCGGCAACCAGTCTACCGCAGAAAGCAATGGCAACCTAATGCGGGATACTCTTGTGCCCAGTCAGTCATGTCTCTTCCGAGACATGATCGCCCAAGCGTGTATCACGTATGGCACTTACCTGACTGATATAGACGCTAGTTAGAGGGAGATAACTCATGACTTTCAATCGGGGCTTTGCGCAAGGAATGAGTATGATATACCCCAGTGATTGTAATAAAGGGTTTGGTTCGATTTTCTTAGCACCTGAAGAAGACTGGAGCGTACAACGGCCGAAATGTCGCACAAATAGCAACAAAGATGAGGACAATAGTCCGAATGATGTAAATACTGTCAGAAACCATCTTGCATATTTATAAATCTACCATTCGTTCGTGCATTGAATACTTCTGCCATACCAGGTGTGACGTGACTGATTTTCATCTGGAGGTGCGTGAAAAAAATTAAAAAATTATCTGCAAAGTAATCGATGCTGACCTGGCATCTCGACTTTAATAACGTTCTCCCCAACGTGATGGGACTTTTTTTTTTGTCTTTTCTACAAAAATTGTCATGGCAACATCTCAGACGATTTTTTTCATTTATTGCCCCAACTACATAGATTTGAGCTTTACGCAATTTCTTGTGATAATGGTCATTCCCAACCTAGTGACAAGAAATCATAGTATCTTTACACGTCCGACCAAATTTCGCAGCCAGCACTCAAGAGTCGCCATAAAACCTTTGTCTCAAATGGCTATTCATTTTTCGGTTTCCGTAATACACAAAGGTGTATATATATATATATATATATATAAATATATATATATATATATATAATATTTTAGAACATGTACATAATTATTCTATATATATCCGCTACAAAGGTACGTTTGTTTCGACATTGAAACTTCAATGTCTCATCAGGCGGTGTGTAAATAATAGAAATCCTCTTTCCTTATATTTATTTAGTTTTGTTATAGGTGTTGGTGGAGGTTGTTGATGGGGGTATCAGTTTCTGACCATTGGAAGTTTTGGAGAGGCTGTTTTTTAAGTGGTTGATTAATAAGTCTTTGATTTCTAGACAGTTGTAAGTTTTTTATTATCTAGTGACTAGACTATATCCTTATGGATTTCTTAGAAGAGCCGGTATTTCGAGGCCATATATATAGTTTTAACATATGATATTTTTGTAGGTTAAAGTAACCAATATCAGGAATAGAATGTATAAACCTATAAAAATAGGCATTGAACTCAAACCCCAGTAAAGACAAACTTCCATGCTTAAACACAATCGCTTGTTTTTAAAACTCTGCTTTAATGTTCATGCAACCTCAAGCTGAAAATATAACACCAATTCTGCTTCTTCACATGCCGAGGTTTATATTACAAAAGTTTTTAGAAACTGCTTCCTATCTCACGTTTGATAGGGGTTTCTTATTTTCTTCCGTTTTTGTAAACAGGTGAGATGTAATATTTAATAACATAGCTTTGACCTGATAAGCCGTGCTTGTCTTAATATGAGAATACGTAATTGAACATTGTTTTAACAGAGATACGTTAAGAGCAGTTTATCAGAATCTAAATATGCGTGACAGTTGTGCATCATATGCCGGTTTGGTGTCAGTTAAATACGCGCATTAGACAAACGCGGCCTGCATTCGAGGTTAGCTCGTATTCTTGTATGGTTATTGTCAGGATAAACTTGTATTTCTTTATATGTAAGACTGGAATCCGACAATCTTATTCCATTTAGTATAGTACGAAATTAACTAAAAGCAACTTCGAAGTTCATATATCGTCAATAAATATTAAAATACTAATTAACAGCTGTTAATTTTAAATTTTTTTTTAATTGGTTTCAATCTTCTGGTGAGAATATTTTGAGAAAACTCTTATCAGTGATCCACAGTTATTGGAATTTAGCCACTACCGTTAAGTACCACTGTATTGTTAATGATTGTTTGATTCTGCTATCATTATCTTTTCCATAAAACCCATTAGCTACTTTATTTTCATGCCAATTATTAGCTATTTTTCAGGATTTTATTTTTGATTAAATTCTAAAATATATTCAATTCTTTCTCTCTTTATAAGTTTTTTTTTCCGAAATGTTTATTTTATTGAATTCACATGATCTACGGGTTAGCAGCTCTGTTATTTTCACTACAACAGATCGGCCAATAGCATTTTAATCCATTATTATATCATTGTCTTTTTGGTCACATCGAATATTGTAATGTTCTTAGCTCTTGGCCATTTCTTTTTGTGACCTCCTATTTGCCAAAATAATTACTTTCGTCTGTTACAAGAACACATTAGTATATATATATATAAATATATATATATATATAGAGAGAGAGAGAGAGAGTAATATTTTTATTATGAAATTATAATAAAAACATAGTTTACTGCAACACAAGAACCGTTGTTTTTCGGTACTAACTTATTAGCAACTCATCAGGCAGTGAAATATTTTTATGATCTACTAAGTAGCGAGCATTCTTAAGTAAATCACTAAAATCAGTGTATATATATATATATATATACATATATATATATATATATATATATATATACTCTTCATGAATGAATTGAGTTTTTTAGGTGACTGGCATATGTATACACTGCTTATGTACAACACGTTAAAATTTCCCTTCTCTGGTTCCATGCGCCTATGACTTCGTGGGTAGCAACTTCGACTGACACCAAATCGGTCGAGTTTCGATCCCGGCCAGAAGATAGTGGATGTGTCTAGACACACTGATGAGCTGTGATACAGCCAGACAGGCAGATATGTGGAAGATTAAGATAGATAGATACCTTTGTGCAATTAATTAAAACAACTGCTTTAGTTTACTTTCTGTCACCATACTGTCAGTTTTAGACCCACTGAAGTGACAGGGTGTAATCGACTTCTATTATTTTTTTTTCATATTAGGGCATTTTCAGTGGTGTGCAGCAATATGAATCTATTTTAGGGGTGCATGATGAAATTTTTTTGGCCTGAAAATATATTGCGTCATCTGTGATTGCATCAGATTTTTTTCATGCTTAGATACTATTGTCACGACTGTTGATTAGTTGTCTTACGGAAATTGTCTGCGATGGACGTTACTAAGAAAACATGAAAATTTTAACGCTGCACAAACACACTGGCAAGCCTTACGGAAAGAACGCGGATATTGTCAGTAAACCTTTCAGTTGACAGTCGTGTCATCAAGGCAAAGAAACAAACTGGATTCATCAGTCCAAAGCGTAAAGTAAAATGCGATCAAAAGATAAAAACAACGCAAAGAGACGGCGTATACATGATCAGGGAAAGTGTGAAAGATCCCAGGAAGAGATTATTCCTTTTCTTTCAGTTAATTAGCACGAGGAGTATATATACTGTATATAGTTTTAACGTATGGTAATTTTTATAGGTTAAAGTACCAATATCACTCTTGCTTTTTTATATACTGAGGTTTATATTTCAAATGTCTTTATAAACTACCTCCTGTCACTCGTTTGATAGAATTTTCTTATTGCACTTATTTTGTAAACAGGTGGGATGTAATACTTATAACATAGCTTCGACCTGGGAAGCCATGCTTGTGTTTATATGAGAATAAGTAATTGAACATTGTTTTAATATAGAGACGGTTAAAGCAGTTCATAATTATCTGAATATACGTGAGAGATGCACGTCATATGCCTGTTTGGTGTCAGTTAAATATGCACATTAGCCAAACGCGGCCTGCATTCGAGGGCAGCTCATATTCTTGTATGGTAATTGTTAGGATAATCTTGCATTCCTTATATGTAAGACTAGAATCCTACAATCTTATTCCATTTAGCTTTGGACCAAATTAACTAAAAGCAACTTCAAAGTCCATATTTCTGTTAGAACTGCTTTGATTCACAACTTAAGCTTATCCTAACAAAATAGATATTTTGACAAATCAACTCTTATATATATATTAATTAGTTTCTTTTTGGTCATAAAAATGTTCAATAACTTTATATTGTAGAATTTTTTAAAATAGTTTTCATTTGGAAATGAGTTATTTCTGCAATTTAGGTTTCAACCTTTCAGTTTTTGAAAAAATTCAAATATTTATTTCTTCATCATGAGCGTATCATAATCTGCGTTCTGGTAGATAGTTTTTACTCTGAATTTACCTCCACTACATTCGTGTTAGTGTTAGAAAACGTACAATTTCTTGTTATTGGTTAATTTAATGTTACTACTGTGCAGAGCTACTCTTTAGTTTAGGCCTTAATTCGCTTCCACGTATATTTTTGCACATTCATCGCATTTTAGAGCATAAATTACGTTTTTAGAGTTGCAGCTCAGATTTGTTTTTATTTTGAATGTACATGTGTTTTCGAACTTGAAGTGGCTTCCTTCTATTATTATGTTGCACAACCCACATATACATTTTTTGTTTTTTGCATTTTGTGACCCCCAGAGTTGTGTGTTTCTCGAATTTTGATATGGCTAATATTTTTAAAAATTTTCTGTTAACGTATGTTTTAAATTATTTTAGTTGTCTTTAAGAATTATTTTATATTATCATTTTTATTGAGTAATTCTATGTGTCTTTTTATCTTTGTAAATAATTCTGGGTTGATTTTGTTGTGTGTGGCGACGTATGCAAGAATATTTTCTTCTTTTTCATGTTTTTTTTTTTTTTTGTTTTTTGGATTCTGGAGAGATTCTAATAGTAATTCTTCTGCCAGTTGGAAACTCTTGTTGATTAGTGGAGTGATGTATCCCCTTATTTGTAGTGTTTTTTTAAAAAACAAACACGCACACATATGAACTTTCTGACCTGCCCAGCGACCACATATCTATATATACACAATATTTTCCGCCATCAGAAAGACAAACAGATCTCGATATGTAAAGTCGTGTTTATTCGCCTTAAGAAAGTCAACTTTGGACTCGAAACACGTGTAGCGCCTCTAATACCATTATGGACACTTGATATTTTGTACAAAAACAACTAATATTAATAATAATATATCTACAATTTAAACAAAAAGTACACGGCTTCATGCACTTTTTCTCATATATATATATATATATCTTGATTAATTCATTCATTCATTCATTCATTGACGAGGTATAAACGATCAGAATTACTAAAACACAAAAAATTAAATTTTAAAACTATTAGGGAATTAATAAAAAAATGAAATAAAAAAAGCTGGAATTCGAACTCGTCTCTCCGATTTCTCGTTCCGAGTCGATATCCACTGCACTACAACGCACATCCCTAGTTATCATTAAAAGGTTAATATAAAGATTAGGATTATGGGTTGGTGTCTTTTTAATGCTGTTATTTTTCTTAACATGAAAATCCTTTCCACTATCAGTTGGATTTGCCCTTCGAAGGTTAAGCTGACATGTGAGAAGGTGCTGAAAAGTTTTCAGCTCAATCTATTTGACAAAATCTGATGATGTGACAAAATATAACATGTGTACCTGCTGAACTGCATTAGTGTCAGTAAGGTCGATTTTTTTTTTTTTTTTTACCAGTAACGCGTATTGTTTACATTATTGCTGGGAATAATCTTGGATATATAACGTCGGACATGAGAGTGCCAAGTGCGTTTAATGGCGTTTCAATAGTGTTATATCGATGATTACGATAAGTCACATCCCGTGAGGTCCCGCACAGTCTCATGCTTTTCGCATAGCCATGAGAATGCTCTAGCTAACAGTGTTGTTAAATAGCTGTTTGCTTTGGAGTTTCTGTCGAAAAAATTGAGGCATTAATTTCAAAACTTCATTTGTATATACAGATTATTTAAACTGCATACGGTGAACTCTGTCGATTTCAACGTATGAAGGCTCAACAGCTCTGAAGTGAATAGTTAGACTATCCACAGAATTGATTCGATTCTAATAGTTACCGCTTGTGCAGAACTCACTAATTTAGGGAAATATTGATAACACAAGAAATGTAATTAGTGTGCCACGATGTCACCAAACACACTATCTTAGGTTAAAGTTCAGAGTTTTTTTTTCCCCCAGAATGGCTGTCACCACGTCGTTGGCACCTCTCGTATACGAGTTTGGTTCATCCGGTGTCTGAACGATGCTAGAATACAACGTCGTTCAGATGACCAAGTAGAGTATGGAACAGTCTCGAGCATCGATCGCATATTAGGGCTGGTGAAGATCATGGCTGAAAATGCTGGGCCTTACATTGCCTTTTTTTTACTTTTCTTTCTTCTCTTCTCGAAAGTGGAACAACCAAAAATATTATTTTCAACAGAATGGACACACTGCGGCTTCTTTTTTTCAGTTGTTAGGGCTGATTCACCGATATCCTGAGTCAAGTGGTAGTCCCTGATCACCGATATCCTGAGTCAAGTGGTAGTCCCTGATCACCGATATCCTGAGTCAAGTGGTAGTCCCTGATCACCGATATCCTGAGTCAAGTGGTAGTCCCTGATCACCGATATCCTGAGTCAAGTGATAGTCCCTGATCACCGATATCCTAAGTCAAGTGGTAGTCCCTGATCACCAATATCCGGAAGGGCTACGGCATATGAAAAAGAATAATTTACTAAGCTGTTCCAACGCCCATAGAATATCACCAGCCTAAAAAGGTGTTGGCTCTGTTGATTGTTTTGATGATTCGCAATCGTTATTTCACACCCTGTAAACGACTTCAGGGAAAAGACTAAGTGAATGTGTCATTCATAAAGGGACATAATTCTCTTAATCTCTTTTTGGAAGAAAAAATAATTAATCTTAAAATGATGTCCATTCAAGTTCATTCACTTGAAAAATTAACTAATTTTGCAGGCAGCATCAGTTTGGAAAGGCTGTATAGATTTTTTTTTATTCAATCGTATGGAAATTAACGCTTTCTTTAAAGCTTTCAAAATTATTGTTGGCGTCTCTCATTATGAATATTATCCTTTTCTTATTTTCTTGGTTTTTCGTTTTAAATGAAATTTAAAATTACTGATTCCCTTTTCATGATAGCTTCCCTTAATATCCTTGACTTTATTATTTATTTTTTCAATCTAATGAGAAATATTTTACCGTTTCTTTTTTAGCATAAAAAGTATTCCTGACATTTCTCACATACTCGCTCATTTTCTTTCTTTCTGGGTTTTCATTTTTATTTATTCTAAAGGAAAAATTAATATTAGTGAGGTTAATCTGTTTTATTTCATTTTATTTTTTCCATTCCTTCCTTCCTCCTTTCTGTTGCTTCCATCCTTTTTCGTTCATTTGGTTCCTTTCTTTCATTTTTGCCGTGGCATCCTTTTTCTTTTTCTCTTCTTTCTTTCGGAACTTCATTTCGCCATTTTATTTTCTATTCTTTCCGTTCATTGTTTTTACCTCCTCTTTTCCTTTGTTGCTTTATTTCCTCTTAATTTTTTTCGTTGCTTTTCTTCTCTTCCTTCCCTTCCATCCATTTTCTTTTCGCGCTTTTTTCTTCCTTTCGCTCTTTTTTCTTTTTTTTCCTTTCGCTCTTTTTTCTTTTTTTTCCTTTCGCTCTTTTTTCTTTTTTTTTCCTTTCGCACTTTTTTTCTTTTTTTTTCCTTTCGCACTTTTTTCTTTTTTTCATTTCGCACTTTTTTCTTTTTTTCATTTCGCTCTTTTTTTTTTCCTTTCGCTCTTTTTTCTTTTTTTCCTTTCGCTCTTTTATCTTTTTCTTCCTTTCGCTCTTTCTTCTCCTGCTTCCTTTCGCTCTTTCTTCTCCTGCTTCCTTTCGCTCTTTCTTCTCCTGCTTCCTTTCGCTCTTTCTTCTCCTGCTTCCTTTCGCTCTTTCTTCTCCTGCTTCCTTTCGCTCTTTCTTCTCCTGCTTCCTTTCGCTCTTTCTTCTCCTGCTTCCTTTCGCTCTTTCTTCTCCTGCTTCCTTTCGCTCTTTCTTCTCTGCTTCCTTTCGCTCTTTCTTCTCCTGCTTCCTTTCGCTCTTTCTTCTCCTGCTTCCTTTCGCTCTTCCTTCTCCTGCTTCATTTCGCTCTTTCTTCTCCTGCTTCCTTTCGCTCTTTCTTCCTTCTCCTGCTTCATTTCGCTCTTTCTTCCTTCTCCTGCTTCATTTCGCTCTTTCTTCCTTCTCCTGCTTCATTTCCTCTTTCTTCCTTCTCCTTCATTTCACTCTTTCTTCCTTCTCCTGTTCATTTCGCTCTTTCTTCTTCTCCTGCTTCATTTCGCTCTTTCTTCCTTCTCCTGCTTCATTTCGCTCTTTCTTCTTCTCCTGCTTCATTTCGCTCTTTCTTCCTTCTCCTGCTTCATTTCGCTCTTTCTTCCTTCTCCTGCTTCATTTCGCTCTTTCTTCCTTCTCCTGCTTCATTTCGCTCTTTCTTCCTTCTCCTGCTTCATTTCGCTCTTTCTTCCTTCTCCTGCTTCATTTCGCTCTTTCTTCCTTCTCCTGCTTCATTTCCGCTCTTTCTTCCTTCTCCTGCTTCATTTCGCTCTTTCTTCCTTCTCCTGCTTCATTTCGCTCTTTCTTCCTTCTCCTGCTTCATTTCGCTCTTTCTTCCTTCTCCTGCTTCATTTCGCTCTTTCTTCCTTCTCCTGCTTCATTTCATCGCACCTTTCTTCCTTCTCCTGCTTCATTTCGCTCTTTCTTCCTTCTCCTGCTTCATTTCGCTCTTTCTTCCTTCTCCTGCTTCATTTCGCTCTTTCTTCCTTCTCCTGCTTCATTTCGCTCTTTCTTCCTTCTCCTGCTTCATTTCGCTCTTTCTTCCTTCTCCTGCTTCATTTCGCTCTTTCTTCCTTCTCCTGCTTCATTTCGCTCTTTCTTCCTTCTCCTGCTTCATTTCGCTCTTTCTTCCTTCTCCTGCTTCATTTCGCTCTTTCTTCCTTCTCCTGCTTCATTTCGCTCTTTCTTCCTTCTCCTGCTTCATTTCGCTCTTTCTTCCTTCTCCTGCTTCATTTCGCTCTTTCTTCCTTCTCCTGCTTCATTTCGCTCTTTCTTCCTTCTCCTGCTTCATTTCGCTCTTTCTTCCTTCTCCTGCTTCATTTCGCTCATTTCTTCCTTCTCCTGCTTCATTTCGCTCTTTCTTCCTTCTCCTGCTTCATTTCGCTCTTTCTTCCTTCTCCTGCTTCATTTCGCTCTTTCTTCCTTCTCCTGCTTCATTTCGCTCTTTCTTCCTTCTCCTGCTTCATTTCGCTCTTTCTTCCTTCTCCTGCTTCATTTCGCTCTTTCTTCCTTCTCCTGCTTCATTTCGCTCTTTCTTCCTTCTCCTGCTTCATTTCGCTCTTTCTTCCCTTCTCCTGCTTCATTCGCTCTTTCTTCCTTCTCCTGCTTCATTTCGCTCTTTCTTCCTTCTCCTGCGCTTCATTTCGCTCTTTTCTTCCTTCTCCTGCTTCATTTCGCTCTTTCTTCCTTCTCCTGCTTCATTTCGCTCTTTCTTCCTTCTCCTGCTTCATTCGCTCTTTCTTCCTTCTCCTGCTTCATTTCGCTCTTTCTTCCTTCTCCTGCTTCATTTCGCTCTTTCTTCCTTCTCCTGCTTCATTTCGCTCTTTCTTCCTTCTCCTGCTTCATTTTCGCTCTTTCTTCCCTTCTCCTGCTTCATTCGCTCTTTCTTCCTTCTCCTGCTTCATTTCGCTCTTTCTTCCTTCTCCTGCTTCATTTCGCTCTTTTCTTCCTTCTCCTGCTTCATTTCGCTCTTTCTTCCTTCTCCTGCTCCATTTCGCTCTTTTCTTCCTTCTCCTGCTCCATTTCGCTCTTTCTTCCTTCTCCTGCTCCATTTCGCTCTTTCTTCCTTCTCCTGCTCCATTTCGCTCTTTCTTCCCTTCTCCTGCTCCATTTCGCTCTTTTCTTCCTTCTCCTGCTCCATTTCGCTCTTTCTTCCTTCTCCTGCTCCATTTCGCTCTTTCTTCCTTCTCCTGCTCCATTTCGCTCTTTTCTTCCTTCTCCTGCTCCATTTCGCTCTTTTCTTCCTTCTCCTGCTCCATTGCTCTTTCTTCCTTCTCCTGCTCCATTTCGCTCTTTCTTCCTTCTCCCTGCTCCATTTCGCTCTTTCTTCCTTCTCCTGCTCCATTTCGCTCTTTCTTCCTTCTCCTGCTCCATTTCGCTCTTTCTTCCTTCTCCTGCTTCATTTCGCTCTTTCTTCCTTCTCCTGCTTCATTTCGCTCTTTCTTCCTTCTCCTACTTCATTTCGCTCTTTCTTCCTTCTCCTGCTTCATTTCGCTCTTTCTTCCTTCTCCTGCTTCATTTCGCTCTTTCTTCCTTCTCCTGCTTCATTTCGCTCTTTCTTCCTTCTCCTGCTTCATTTCGCTCTTTTCTTCCTTCTCCTGCTTCATTTCGCTCTTTCTTCCTTCTCCTGCTTCATTTCGCTCTTTCTTCCTTCTCCTGCTTCATTTCGCTCTTTCTTCCTTCTCCTGCTTCATTTCGCTCTTTCTTCCTTCTCTCACTTCATTTCGCTCTTTCTTCCTTCTCCTGCTTCATTTCGCTCTTTCTTCCTTCTCCTGCTTCATTTCGCTCTTTCTTCCTTCTCCTGCTTCATTTCGCTCTTTCTTCCTTCTCCTGCTTCATTTCGCTCTTTCTTCCTTCTCCTGCTTCATTTCGCTCTTTCTTCCTTCTCCTGCTTCATTTCGCTCTTTTCTTCCTTCTCCTGCTTCATTTCGCTCTTTCTTCCTTCTGCCTTCATTTCGCTCTTTCTTCCTTCTCCTGCTTCATTTCGCTCTTTCTTCCTTCTCCTGCTTCATTTCGCTCTTTCTTCCTTCTCCTGCTTCATTTCGCTCTTTCTTCCTTCTCCTGCTTCATTTCGCTCTTTCTTCCTTCTCCTGCTTCATTTCGCTCTTTCTTCCTTCTCCTGCTTCCATTTCGCTCTTTCTTCCTTCTCCTGCTTCATTTCGCTCTTTTCTTCCTTCTCCTGCTTCATTTTCGCTCTTTCTTCCTTCTCCTGCTTCATTTCGCTCTTTCTTCCTTCTCCTGCTTCATTTCGCTCTTTCTTCCTTCTCCTGCTTCATTTCGCTCTTTCTTCCTTCTCCTGCTTCATTTCGCTCTTTCTTCCTTCTCCTGCTTCATTTCGCTCTTTCTTCCTTCTCCTGCTCCATTTCGCTCTTTCTTCCTTCTCCTGCTCCATTTCGCTCTTTCTTCCTTCTCCTGCTCCATTTCGCTCTTTCTTCCTTCTCCTGCTCCATTTCGCTCTTTCTTCCTTCTCCTGCTCCATTTCATCTTCTTCCTTCTCCTGCTCCATTTCGCTCTTTCTTCCTTCTCCTGCTCCATTTCGCTCTTTCTTCCTTCTCCTGCTCCATTTCGCTCTTTCTTCCTTCTCCTGCTCATTTCGCTCTTTTCTTCCTTCTCCTGCTCCATTTCGCTCTTTCTTCCTTCTCCTGCTCCATTTCGCTCTTTCTTCCTTCTCCTGCTCCATTTCGCTCTTTCTTCCTTCTCCTGCTCCATTTCGCTCTTTCTTCCTTCTCCTGCTCCATTTCGACTCTTTCTTCCTTCTCCTGCTCCATTTCGCTCTTTCTTCCTTCTCCTGCTCCATTTCGCTCTTTCTTCCTTCTCCTGCTCCATTTCGCTCTTTCTTCCTCTGCTCCATTTCGCTCTTTCTTCCTTCTCCTGCTCCATTTCGCTCTTTCTTCCTTCTCCTGCTCCATTTCGCTCTTTCTTCCTTCTCCTGCTCCATTTCGCTCTTTCTTCCTTCTCCTGCTCCATTTCGCTCTTTCTTCCTTCTCCTGCTCCATTTCGCTCTTTCTTCCTTCTCCTGCTCCATTTCGCTCTTTCTTCCTTCTCCTGCTCATTTCGCTCTTTCTTCCTTCTCCTGCACTCCATTTCGCTCTTTCTTCCTTCTCCTGCTCCATTTCGCTCTTTCTTCCTTCTCCTGCTCCATTTCGCTCTTTCTTCCTTCTCCTGCTCCATTTCGCTCTTTCTTCCTTCTCCTGCTCCATTTCGCTCTTTCTTCCTTCTCCTGCTCCATTTCGCTCTTTCTTCCTTCTCCTGCTCCATTTCGCTCTTTCTTCCTTCTCCTGCTCCATTTCGCTCTTTCTTCCTTCTCCTGCTCCATTTCGCTCTTTCTTCCTTCTCCTGCTCCATTTCGCTCTTTCTTCCTTCTCCTGCTCCATTTCGCTCTTTCTTCCTTCTCCTGCTCCATTTCGCTCTTTCTTCCTTCTCCTGCTCCATTTCGCTCTTTCTTCCTTCTCCTGCTCCATTTCGCTCTTTCTTCCTTCTCCTGCTCCATTTCGCTCTTTCTTCCTTCTCCTGCTCCATTTTCGCTCTTTCTTCCTTCTCCTGCTCATTTTTACGCTCTTTCTTCCTTCTCCTGCTCCATTTCGCTCTTTCTTCCTTCTCCTGCTCCATTTCGCTCTTTCTTCCTTCTCCTGCTCCATTTCGCTCTTTCTTCCTTCTCCTGCTCCATTTCGCTCTTTCTTCCTTCTCCTGCTTCTTTCGCTCTTTCTTCCTTCTCCTGCTTCATTTCGCTCTTTCTTCCTTCTCCTGCTTCATTTCCCGCTCTTTTTGTTTCCTTCCTCCTGCTTCATTTCGCTCTTTCTTCCTTCTCCTGCTTCATTCGCTCTTTCTTCCTTCTCCTGCTTCATTTCGCTCTTTCTTCCTTCTCCTGCTTCATTTCGCTCTTTCTTCCTTCTCCTGCTTCATTTCGCTCTTTCTTCCTTCTCCTGCTTCATTTCGCTCTTTCTTCCTTCTCCTGCTTCATTTCGCTCTTTCTTCCTTCTCCTGCTTCATTTCGCTCTTTCTTCCTTCTCCTGCTTCATTTCGCTCTTTCTTCCTTCTCCTGCTTCATTTCGCTCTTTCTTCCTTCTCCTGCTTCATTTCGCTCTTTCTTCCTTCCCCTGCTTCATTTCGCTCTTTCTTCCTTCCCCTGCTTCATTTCGTTCTTTCTTCCTTCCCCTGCTTCATTTCGTTCTTTCTTCCTTCCCCTGCTTCATTTTGTTCTTTCTTCCTTCCCCTGCTTCATTTCGCTCTTTCTTCCTTCCCCTGCTTCATTTCGCTCTTTTTCTTCTTCCTTTCGTTCTTTTTTCTCCTTCTTCGTTGCTTCTTTCACTTCATTGTTTTCATTTCTTTCTCTCCCTCCCTTACGTTGCTGTTATCCACTTTCTTATAGTCGTTGCTTCTTTTCATCTTCTTCTCTTGGTTTTGTTCTTCTGCATATTTTCTATTTCTTTTTTTCATTGCATTTTCTTTTCCTTCCTTACGTTGACTTTGTTCATTTTTTTCTTTCCGTTGCTTTTTCTCATCCTTCTCTTTTTTTTTTATGTTTTTGACTTTCTTTCTTGTTTTTAGTACTTTAATCGGCCTCTTTTATTCTTTCGCTGCTTTTGAGCCTCTTTGTTCACCTGCATTTTTTTGCCTCTTTGTTCACCTGCATTTTTTTGCCTCCTTCCTCTCATTCATTCATTTTGATTCTCTACCTTACTTCTCTAGCTTATTTCTCTACCTTCGTTTCGATTCTTTTCTTTTTCTCTCCTTTATCCGTTGCTTTTTTTCTCTTCCATCTTTTTGCTGCTTATTTTCTCTTCATTCCATCCGTTCCTTATATCTCTTCCCTCCTTCCTTCCATTAATTTTGTTCCCCTTTGTTCTTTCCGTTATTTCTTCTCGCTTCTATCTTTCTATTAATTTTCCTTTTCTATCTTTCTTGATTGCTTAGTTCTTTTCCTTTGACCGTTGATTTTGTTCCTCTCTCTTTCTTTCCTGGCTTATTTTCTCATCCATGTTTTCATTGCGTATTTTCTCGTCATCCGTTCTATTAATTTTAGGCCTCTACCTTCCTTCCGTTTCTTATTTATTTTCTATCCTTGCTTCCGTTGCTTATTTCTTTTCTTTCCTTCCATTACTTATTTCTTTTTTTCCGTCCTTCCGTTGCTTATTTCTTTTCTTTCCTTCCTTCCGTTGCTTATGTTTTTTCTTTCCTTCCTTCCGTTGCTTATTTTTTTTCTTTCCTTCCTTCCGTTGCTTATTTTTTTTCTTTCCTTCCTTCCGTTGCTTATTCTTTTTTCTTTCCTTCCTTCCGTTGCTTATTCTTTTTTCTTTCCTTCCTTCCGTTGCTTATTCTTTTTTCTTTCCTTCCTTCCGTTGCTTATTCTTTTTTCTTTCCTTCCGTTGCTTATTCTTTTTTCTTTCCTTCCGTTGCTTATTCTTTTTTCTTTCCTTCCTTCCGTTGCTTATTTTTTTCTTTTTTCCTTCCTTACGTTGCTTATTTCTTTTCTTTCCTTCCTTCCGATGATTTTGTTCCTCTTTCCTCCTTCCGCTGCTTTATCTCTTCCATCATTTTGCTGCTAATTTTCTTTTCCGTCCATCCGTCAATTTTCTTCGTCTTTCTTCCTTCAGTTTCTTATTTTCTCTTCCATCTTTTTGATGTATAGTTTCCCTTCTTTCTTTCCGTGGCATTTCTTTCTTTCTTGCTCTCTTTCCGATGCTTTTCTTTCTCTTTCTTTCCGTTGTTTTTCTTTCTCTTTCATTCTTTCCGTTGTTTTTCTTTCTCTTTCTTTCTTTCCGTTGTTTTTCTTTCTTTCTTTCTTTCTTTCCGTTGTTTTTCTTTCTCTTTCATTCTTTCCGTTGTTTTTCTTTCTCTTTCTTTCTTTCCGTTGTTTTTCTTTCTCTTTCTTTCCGTTGTTTTTCTTTCTCTTTCTGTCTTTCCGTTGCTTTTCTTTCTCTCTTTCTGTCTTTCCGTTGCTTTTCTTTCTCTCTTTCTGTCTTTCCGTTGCTTTTCTTTCACTCTTTCCGTTGCTTTTCTTTCTCTCTTTCCGTTGCTTTTCTTTCTCTCTTTCCGTTGCTTTTCTTTCTCTCTTTCCGTTGCTTTTCTTTCTCTCTTTCCGTTGCTTTTCTTTCTCTCTTTCCGTTGCTTTTCTTTCTCTCTTTCCGCTGCTTTTCTTTCCTCCTTTCGCTGCTTTATCTTTTCGTCCATCCGTCAAATTTTTTCATCTTTCTTCCTTCATTTCCTTATTTTCTCTTCAATCTTTTTGATGTATAGTTTCTCTTCTTTCTTCCCGCTGCTTTTCTTTCTCTTTCTTTCTTTCCGTTGCTTTTCTTTCTTTCTTTCCGTTGCTTTTCTTTCTTTCTTTCTTTCCGTTGCTTTTCTTTCTTTCTTTCTTTCCGTTGCTTTTCTTTCTTTCTTTCTTTCCGTTGCTTTTCTTTCTTTCTTTCTTTCCGTTGCTTTTCTTTCTTTCTTTCTTTCCGTTGCTTTTCTTTCTTTCTTTCTTTCCGTTGCTTTTCTTTCTTTCTTTCTTTCCTTGTTTTCTTTCTTTCTTTCTTTCCGTTGCTTTTCTTTCTTTCTTTCCTTGCTTTTCTTTCTTTCTTTCTTTCCTTGCTTTTCTTTCTTTCTTTCTTTCCGTTGCTTTTCTTTCTTTCTTTCTTTCTTTCTTTCCGTTGCTTTTCTTTCTTTCTTTCTTTCGTTGCTTTTCTTACTCTTTCTTTCTTTCAGTTGCTTTTCTTACCCTTTCTTTTTTTTTTCGTTGATTTTCTTTCTCTTTCCTCCTTCCCTTGCTTTTCTTTCCCTTTCCTCCTTCCCTTGCTTTTCTTTCTCTTTCCTCCTTCCCTTGCTTTTCTTTCTCTTTCCTCCTTCCCTTGCTTTTCTTTCTTTCTTTCCTCCTTCCCTTGCTTTTCTTTCTCTTTCCTCCTTCCCTTGCTTTTCTTTCTCTTTCCTCCTTCCCTTGCTTTTCTTTCTCTTTCCTCCTTCCCTTGCTTTTCTTTCTCTTTCCTCCTTCCCTTGCTTTTCTTTCTCTTTCCTCCTTCCCTTGCTTTTCTTTCTCTTTCCTCCTTCCCTTGCTTTTCTTTCTCTTTCCTCCTTCCCTTGCTTTTCTTTCTCTTTCCTCCTTCCCTTGCTTTTCTTTCTCTTTCCTCCTTCCCTTGCTTTTCTTTCTCTTTCCTCCTTCCCTTGCTTTTCTTTCTCTTTCCTCCTTCCCTTGCTTTTCTTTCTCTTTCCTCCTTCCCTTGCTTTTCTTTCTCTTTCCTCCTTCCCTTGCTTTTCTTTCTCTTCCATCATTTCGCTGCTAATTTTCTTTTCCGTCCATCCGTCAATTTTCTTCATCTTTCTTCCTTCAGTTCCTTATTTTCTCTTCCATCTTATTAATCTATAGTTTCTCTTTCTTTCTTTCTTTCCGTTGCTTTTCTTTCTCTTTCTTTCTTTCTACCGTTGCTTTTTTTTCTTTCTTTCTTCCGTTACTTTTTTTCCTCTTTCTTCCTTTCGTTGGTTTATTTTTTCTTCCGATGCTTTCTTTCTCTTTCTTTCTGCCGTTTCTTTCTCTTTCTTTCTTCCGTTTCTTAACTTTTTCTTTCTTTCTCTTTCTTTCTTTCCGTTGCTTTCTCTTTCTTTCTTTCCGTTGCTTTCTCTTTCTTTCTTTCCGTTGCTTTCTCTTTCTTTCTTTCTGTTGCTTTCTCTTTCTTTCTTTCGTTGCTTTCTCTTTCTTTCTTTCCGTTGCTTTCTCTTTCTTTCTTTCCGTTGCTTTCTCTTTCTTTCTTTCCGTTGCTTTCTCTTTCTTTCTTTCCGTTGCTTTCTCTTTCTTTCTTTCCGTTGCTTTCTCTTTCTTTCTTTCCGTTGCTTTCTTTCTTTCTTTCGTTGCTTTCTTTCTTTCTTCCGTTGCTTTCTTTCTTTCTTCCGTTGCATTCTCTTTCTTTCTTCCGTTGCATTCTCTTTCTTTCTTCCGTTGCATTCTCTTTCTTTCTTCTGTTGCATTTTCTTTCTCTTTCTTTCTTCCGTTACTTTTTTTTCCTTTCTTTCTTCCTTTCGTTGGTTTATTTTTTCTTCCGATGCTTTCTTTCTCTTTCTTTCTGCCGTTTCTTTCTCTTTCTTTCTGCCGTTTCTTTCTCTTTCTTTCTGCCGTTTCTTATCTTTTTCTTTCTTTCGCTTTCTTTCTTTCCTTGCTTTCTTTCTTTCTTTCCTTGCTTTTTCTTTCTTTCTTTCTTTCCTTGCTTTTTCTTTCTTTCTTTCTTTCCTTGCTTTTTCTTTTTCTTTCTTTCCTTGCTTTTTCTTTCTTTCTTTCCTTCGTTTTTTCTTTCTTTCTTTCTTTCTTTCCTTGCTTTTTTCTTTCTTTCTTTCCCGTTTTTTCTTTCTTTCTTTCTTTCGTTTTTTCTTTCTTTCTTTTCTTTCTTTCTTTCCCGTTGCTTTTCTTTCTTTCTTTTCTTTTCTTTCCTTGCTTTTTCTTTCTTTCTTTTCTTTCTTTCCTTGCTTTTTCTTTCTTTCTTTCTTTCGTTGCTTTTTCTTTCTTTCTTTCTTTCCTTGCTTTTTCTTTCTTTCTTTCTTTCGTTGCTTTTTCTTTCTTTCTTTCTTTCCTTGCTTTTTCTTTCTTTTCTTTCTTTCCTTGCTTTTTCTTTCTTTTTCTTTCTTTCGTTGCTTTTTCTTTCTTTCTTTCTTTCCTTGCTTTTCTTTCTTTTCTTTTCTTTCCTTTCTTTTTCTTTCTTTCTTTCTTTCCTTGCTTTTTCTTTCTTTCTTTCTTTCCTTGCTTTTTCTTTTCTTTTCTTTCTTTCCTGCTGTTTTTTCTTTCTTTTCTTTCTTTCCTTCGTTTTTTCTTTCTTTCTTTCTTTCCTTGCTTTTTCTTTCTTTCTTTCTTTCCTTGCTTTTCTTTCTTTCTTTCTTTCGTTGCTTTTTCTTTCTTTTCTTTCTTTCCGTTGCTTTTTCTTTCTTTCTTTCTTTCTTTCCTGCTGTTTCTTTTTCTTTCTTTCTTTCTTTCTTTCTTTCCTGCTGCTTTTTCTTTCTTTCTTTTCTTTCTTTCCTTGCTTTTTCTTTCTTTTTCTTTCTTTCTTTCTTTCCTTGCTTTTTCTTTCTTTCTTTCTTTCTTTCCTTGCTTTTTCTTTCTTTTCTTTCTTTTCTTTCTTTCCCGTTGCTTTTTCTTTCTTTCTTTCTTTCTTTCCTTGCTTTTTTCTTTCTTTCTTTCTTTCTTGCTTTTTCTTTCTTTCTTTCTTTCTTTCCTTGCTTTTTCTTTCTTTCTTTCTTTCTTTCCTTGCTTTTTCTTTCTTTCTTTCTTTCTTTCCCGTTGCTTTTTCTTTCTTTTCTTTCTTTTCTTTCCTTGCTTTTTCTTTCTTTCTTTTCTTTCTTTCCTTGCTTTTTCTTTCTTTCTTTCTTTCTTTCCTTGCTTTTTCTTTCTTTCTTTTCTTTCCTTCGTTTTCTTTCTTTCTTTCTTTCTTTCGTTGCTTTTTCTTTCTTTCTTTCTTTCTTTCCTTGCTTTTTCTTTCTTTCTTTTCTTTCCTTGCTTTCTTTCTTTTCTTTCTTTCTTTCTTTCCTTTCTTTTTCTTTCTTTCTTTCTTTCTTTCGTTGCTTTTTCTTTCTTTCTTTCTTTCTTTCTTGCTTTTTCTTTCTTTCTTTCCTTGCTTTTTCTTTTCTTTCTTTCTTTTCTTTCGTTGCTTTTTCTTTCTTTCTTTCTTTCTTTCCTGCTGTTTCTTTCTTTTCTTTCTTTCTTTCTTTCGTTGCTTTTTTCTTTCTTTCTTTCTTTCCTTGCTTTTTCTTTCTTTCTTTCTTTCCGTTGCTTTTTCTTTCTTTCTTTCTTTCTTTCCGTTGCTTTTTCTTTCTTTCTTTCTTTCTTTCCGTTGCTTTTTCTTTCTTTCTCTTTCTTTCTTTCCGTTGTTTCTTTCTTTCTCTTTCTTTCTTTCTTTCCGTTGCTTTTTCTTTCTTTCTTTCTTTCTTTCCGTTGCTTTTTCTTTCTTTCTTTCTTTCTTTCGTTGTTTCTTTCTTTCTTTCTTTTCTTTCTTTCCTTGCTTTTTCTTTCTTTCTTTCTTTCCTTGCTTTCTTTTTCTTTCTTTCTTTCTTTCTTTCTTGCTTTTTCTTTCTTTCTTTCTTTCTTTCCTTGCTTTTTCTTTCTTTCTTTCTTTCTTTCCTTGCTTTTTCTTTCTTTCTTTCTTTCCTTTCCTTTTTCTTTCTTTCTTTCTTTCTTTCCTTGCTTTTTCTTTCTTTCTTTCTTTCCTGTTGCTTTTTCTTTCTTTCTTTTCTTTCCGTTGCTTTTTCTTTCTTTTCTTTCTTCCCCCGTTGCTTTTTCTTTCTTTCTTTTTTCTTTCGTATTTTCTTTCTTTTTTCCGTTGCATTTTCTTTCTTTTCTTTTTTCCGTTGCATTTCTTTCTTTCTTTCTTTTTTCCGTTGCTTTCTTTCTTTTTCCGTTGCTTTCTCTTTCTTTTTTCCGTTGCTTTCTCTTTCTTTTTTCCGTTTCTCTTCTTTTTCCGTTGCTTTTCTTTTTTCCCGTTGCTTTCTCTTTTCTTTTTCCATGCTTTCTTTTCTTTTTTCCGTTGCTTTCTTTTTTCTTGCTTTCTCTTTCTTTTTCCCGTTGCGTTCTCTTTCTTTCGTTTTCTTTCTTTCCTTGCTTTCTTTCTTTTTCTTGCTTTCTCTTTCTTTTTCCGTTGCTTTCTTTCTTCAATAAGCTTTCTCTTTCTTTTTTCCGTTGCTTTCTCTTTCTTTTTTCCGTTGCTTTCTCTTTCTTTTTTCCCGTTGCTTTCTTGTCACTTTCTTTTTTCCGCTACTTTTTCTTTCGCTTTGTTTCTTCCGTTGCTTTTTTTCTCTTTCTTTCTTCCGTTGCTTTTTCTTTCTCTTTTTTTTCCATTGCTTTTTCTTTCTCTTTTTTTTCCGTTGCTTTTTCTTTCTCTTTTTTCCGTTGCTTTTTCTTTCTCTTTTTTTCCGTTGCTTTTTCTTTCTCTTTTTTTTCCGTTGCTTTTTCTTTCTCTTTTTTTTCCGTTGCTTTTTCTTTCTCTTTTTTTTCCGTTGCTTTTTCTCTCTCTTTCTTTTTTTCCGTTGCTTTTTCTCTCTCTTTCTTTTTTTCCGTTGCTTTTTCTCTCTCTTTCTTTTTTCCGTTGCTTTTTCTCTCTCTTTCTTTTTTCCGTTGCTTTTTCTCTCTCTTTCTTTTTTCCGTTGCTTTTTCTCTCTCTTTCTTTTTTTCCCTTGCTTTCTCTTTCTTTTTTCCCTTGCTTTCTCTTTCTTTTTCCCTTGCTTTCTCTTTCTTTTTCCCTTGCTTTCTCTTTCTTTTTTCCCTTGCTTTCTCTTTCTTTTTTCCCTTGCTTTCTCTTTCTTTTTTCCCTTGCTTTCTCTTTCTTTTTTCCGTTAATTTTTCTGTCGCTTTCTTTTTTCCGTTAATTTTTCTGTCGCTTTCTTTTTTCCGTTACTTTTTCTTTCACTTTGTTTCTTCCGTTGCTTTTTTTTCTCTTTCTTTCTTCCGTTGCTTTTTTTTCTCTTTCTTTCGTTGCTTTTTTCTCTTTCTTTCTTTCGTTGCTTTTTTCTCTTTCTTTCTTTCGTTGCTTTTTTCTCTTTCTTTCTTTCGTTGCTTTTTTCTCTTTCTTTCTTCCGTTGCTTTTTTTTCTCTTTCTTTCTTCCGTTGCTTTTTTTTTCTCTTTCTTTCTTCCGTTGCTTTTTATTTTCCTCTTTCTTTCTTCCGTTGCTTTTTATTTTCCTCTTTCTTTCTTCCGTTGCTTTTTTTCCTCTTTCTTTCTTCCGTTGCTTTTTTTTCCTCCATCTTTTTGTTACCTTTGTTCTATTTTCTTGTTCCGATGTTTATTTTCTCTTCTCTCTTTCTGCTGCTTTTTTTCATCCGCCTTCCTTCAGTTGCTTATTTCTCTTCCAAGTTTTCGCTGTTTATTTTCTTTTCCTTCCGTGGGTTATTTTCTCTTCCATATTTTCATTGCTTATTTTCACGTCTTCCCTTTGATTGATTTTGATCCTCTCTCTTCCCTCCGTTGCTTATTTTCTTACTTCCTCCTGTTGCTTTTCATCTTCTTCCTTCTTTCCTTTGATTATTTCGCTTCCTTAATCCGATTAATTTTTTCCTATTTCTTCCTTCCGTTGCTTATTTTTTCTTCCATTTTTTCTAATATTTTATCCTGTAGCTTTTTGTTCTCTTTCATCATTCCGTTTCTTATTTCTCTTCTTTCCTTCCGTTGATTTTGATTTTATTCCTTTTATTTCTATCTGTTGTATATTTTCTCTTCCAAGTGCTTGTTGCTTATGTTCTTGTCATTCCTTCTTTTAATTTGGGGCCTCCATTTTCCTTCCGTTGCTTAATTTTCATCCTCCCTTCCGTTAATGTTTCCTATTTTTCCGTTGCTTTTGTTCGTCTTTCTTCCTTCCGTGTCTTATTTTTTCTTTCATGCTTTCGTTGATTATTTTCTCGTCATTACTTCTATTAATTTTGGTCCTCTATCCTCCCTCCTTTCATTATTTTCTCGTCTTTCCTACTGTTGCTTTTTTTCCCTCTTCATTCCTCTGCGTATTTCTCTTTCTCCCTTTCGTTGATTTTGTTTCTCTTTCTTTCTTCCGTTACTCATTCTCTCTCCATTCCCTCCGTTGCCTTGTTTTTTTGCATCTTGCTTGCGTAGCTTATATTCTCTTTCGTCTTTTTTGCTGCTTATTTCTTCTTTTTTATTCCGTTGATTTTGTTCCTCTTTTTTCCTTCCCTTGCTTATTTTTTCTTCCAAGTTTTTGTTTCTTATTTTCACATTCTTTCTTCTATTAACTTTAGTTCAGTATCTTCCTTCCGTTGCTTATTTCTCTTCCTTCCTTCCGTTGTTTATTTCTCTTCCTTCCTTCCGTTGCTTATTTCTCTTCCTTCCTTCCGTTGCTTATTTCTCTTCCTTCCTTCCGTTGCTTATTTCTCTTCCTTCCTTCCGTTGCTTATTTCTCTTCCTTCCTTCCGTTGCATTTCTTCCTCTTTCTTCCTTCCGTTGCATATTTTCTCTTTCATCTTTTCGCAGCTTATTTTCTTATCCTTCTTTCTGTTCCTTTTCTTCCTCCTTCTTCCGTTGATTAAATATGTTCCTGCTTCCGTTTAACTTTTTGTCTTCATTTCTTCCGTTGTTTATTTTCTTTTCATTTGTTCCGTTACTTTTCTTCGTTCCTTACGTTGTTTATTTTCTCTTTCTTTCCGTCGTTTTTCTTCCTCTTGTTTCCTTCCGTTGATTTTGTTCCTCTTTTTTCCTTCCGTTGCTTATTTTCTTCTCTATCCTTTTGTTGCGTTTGTTCATTTATGTTGCTTCCGTTTGCTTAACTTTCATTCCATCTTCCCGATGCCTATTCCCTCTTCTTTAATCCTACTGCTTTTCATTCTCTTTCTTCCTATCGTTGCTTATTCTGTTCCTTTTTTTTTTTTTTCGTCCAATGCTTATTTTCTCTTACAGCATTTCGTTGCTTATTTTCTCGTCCTTGTTTCCTTCCTTCCTTCAATTAACTTTCTTCCTCTATCTTCCCTCTGCTGCATAATTCTCTTCTTTCCTTCCGTTGCTTTCCTTCCTCTTTCTTCCTTCAATTGTTTATTTTCTTTTCCATCTTTTCGCTGCTTATTATCTCTTCTCTCTTTCTGTTGATTTTCTTCCTCTTTCTCCTTTTTGTTGCTTATTTGTCTTGCTTTTTTTTTTTTTTTTTCGCTGGTTATTTCCTTTTGTTCCTTTCCGTTGCTTTTCTTCCTCTTTCTTCTTTCAGTTGATTATTTTCTCTTCCTTCCTACCGTTCATTTTGTTCCTCTTTCTTCTTCACTTGCTTATTTTCTCATCCATAATTTCACTGCTAATATTCGTTTTTTTTTTCTTTCGGTTATTTTTCTCCTTTCTTTCTTCCGTTGCTTATTTTCTCTTTTCTTCCGGTGCCTTTGTTCTTTTTTTTTTTTTTTTCCTTCAGTTACTTACTTTTTCTTTCATTTTTTTTTTTTTTTTTGCTGCTTATTTTCTCCTTTTTCCTTTCCGTTTATTTATTCGATATTTAAAGCGGCGTGAGCCGAGTTCGAATTCCTGTTGAATCCATTTTATTCACTTACGCGCAAATACCATTGGGAAATATATTAATCCGTCTCTTCCTTCCAGTTATGGGTTAAATAGCAGGACAGATTGGGTTCTATAGCCTTGGTCGGCAACCAGTCTACGGCAGAAAGCAATGGCAACCTACTGCGGGATAATCTTCTGCCCAGTCAGTCATGTCTCTTTCGAGACATGATCGCCCACGCCTGTTTCACGTATGGCACTTAACTGACTGACTGAATATAATAGCTGGAAACATGATTAAGGCTTCTACTGGGCATAAAGTGGGGGATCAGTTTATTACTTCATAACAATATAAAACTAATCCCCCACTTATTACTACTTAAGAATATAATACATCTCTTCCACGTCCAGCTATGAGTCAAATAACAGGACAGATTGGGTTCTATAGCCTTGGCTGCAACCAGTCTACCGCAGAAAGCAATGGTAACCTACTGCGGGATAATCTTCTGCCCAGTCAGTCATGTCTCTTTCGAGACATGATCGCCCAAGCGTGTATTACGTATGGCACTTAACTAACTGAATTTATCTTTTTTTTTCTTTTTTTTTTTTTTGCTACATATTTTCTGTTATTTCTATATTTTGCTTTTCTATGTCTTCATTTCTTCCATTGATTATTTCTTTTCCATCGTTCCGGAGATTGTGTTCCTCTCTCTTTCTTCCGTTGAATATTTTTCTCGTCTTTTTTTTTCCCCGTCGGTTTTGTTACTCTTTCTTATTTCTGTTGCGTTTGTTCTCTTCCATCTTTCTATTAATTTTTTTCTTCTCTCTTCCTTCCGTTGTTTTTGTTCTTATTTTTTTCTTCTTTTCTTCTTTTGCTTATTTTCTCTTCTATCTTTTCGTTGCTAACGTTCTCTTCTTTCTTTATATTTATTTTGTTTCTCTCTCCCCCTTCCGTGTGTGTGTTTTTCTTTCTTTCATTAGTTGCTTATTTTCTCTTCCTTCTTGCTACCGATTCCAGTCCTCTCTCTTCCTTCCGTTGCTTATTTCTCTTCTTTCTTTTCGTTGATTGTATCCTATTTCTTTTATCCGCTGCTTATTTTCTCTTCCTTCCTTCGGTTCATTTTGTTTTTCTTTTTTTCCTTTAGTTAATTATTTTTTCCTTCCCTCTGTTCTTCCCTCTTCCTTTTTTCCCTTGATTGTTTTCTCTTCAATCTTTCCGTTGATTTTGTTCCTCTTTCTTTCATTCGTTTGATTTTTTTCTCTCTTCCTTCTTTTCGCTTTTTATTTTCTCTTATTTCTTTTCGTTTGTTTGTTTGTTTGTTTTTTGTCTCTTCCTTCCGTTGCTTATTTCTCTTCCTTCGTTCCGTTGATTTTTGTTCTTATTTCGTCCATCCGTTTCTTCTTTTCTCTTCCATTTTTTCGTTACATTTTCTTCTTTTCTTCTATTAATTTTGGTCCTCTGTCTTCTGCTAATTTTCTTCCTTTTTCTTCTTTCCATTGCTTATTTTATGTTCCATCTTTTTGCTGGTTATTTTCTCTTCTTTTTTCAGTTAATTTTCTTCCTCTTTCTTCCTTCCGTTGTTATTGCTCCGCTTTTTACCTTTGCTTATTTTCTCTTCTTTCTTTGCGTTGCTTTTCTTCCCTTTTCTTTTGTTCTTTGCTTTCTTCCATTCGTTGATTTTTTTTTCTCTTCCTTCATTCCATTCCTTATTTCTCTACTATTCTTCGCTTGATTTTGTTCCTCTTTCTTTTTTCCGTTGCATATACTTTCCCTTTTTCTTTTATATTTTCCTTACTTATTTTTTTTTCTTACCTTCTGTTCCTATCTCTTTCTTCCATTACTTATTTCTTTTCCTTTCTTCCGTTGCTTTTATTCCTCTTTCTTCCATTCGCTGTTTATTTTCTCTTTCTTCCATTCGCTGTTTATTTTCTCTTTCTTCCTCCCGTTGTTTATTTTCTCTTTCTTCCTCCCGTTGTTTATTTTCTCTTTCTTCCTCCCGTTGTTTATTTTCTCTTTCTTCCTCCCGTTGTTTATTTTCTCTTTCTTCCTCCCGTTGTTTATTTTCTCTTTCTTCCTCCCGTTGTTTATTTTCTCTTTCTTCCTCCCGTTGTTTATTTTCTCTTTCTTCCTCCCGTTGTTTATTTTCTCTTTCTTCCTCCCGTTGTTTATTTTCTCTTTCTTCCTCCCGTTGTTTATTTTCTCTTTCTTCCTCCCGTTGTTTATGTTCTCTTTCTTCCTCCCGTTGTTTATGTTCTCTTTCTCCCCTCCGTTGTTTATGTTCTCTTTCTCCCCTCCGTTGTTTATGTTCTCTTTCTCCCCTCCGTTGTTTATGTTCTCTTTCTCCCCCCGTTGTTTATGTTCTCTTTCTCCCCTCCGTTGTTTATGTTCTCTTTCTCCCCTCCGTTGTTTATGTTCTCTTTCTTCCATTCCGTTGTTTATGTTCTCTTTCTCCCCCCTCCGTTGTTTATGTTCTGTTTCTCCCCCCTCCGTTGTTTATGTTCTCTTTCTCCCCTTCCGTTGTTTATGTTCTCTTTCTTCCATTCCGTTGTTTATGTTCTCTTTCTTCCATTCCGTTGTTTATTTTCTCTTTCTTCCATTCCGTTGTTTATTTTCTCTTTCTTCCATTCCGTTGTTTATTTTCTCTTTCTTCCATTCCGTTGTTTATTTTCTCTTTCTTCCATTCCGTTGTTTATTTTCTCTTTCTTCCAATCCGTTGTTTATTTTCTCTTTCTTCCATCCGTTGTTTATTTTCTCTTTCTTCCATCCCGTTGTTTATGTTCTCTTTCTTCCATCCCGTTGTTTATGTTCTCTTTCTTCCATCCCGTTGTTTATGTTCTCTTTCTTCCATTCCGTTGTTTATTTTCTCTTTCTTCCATTCCGTTGTTTATGTTCTCTTTCTTCCATTCCGTTGTTTATGTTCTCTTTCTTCCATTCCGTTGTTTATTTTCTCTTTCTTCCAATCCGTTGTTTATGTTCTCTTTCTTCCATTCCGTTGTTTATGTTCTCTTTCTTCCATTCCGTTGTTTATGTTCTCTTTCTTCCATTCCGTTGTTTATGTTCTCTTTCTTCCATACCGTTGTTTATGTTCTCTTTCGTCTTTTCCTTCCTTATTTTCACTTCTTTCCTTTTATTTATTTTGATTCGTGATCTTCCTTCCTTTTGTTGCTTATTTCTCTTCTTTCCTTCCGTTTTTTCTTTTTTATTCATCTTTCTTCCCTTCGTTTCTTTTGTTACTCCTTCATTCATTTGTTTAGTTTCTCTTCCATGTCTTCGTTTCTTATTTTTTCTTCAAAATTTTCGCTGCTTCTTTTCATTTCTTTTCTTCTTTTTATTGTTTATTTCGCTTTTTTCTTTCCATTGCTTTTGTACCTCTTTCTTCCTTCCGTTGCTTATTTTTGCTTCCATGTTTTCGTTGCTTATTTTGTTGTCCTTGCTTCTATTAATTTTTGCTCCTCTATCTTCCTTTCGTTGCTTATTGCTCTTCTTTCTCTCCGTTGCTTTTCTTCCATTCTTTCATTGTTTTTTTGTTTTTTTTTTTCTTTTTTCTATTCCTTCTTTCCGTAGCTTATTTTCTCTTTTCTTTGTTTATTTTCTCTTTATTCCTTGTTAGTATTTTGGTTCTCCAACTTCCTTCGGTTGCTTAAATCTCAGCCTTCTCTCTTTTGATTTTCTTCCTCTTTCTTCCATTTTGCTTTTTTTCTTCCTTCTTTTCGTTTCTTATTTTCATTTTCATTTTTTTCGTGGTTTATTTTTTCTCCTTCTTTTCGTTGCTTTTTTTCTTTTGCTTTTTCTATGCTTTTTTTCTTTTGCTTTTTCTTTGCTTACTTTCTCTTGCTTCTTTTCTTTGCTTACTTTCTCTTGCTTCTTTTCTTTGCTTACTTTCTCTTGTTGCTCTTCTTTGCTTACTTTCTCTTTCTTCTTTTCTTTACTTTCTCTTGTTTCTTTTCTTTGCATTACTTACTTTCTCTTGCTCTTTGCTCTACTTAATTTATAGAATGCATATTACACTATTACAATATTCCTTTGGTTTTACGTCGTCGGCTTTTGTAAAACTAATTATTCACCTAATATCTACTCAGTCTAGATGGTTACTATTTGTTGTGTGAATGTAAAAGGCATCGGTAAGGAACCCAGATTATGAGGATATTTAGAAAAGTTAACTGTTAACTCGAGACTTGAGCAGTTTACAATTTGAAAAATTGTAAAAACAAAGTAATGAGTGTCCATCCGGCCAGTTGTATGTCTGTGCTACCATCCATCTTTATGAATGTTCATAAATTTAAATGCCCGTTTGTCTGTCTATTTACCCACCTGTTTATCTCGCCAAAAAAATAAATATAAATCTATATTTATCTATCTATATATGAGTCTGTCTATCCATCCACCCGTTTGTCATTCTATACGACGACCTGTCTGCCTGTCCATCCATCCATATCTTAATCCATGCAGTCAACTGCGTGTCTAAGTATCTACCTCTCTGTATATACTTCTGTCTGTCTGTCTGTCTGTCTATTCATCTACGTTTCTCTATCAAACAATATACCTGTCTATTCATCAATCTATCGATTTATATTTCTAATCATTAATCTATATGTCCGTCTATCCAGCCATCTGTCTGTCTGACCATTCAACTATCTATTTCTCTTTTCATCTATTCAACTGTCTGATTGTTAGTTTATCCATCCATCATCTGTCTGTCTGTTTATCCGTCCATTCATCCATCCATTCATTTGTCTAGTCTGTTTGTCTATTTATCCATCTGTATTTGTATCCGTCATCCATATGTCGATCTGTCTATCAATCTCTCCGTCTGTCTATCTGTCCATCGATCAATTTATCTATCCATCTGTCTGTTCATTCATGTATTTGTCTGTTTGTCTTTCAGTCTATCAATCAGTGTATTTGTTCATTCATTCATTCATCCATCCATCTGTCAGTCTGTCTATGCATCTATCTATTCCTCTATCCTTTAATCCATCTGTGTGTCTGTCTGTCTCAGCATCCATCCATCCGTAGTCGATGTTTGCCGTTTAGATCAAATCTGAATGAATTTAAATCATATTTTTCCACTTAACAAAAAATAATAATATAAAACAAATTGGTACATGTTCTAAAATATAATTTAGAATAAATATTCACAGCTCTATATATTATATATCAAGCATTGTTTTAAATTAATGTTTTGGACGTTGTAAAAAATGTTTTTCTTCGTTCCTTATTCACTATATATATATATATATATATAGTACCGTGCAAAAGTATTGGGATAAGAACTATTTTATCTCTTATGAGGCATCAAAATAAAGTTTAAAATTACCCTTCTTCTAACACTTGTGAACACTAGCAGTAGTGTGCAAAAGTATTAGGACAGGGGTAATTTTCCGAAAAGCCTCACTGAAATTCTACTACAGGTTGAAAAGACAAGTAAATTGCTAATAAATATTGATTATTTAAAACTAGATGTAAAAGAAATGTATTGAAAAGAAGTAATATTTAATTTTTCCTATTTTTTATTAAACAGGTTATTTTGAAACTACTCATTATTCTATTATCCTTGCATATGACTAACTTTTTTCTTATTCCCCCTCTTGAATTGATAAATCTAATGTCACACTTTGGGAACAAATACAAGCTGCTTGGCAGAAGATACTATTAGAGACATTGAAGAACCTTGTGATGTCAGTGCCTAACAGAATGATGGCTGTGATCAAAGCAAAAGGCTATTATATTAAATATTAAATTTATTTTGTAACAATTACTTTTTTGTTAAAGCATTTGTTGAGTAAATCAAATAAAATTACTTTAATCAAATTATTTATTTTCTGTCAATATGCCTCATAAAAGGTAAAACAGTTCTTGTCCTAATACTTTTGCACAGTACTGTGTGTGTATGTATGTATGTATGTATATATATATATATATATATATATATATATATATATATATATCATGGACTCTCCCGTTGATTTCGACGTATGAGTGTCTAAACCAGTTAGACTGCCATGCAAAGATATGCTTTGAGTGATGAAGGCTTGTGTAGCACCATCCACACTTTTTGTAACTGCTGATAACAAACAATCGATGCAGAAGTTCGCCACGGATCGCATGAACAGCAAACCTCAGTTATTTAACCCATAACTAGAGGGAAGGGACGGATTAATACCTTTCCCAAGTGTACCAGTGCGTAAGTGAATGCATAGTGTTTGACTGGAATTGGAACTTGGCTCACCGATTTCCCCCTCCGAGCCGACATCCACTGCACCACAACGCACATCCATCAATATATATATATATATAGAGAGAGAGAGAGAGAGAGACTTATAAGTCATTAAACTTAATCAATAATAAAAGGAAAATATATACATATGTATGCCTTTGTGTGCGCACTTTGTATATCCGACGTCTATTGAGTTAAATTTAAGCTGCAAAAAAAAAAAAAATTGAAATAATGAAGTCAGAAACAATATTAACTAAAAATATTTTTTCATAGCCGCTAGTTATTAATGGCCTTGGTGATCGATTTAGAAGATGTAACTGATCGAATATCGAATGGACGACAACACTGGTTGTGTCGGCGACTGTCTCAAACAGCCGACATGTTTGGATGCAATTACAGGCGAAAAGACACCACTGATTTTATGTATTGGTTTCTCTGGTCGGAGGCCAGATTGAGCCGATATCGGCGGACACTCTGTCGCCTCTTTTCTATATCACTTGATGAACGAACGCATTGATGGTGAGCCTTTGGGTAGGACATTATCTAAAGGAAATTGGCTTAATAATATTTATAACGGCGATAGAATATTCTTTGTATTGATTCAAATCTTACTAGCGAATAATCTAAAAATCCAGATTAACTTGCAACTTTATTTTTGTGTTGGGTAGTTTAATTTATTATGGTAGGAATGTAGTTTGTAGTGCAGTGGATATCGACGTAAAACGAGAAATCGGAGAGCTACGTTCGAATTCCAGTTGAATTCGTTGCATTCACTTACGCACAAATACCCTTGGGAAAGTTATTGATCCGTCTCTTCCCACTAGTTATGGGTTAAATAACAGGTTGGCAACCAGTCTAGCGCAGAAAGTTACTGCAAACTACTGCGGGAAAATATTCTGCTGTGTCAGTCATGTTTTTTTTTAGACATGATCACCCAAGCGTGTATCACGTATGGCACTTAAATCTCTGAGTGAGTTTTTTTTATTAAGACTTCCAACAAAACCGCTGTGTTTTTAACCACACTTGCATTTCTTATTCAGTGTGAGGTTATAGTTGGTTATCCGTTCTAGTTAAACGTAGTCGTGTGTTGAAACAGATTAATTGAATTTGGCCTCGTTGGTAGATAGCCCACTATAAGTTATAAAAAGGATTATAAAACAAGAAAATCAAACTGAGTATAGAAACATTTTATATATAAACATATATCAATTACGGTTTTTTTACAAATAAAAGGAATGTCTTTTTGGATGAGTTTAAAGGACGTTAAAATGTTTATAGCAGTAAATGCTGAAAGAGAGTTTGTGCGTTAAGTATGTGGGAGTGTTTGTCAGTTACGAATGTCTTTGATGTTTCCGCTCCTTTGCTCAGGTAAGTAGCTCAGGGGACAGCATAGAAGAAGGTGAGAAGGAAGGGCAAGGCGAGCACAGTGTATCGCTTGACGAGGTCAAGGGACGTGCTAATTACGCTCGTATTTTCTCAACTGGCAATGCTTATTTTGTCGGCTTTTTATTTCGCCTTTGTGGGCCCCAGCAGGTCATTTGCGAATTCGCACACGTATTTAATTCTGGGCTATTTAATTCGGAATTTGATATTTAATTAATGTTTTGTTTTCTGCCGGGACATATGCGTGAAGCCGGATGCGCAAAGACCAGTTTTGGTCATTTACTTTCTGGTCCTGAGAGTGCAAACATCCGGTCTCTCGCTTTGCTCGGTATCACCACAACGGCAAAGTTCTAAAAAGATTAAAACAAGGATACTTTTTTCGAGAAGAAAAAATAAAGTTATTTCAAAAAACTAAAGTGTATGATTTCATCGATGTTCTCTACGATATTCGATTTCTGGCCACATCACGTTCAAACACACGATACTGTATAATCATGGAATTTATGTAACGACGAACCTAGTCAATACCTAGATCGATGACACCTTGGGAATACCAGGTTTTGTAAGCTTGGATGTGTGGGGTGTATTGGGTAATGGTTCGGAACTATTAATCGGAAATCTAATTCCAGTTAGATTCGTTATATTCCTTTACTCGCAGATACCGTTGGGAAAGATATGAATGCATCACTTCTCTGAATTTTGATTCTTTATGTATTATCGAAACCAGGAATTTCTTATTACCGAAAAACTCAAAAATAAACGACAAGTTTGTGTTTATATTTGGGAATATTTCATGTTGACATAGAATGACAAACCATAATTTTAAAAGGGTCTAAACGATCAGCTACGTCCGGCAGCAAGGCCTCTGATCGGAAGATTTTGAGAATCGTTGAAGCACCTCTAAATTGATGGGGTGATAGCATCTTTTAGATCTGTTAACCCAGAAACTGGGGTCAAAAACACTATGAAACTATAAAAATATTTTTTAGTAAAATTACTAACAAAATATTTGCATAGTAAAAAAATGACACTCAATACAGAACTATAAGTAAAAATATTAGCAACAATTTTTTATAACAAAAAATAGCAGCAATTCATTTTTGTAATAAAAAATTACCAGCGATACATTTTAGAAAAGAAATTACTAATGTCCCCCAAAAATTTAATTTCAGCATTCAGTCAGTTCAGTGCCATACCTGATACACGCTTTGGGCGACCCTCTCTCTAAAGACACATGAATGACTGGGCAGAAGATTATCCCGCAGTCGGCTGCCCTTACTTACTGCGGTAGACTGGTTGCCAGTCAAGGCTATAGAACCCAATCTGTTCTATTATTTAACCCATAACTAGAGGGAATAGACGGCTTAATACCTTTCCCAAGGTATTTGTGCGTTAGTGAATGCAAGAAATTCAACTGGAATTCGAACTCGGTTCCCTGATTTATCGTTCCGAGCCGATATTTTTTGCACCATTAAAGCACATTCAGTTTCAGCATTCCCATAAAGAATTGATATACCGCTAAACAAACAAACAAACATATATGTATTGGATCAAACCGATAGCAGGTAGCAACGCGTAATATCTTGTTCCACTTTACTTGCTATTGTGGGATCAACGTACGATTAGTTTTAAGTCAACTAGTTGAACTCGTCAGGAATCATGCCACCATGTCCAATACATTTTCAATAAGGCTGAAGACCTTGTAGTTCGACTGCCCATAGTTGAAGAACGTTAAGTAGCATGACTACCACTTCGATGAAGATTATCCTGCTAAGATAGAATAATTCTCACCAATGATATATGTCGAAGAATTCAACGGATATATCTTCCCCTTACCATGCGAATATACTCTTTCGAAATTCTGTCTGAAAAGAACACATTATTGTTTTTTTTTTTAAATTATTCGCGATTAAAATCATATTCTTTAATCGTGAGAACTTCATTTTCAAATTATCTTCATTTCATTTTCATTCATCATCCGTTACACCCAATGGTGTGTAGGGCAGCAACAAAGCTTTTCCACCTCTGCCTATCTTGGGCTAGACTAGTCAATGAACCCCAAGAGTACTGCATGGCTTTCATCTCATTCTTCACCGTACTTTTCCATGTCGTTCTTGGTCTTTCCCTCTTTCTTTTGCCATCTGGAGTCCAGTGCAGTGCTATTCTTGTGATTGACTGTGGATCTTTCCGGAGCACATCCCCAATCCATCTCCACCGCCTTCTTGTAATGATGGTGGTCATGTTCTCTTGCTTGCATCTCTTCAATGGGTCTTCATTGGAGATCTACTCTGGCCAAAATATTCTCAGTATTCGTCGGAGGTATCTGGTGTGAAATGATCTAAGTTTGGCGAGATCGGCCTTAGTCATTCTCCAGTACTCAGATTTGTAGATTTCTTCGTTTACCATTTAACATTTAAACGAATTATCCACCAAGTACGTACTGGGTGATGGGGGAAAATATTGGGGTGGAAGACGGGGATATATTGGGACGGAAGATGAGGGAAATATTGGGACGGAAGAAGATTGGAAAAGAAGATAATATAATCACAAGTTGAGCAAGGGTAATGTCAATCAATATATTATTCTCAAAACAAGGAGAAAGTGCCCATAGTTGAGTGGAATATTAGAATTAAAGAGCGTGTATTTTTCCAGTAAGAGTGACACAGATAACTTTTGACAGATCAAAAAGATGGCGATTTTGAAAGGCGCGAGGTATGACGGAATGGTGAACAAATAACAGGAACATGAGCCCTCATGAAAGCATTTGAAATAATTTATATAATCTGGGTGGGGGTCAAGTTGAAAGTCACTACCAACCTGTCTTTTTGCCAAAACTAATATATCCGGTTCTGCAGGGAGACCATGTTTTTCTTCTATGTGCCTTGTCCTTTCAGGACGTAGGCGATCATGGCTTTCCACGTCTCCCAATCCCTGAGGGCTCTTAGCACGCTTTCTCCTGTTACACCACGCAACCCCCGTTTTGTCATCCACCTGATCAGGCCCTTCAAATATGTTCCCCTGTCTCTTTTTCCCTCTATCTGGCCTGTTAGTATCTGGTTCTCCAATCCCTCCTTCCTAATTGCATGTGCCAGAAACTTTAGCTGTCGCTTATGATGCTCAGTATTAATTTCTTTTTCGTTTCCATCCTTTCCAAAACCTCATCATTGCTCACATGCTCGATCCATAATATTCGCAGCATTCTTCTGTAGAACCACATTTCAGTTGCTTCAAGTTTTACTTTCATCTTTGATGATATTGTACAGCATTCATTACCATATTGAAGGACTGACATCACATAGCAATCCAGTACTCTTTTATTTGTTTCTAGCAAAATTTTCCTGTCTCTTAATACGCGTTCCAGAAGCTGAGTAGGGTATGATATGTTTAATACAATTCAGTAGCGTCTCAATTCCTGCCCGCCTTTCCTCGAACTTTTTGTAACGTATCATTTCTAGCAGTTTAGGTGTGGGGAAACGAAGAAAATAAACGATCTTCAAACACAGTTCTGCAGATTTAAATAAATTTTACTGAGTATTAGTTTCCTTTCAAATTGAAACAACTGAATTTCAAAGAATATTTGTAAAACAAATTCACACAAAATATATTTTTGTTTTTCTTTCTTTAGAATGCAACTGACTCATCTTCGTTAATATGACAACAAACAGTATGTGTCTACAAAAGGAGAGTGTAAGGTTCTTAGTTTGTTTTATGAATACGTGTGATCTTTTGGTAGTAGAATCATGACAACAGGCAAAGAATCTGTGTTAATATTACTGCGAAAATCAGTGTTAACTATAACTCAGTCCGTATGTTCTAAATGTCTTTAATTAGTATTTTTAGCTTGTCCAGAAGATGAGCAAAATCTCAATAGAAACGAAGAAAAGAGTGCTAGACTGCTACGTGATGTCAGTACGGCAGTGAATGCTGGACAATTTCATCGAAAATGAGGACAAAACTGGAAGCGGCCGAAATGCGGTTCTACAGAAGGATGCTACGGATATCGTGGACTGAGCATGCAAGCAACGAGGAGGTGTTGGAAAGAATGGCAACAAAAAGGAAATTAATAATGAGCATCAGGAAGAGACAACTGAAGTTCCTGGGACACGCAATAAGGAAGAAGAGCTTGGAGAACCTGATACTGACTGGTCAGATAGAAGGAAGGAGAGACAGAGGAAGGCAGCGGATAACATATTTGCAGGGTCTGATCAGGTGGATGACGAAACCTGGGTTGCCAGGAGCCACAGGCTCAAACATACTAAGAGCCACAAGGGATAGAGAGACGTGGAGAACCATGATCGCCTACGTCCTGAAGGGACAGGGCACACAGAAGAAGAAGAAGAAGAAGAATAAAGTACATCCAAATACAATATATAAAATGTTACGTATTGTATTTTACAAAAGTTTTAAGAATCCAACTTGTCCACAATAACGAAGAATTAACCTTCGTCAATGATTTACGAAAAAGATGAAACCCAGTGTTTATTATCCAATAAAATTTCCTCAATTTTTAAATATTTATTTTTTGGTGGGAAAATAACGTTGATCATTTTCTGAAGTGATTCTACTATTTTCATAGCAGGCGATAATTGTCTGAAATGTTAATTAGTCTCAGCGCAGTTACAATAACGTTGTTGATTGGTTAATATATGCGAATGTGGAAATTCAAATCGGAGCCTAAAACTACATAAATTTTTTTTTTAATCATTTCACCCCGAGCAAGGCGGAAACGCCACTGATGTGCAGGGGGTTACATAAATGTAAAAAGATTAATTAGAAAAGAGTGAGGAATACAGACTAGTTAGAAAGGAACAATAGAAAGCTGAGAAAGAAGGTGCGATGACAGATACATAGGTGGAGAGAAAGGGAAGGTTATACAGGGGAGGGGAGAGAGCTAGAGGCCAGTGGTTAGTAGATGAGCATTGACTTTGCATTTAAATTTCTGGAGGTTGTAGCCGTCAGGAAAGCAAGAATACGGGAGCGAGTTCCACAGGCGGGAAATGCGAGAGAGGAAGCTGGAGGAGGAGAATTGTCGTCTGCATTTGGCTAACCTGACTGTCAATGGGTGGGACCCAGTTGCCAGTCTGGTTGCACGAGTAAACACCTGTTGAGGAGGCATCAGTGACTTAAGCTCATCCGAGCAGAAGCCATGAAAGTATTTATAGAACAGACAGAGGGAGGCCACATTTCGACGATGGGGAAGTGGCTGCAGTCGAGTCGCCAGATCAGTACCTATCACATTACAGACTCTCCTTTGGAGCTTGTCAAGAACACTGAGGAGAACGGCAGGTGCACCTGACTATAAATGGCAGCAGTACTCCATGCACGGACGGATGGTTGATTTGTATATATGCAGGATGGATTCAGGTGGAAAAAACATCCTGGATCGACATAGTGACCCAATCTTCTTAGCAAATGAATTAATTTTGAGTTGCAGTAATATTACATAAATCTATTGAGTCTTTTTTACAATTCTATAAAGGGGGTTCCACATATATACGGCAAGCCACGTGAAAGCCACCTTAATAAGGGACATCCATGTCTCGTCACTCATACCACCTGAAGATTAAGAGACAACAGCATTAATATCTCAGTGTTCACATGAAACTTTAAGTCAAGGAAAGCACTAATATATTCGAATCGTTTCACTTATATTCACCTCAAATCAAATTGTTGCATAAAGTGTTGATGTTTCTGAAATTAAGTCTATTATTGCACGGTTATATAGCCATTTATTTTGAAACATTAGTTTCTTGTACATTTATATTTTAATTTTTAAATCCCCCTCTTTTAAATGAAGTTCTTGTTCGGAAAAGAAATATCCAAGAATAATTCAGCTCTGTTTGCTACGATGAGCTATTTTAGTTAATACTCAAATTAGGGTATTTGGTCTCCTAAAGGGATGTGGGTTGTGGTGCAGTGGATATCGGCTCGGAACGATAACAACGGGGAGACGAGTTTGAATTCCAGTTGAATTCGTTGCATTCACTTACGCGCAAATACCCTTGGGGAAAGGTATTAATTCCGTCTATTCCTTTTAGTTATGGGTTAAATAACAGAAAAGATGGGGTTCTATAGCCTTGGCTGGCAACCAGTCTACCGCAGAAAGCAATGGCAAACTACTGCGGGATAATCTTCTGCCCAGTCGGACATGTCTCTCAAGCGTGCATCACGTATAGCACTTAAATGACTAACTAAATGTGGTGCTGTGGGTATTTGCTCGGAACGCGAAATCAGAGAACCGGGCTCGAATTCAACTGGAATTCGTTGCATTCACTTACGCACAAATACCCTTGAGAAAGTTATTAATCCATCTCTTCTACCTTCAGATATGAGTTGAAGAGCAATAGAGATTGGGTTCTGTAGCCATAGTTGGTAATCAGTTTAACACAGAAAGAAATAGCAACCTATTGCGGGAAAATGTTCTACCTAGTCAGTCATGGGCAAAAAAAAGACATAATCACCCAAGCGTGTGTCACGTATGGCAGTTAACTGACCGGAGCCTAAGCCAATTTACCACCTGTCATGCAGTCCTTCTGCGAAAGAACATACTCACTACCTTTGTGGCCCTATCTTTGCCAGTAGATTTACATAGATTTGTCGCAGCCTGAGAATAACGAAATCTTTCTGTGACGGTCGTTAGGCTTCTAATTGCGTTCTCTTATTTATTTGTCGTTGTCATCTTCACAGGATCATTTTTCTCTTTCATTTAGTCTCCGGAATGAAGTACTGAATGAACGCATTTTTCATTTAATTCCACGCTGTTTTCTCTCGGAAACATTTTCGGGTTTTGCTAAATTCGTGAATATAAAAATTAGAGAATTGGATTGACAGAGAACAACTGGATTAAATTATTGCGATTGTAGAATGTGCATCATCATTACTAAGCAGATCCAAATGGCGGAGGGGAAAGTGTTGTAAATTTTGGCTTATACCTAAAAGAATATAATTTTACAGGACATTCTAGTTTATCGAAATTTTAATTTGTTTAGAAAGTCGTATTCGTTTTTATATGTGTAGCCGGAGAATTTGCATATTGGGCACGCTGCCAGCCTCGACCTGACTTACTGACGCATGCGCCTCGTCATTTCAGCGTCAGTGCTCGGAGAGACCGCACCGTGAGCAATTTGCTCGCACCTATAGGCTACGCTGCTCTGGCCCTCTTGGATCTATGAGGTAATTTACCACAATAAATTGCAATAAAATTGTCCATAATTTGGAAAAATCAGATATGCAAATAGATTAAACAGGTTGAATTATTGATGTCAATTTTTCATCGTAAATTTTATTTTTTGATAGGCATTATTTTTCGTTTATTTTTTGTTTCATTTTTTATTTCATGAATTAAACTCAACAACAATTAAAGAAATATTGTATTAACATCAATTAGACAATTGAAAGATACATTTGTTAACAAATAACCTTATGTCACACGTATAAGACTTCAAAAAGAATTAAGATAATTTTTTCATACAATAATTTTAAGGTTGTGTAAGGAAAAATAGAAACAAACATCGTTTATAATTATTGATACACTCATTAGATTTTACAGATTATCAACATTTTACTTTGTACTTAAAACCAGAAAATATTTGGGAAAACTTTTCAAAATAGTAATGTTTTTTCTATTAAGACATACCTATTAACCCATAGGTGAGGTGAGAAGAGGTGGATTCATAACTTTCCGAAGCTATATTTGGGCTTAAAGTAATATAACGAATCCTACTGGAATTGGAGATCAAATTTGCGATTTCCGAATCAATATCCATTGCACAATTCGCTCATGAATGCTAACACACAAGGTATTTCAAAGCGGTCATTCATCTACGTACTGACCAGGTTCGACGTTGCTTAATTGTATATAATTAACATTGATAGACAACCGAAGTCACAGAGATTCTAAAATGTAAATTTTAAATTGATGGCGACCGATGTTATCAGCCGACCTCAATGAACTTAATATCTCTTTTGCTTATAGTATTTTTGTCATATTAGACGACCTCAATCAACTTAATATCTCTTTTGCTTATAGTATTTTTGTCATATTAGACGACCTCAATCAACTTAATATCTCTTTTGCTTATAGTATTTTTGTCATATTAGACGAACTCAATCAACTTAATATCTCTTTTGCTTATAGTATTTTTGTCATATTAGACGACCTCAATCAACTTAATATCTCTTTTGCTTATAGTATTTTTGTCATATTAGACGACCTCAATCAACTTAATATCTCTTTTGCTTATAGTATTTTTGTCATATTAGACGACCTCAATCAACTTAATATCTCTTTTGCTTATAGTATTTTTGTCATATTAGACGACCTCAATCAACTTAATATCTCTTTTGCTTATAGTATTTTTGTCATATTAGACGACCTCAATCAACTTAATATCTCTTTTGCTTATAGTATTTTTGTCATATTAGACGACCTCAATCAACTTAATATCTCTTTTGCTTATAGTATTTTTGTCATATTAGACGACCTCAATCAACTTAATATCTCTTTTGCTTATAGTATTTTTGTTTTGTTAGTCGACCTTATTCAACCTTATAAAACAAACTAATATCACAATCTACAAAATACAATTAGAAATAAGTGATTTAATGAGACACTTGTTTCTGCTTATTGTGCGATAACTTCTCTACATCAGATAAAATATTTGTTGATGACAAAACATCGTCCAGGTGCTCGTCACACAATCTTGTTCTCAAATGACTTTTAGTATATTTCATTTTATAAAAAAATGTTGTTCACAAGTATATGTACTTCCAAATAATGAAATCATCAGTTTCGCATTAGCCATGATGTTTTTATATTTTCCGCTTGGCAATATATATTTCTTGAAGCAGTGCATTCAAAATGATTCGAAATTAAATTTTTATTATAAAGATTAATCGCATTGTCAGTCAATTAACTCCGACTGATATTGCTCCAAATCTGTTTCATAAGGATTAACAAGTAATTCAAATAGAATTCTATATACTCAGACTAACAACTGTCACTTTGGTTTGGTTAACCTATAATTATATCGTGTCCAGTGTAAGGTAGAGGGCCGGACAAGATTTACTCGAGAGTCAGATGTGGCCCGCGGGCCGGGGGTTGCCGACCGCTGTCTTTGACTGAACAATATTTAATTTCTCTTGCTTGTCTGAATACTTACCCCGCCCTTCTTCTTTCCATATTACTCTGTTGCTTTCTAGGCCAACGATATCCACTATCAAAAGATGCTTGCAATGAATAGATCATGTCTTCTGATCTGGATTGCGTGTTTTGTTTAAATACCAACGCTCTTTCGTAATCATTTTGATTCTCCATCAATTGAATGGTTATCTCAGACCTGAAGCCTCTATCCTTTTTTCCAGAATAAAGCTGTTTACGTTCTCCTCTCCTTTGATATCACTATCTGACTAACACTATTCACATAAGTTTCTTGGTCCTGATCTTATACTTTACTCTTTCACGTAAACAGCACCACGACTGACATAATCGGGTCCTGAGCATGACGATAAACTGCATCCGACAGCAAGGCCTCTTGGAAGTTTGTGAGGAGCATGGAACCACCTATTAATTGCAGTTGTTCCCAGGTCCACCCTGACCCGGAGTGGTACCACATGCTAGGGCCCCAGCTATGGGCAAATAGTTAACCCCCAAACTGGGATCAAAACACTATGAAAGTATAAAAATAGACTTTTATAGAAAAATATACATTTTTTAAGATAAAATTATTGCCATAACACATTTTTGAAGGAAAATGTTATTCCCAGAAAAAACATTTTTGAATACAAAACTATAAGGCATTTTAATTTTTTTCAAATAAAAAAGAATAAAAAAATTTAACTAACATCTGACTAAATCAACCTTCTCACAGTAACTGAACATTAAAAAAAATACCTTAATCCCCACCATTTTGGCATTAAATAACCCACAAAGGTTGATATGCCGTTAAACGAAACTCAAACTGACATAATCATCTTTTTTACCACTTTATTTTTATAGCAAGCTTATTAAAAACTAGCAGTATAGCCCGGCGTTGCTCGGATGTAATGAAAGCATTAAAACTAATTCATGGTCCTGAAGCTCAGACATTTTGGACGTTGGCACGAAACACTAAAAAGCAATAGTTGTTTCAAGTTAAAGCGAAAAGGTAGACTGAAAGAAAAATGAATGGATGTAAGTCAAATTTTGATTTCCTGGTATCGATATAAAATAAGTTTTTTTCGTCTGAAACTAAATTTTCATGGCTAAATAAGTGCTCTGAGTAAATGGTATCATGGCTGAGACGAAGAACTACAATTATACCTACTTAGAGCCAAATCCGAAGCCAAAACTAAAATAAAAGGACTGAAAAACTGATTTTGATCAGACCCGGTAGGATATCATGGTATCGATTTCCAATATAAATCATCCAAGGATAGAACTGCAACCTTCAAACTTCTGAATATCGTTTTTTATGTCTTTTTCTATGAGTGTATCAAATTTTAATTAAAATCGGACCACTCCTTCTATAACTCGATATTTTCGATTATTGATTTTTGATATTTATCGGGGGTACCTAGACACAAAACTTAGCTAAGAACACTGGCAGACGCTTATAATACAACTGTGTAAATCTTCAAGAAAATCGGTTCAGCCGTTTCGGAGTCTATAGGTGACGGACAGATACATACATACGTACACACAGAGACAAAGTTCCATTTATAAATAAGTTTAGATTTAGATTATCATTTATATCTTGAACTCTAACATATCTTCTTATTCTTCAGTAACAATATTATCATTTCATAAGATTGGTTTTTATTCTTATTCTCATTAACATATTTCTTGCGCATTTTATTCATTGAAATACATTCTTTATGTTACCAATTTTATACTGATTGACATCTTTCATGAATTCATCTATACTTGTTCAACATCTTATTTCTTTTTAGTTTTTTTCTAGCTTTCTTTTCCTGTTCATAGTTTGTTTTATCGGCTTCCATTTTCGTTAATGGATCACCTCGAGTAGCGCATGCGTGCTTTGAACTCTTCAGCCGAAGGTCAATTTTGGTCCATTTACGTATATTATTGCGGTCAGTCACGTATAGATTTGAGCACGCACATCTTTTGTACGGCTACTAATATATGCACATAATAATATAGACACAGTCACAGGTACGGTGGGCAAAAGCACACAATACTAAATGCACGCAAGTTAAACTTTATAAATGAATTAACTCTCGGATTCTCATTCAGTCAAAGCCTTTTCTAATTATCAGCTTTATATTCGCGTAGAAAACCGGAGCGGACAACGGTCAAAGAATCGTGATAGTAAAGATGAAGACAATCGTCCGAAGAAAGTCAATTGTGTACTGACAAAACACAGACACATATATAAATTTCCCCTCTCTCGTTCCATGGGTTAGGGAGTGTAGAGACTCCGACTGACACCACATCGGTCAAATTTCAATCCCGGCTAGAAGCAAGTGAATGTCTAGCCACTCTGATGAGCTTTGATACAGCGAAATAGGTTTGTATGTGGATGAATATAATATATAATTTGATTAAACGTTATTTTCACTCGATAATCGTATTTGAGTCAATACCTGTTTTTTTATAATTCAACATATATATATATATATATATATATTGCAAAAATGTTGTTACTGCCCCTCCTTGTGTTTGGTGTCTCCTTTCATGGTTACGTGGATTGTTGTAATTTGCTCCTTTTATCTCGTTTTTTTTTTTTTTTTTTTTTTTCGTTTCCTCATTAGCCAGTTTTCCCTGACGATCCGTTTAGGTGAAACCTAGGTAAGTTCGTCTGGCTCATTAGGTGTTTATATATATAGTGTGTGTGTGTGGCAAAAAGTATGTTGACAGTTGAGTTCATATGACCTTTATTCCCAACAAGATGGGGCTCCTCTCCATTATTTAAGAGCAGTCCGTGAGTATCTAGATGAAACATGTCCTGAAAAATGTATTGGCCAAAGAGGTACACTTGATTGGCCAGCACGTTCACCTGACTTGACAACAATAAATTTCTTCTTTTGGGGATTATTTAAATACAGAGTTTGTAATGATGGTCATTTAAAAAATATCAAGAGATGCATTTCAAGATATTAATACAGAAAAAAGACTTTTGCAAAAATTTTTATTCAAGCGCAATGGGTAGACCTCAAAGCTGTGTAAGTTGTGATAGACAGCAGTTTGAACATCTGCGTTGATGAAATTTAAGCGATTTTGTATAAGTGTATACAATAAAATTTAATTGTCAATGTAATGATCATAGTAATAAATATAATTGTATATACTTTAATTTCAAAATAAATGGCTGCATTTACTGTCCGCCTACTTTTGGACCACCCTGTATGTATATATATATATATATAGAGAGAGAGAGAGAGAGAGATTTAGTATTCCTGTAATAATAGTTGTTTGGTATTTCAACTATGCCTCATGCATGTGGTCTGATGCTGAATCAAACTAAGTTGGTAACTATTGCTACAGGGCACATTTCTGAATGAAATAACAAAAACTGAATCCACAAAAATAGATTATGAGTTATATAAGTATAAGAAGAAAATCGGTTAAACGATAGTGAAGTATATGAGAGAGAGCAGGAATACTCGTAGAATGGGAATTGCGCAAATGATATGAATTTGACTAAATAGTAGGATCATGGGCTAGTTTACTATATACTCTTTGGCAAAATATTTTGTTCAAATAAATTCACATTATACTATAAGCTTCCGTCATCTAGATAAATTGTGTATTTCTTTACAAAAAGAATTGTAACTGTTTTTTTTTTCTTTAACTCAGTGAATACTTTGGTGGATTATCTGATATCACGTGCTTGTTGACACCGCTGATCGGAATAGAATTTGAAATGGAGCAATGAAAAAATATCAGGACTTTGTAGAATATTCCGCCTCTGGAAGAATGTTCTTTTCGAACTTTATAATTATTTTGTTGTGTCGCATTTACAACAAAAGGGGGGGTGACACAAACGAAACTGTCTATTAAATCCCGTGTCCTTTACATCATTGTAACATTTATTATTCGAAAATATATTTAAAATGTCGCAGTTGTTCACTTTAGCATTATCTAATGATTGTTATTCTTTCTGACTTCCAGCAGTTTACTTTCAATTCAATAATAAATAGTAATTATCCCAGTACATTCTGTTTAAATTGATGTTAAAAGTTGTGTTTCTTTTTCTGATTAATTTTTTTAAAGCACGTTTTATATTACTCCTATTTTCTTTTATAAAAATAAATCATTTTTTTATAAGTTTAAACGCTGACGGATATGCATTTCCGGAAGTTCGTATCGGACATATTCACCTAGCTTCAAAATTTATTTCTACGACTCCTAAATGACATGAAAAAAATTGCCTGATTGCAAAATCAATGAAAATTATCGGAATAATCTTCAAAGAAGCGTCTAAAATGCCTTTAACATTTTGCCAAAGAAGTCATTCGATAGTCATCAACCAAAAAGTATTTTCACAAACCAGAGGCTGTTATTGAGCAAAAAGATAATCCTCTGAGATTATGAGACACAGACAGACAATTCCTTACATTGATGAAATCTAAACTGGGTTTTGTAGAAAAAGAAATAGATACGGTTAAAATGTGACTGTAGTTGTTCCCGTAGAAGAAAGCGAAAAGACAAAGAATAAATGATTCGCAAATACCAAATTATTCCTGAAACCCGAAGAATCTGTATAAGAATGAAAAACGTGTATTCAATAATTGTTAAGTTGCAGACTGTCCAAAATAATTTCCGATCGAAGTACAGGAACCGACCATCCAAGAATTATTTGTGTGCGTAGGGCATGGCAATATTTCAGTTGGGAAGAAAATATAGATTTGACGAGACATGTTAGTACATGATTCTCAACGACAGCCATAATATATTTCTGGAATGAAGATAAGATGACTATGATCAATAGTAATAAATGTCATGATGTTAAACCACGCATGGCTCTTATGACTTCTGATCTATCTGAGTTATCTCTCTCTAACCCTGCAAGTTACTTGTTCACCATTGCTGTAGTCTGGTATTGAACCCACAACTCTAAGAGTCAAGTCAGGAACTAACCAATGTCTATATCCACTCGGCCATATGTCCTTAAGTTTAATACCAAGCTACAGTGGTGAACAAGTCACTTGCAGGGTTAAAGGGAGATAACTCATGACTTTCAATCGAGGGTTTACGCAAGGAATGGAGTTCATATACCCCCAGTGTTTGTAATAAATTGTTCGGTTCGAAATTCCTAGCACCTGAAGAAGGCCGGAGCGTACAACGGCCAAAACATCGTACAAAATAGTAACAAAGATCAGGACAACAGTACAAATAATGTAAATTCTGTAAATACAACCTCATCTCAGAAATACAAACTAATACATACATGTCTTGTTATTATGATTTAAAATGCTCTGCAGTAATTCGTTTCATTCACTTACGCGCAAAAACATTGGGAAAAGTATTAATCCGTTTACTCTCCCTCCAGATATGGATTAAATAGCAGAACAAATTGGGTTCTATAGCTTTGGTTGGCAATCAGTTTACCACAGAAAGTAATGGCAAACTACTGCGGGAAAATCTTCTGCCCAGTTAGTCATGTCTCTTTCGTGACATAATCGCCTAAGCGTGTATCCCGTATGGCACTTAACTGACTGACAATAAATAATGGACGTTTTCCTTTTTAGTTGCCTTATCTTAATGCTTTGGTTAAAACTTAACTGAGCATTTTAAAGAAATCTTTTTCTAGTTCGGTGAGCGTTTCATACTTTCTATCCTGTTAGATCACTTCGCAGATATTTAAATTTCTGTACTTCATTGATTTTGACATTGTGATTCACCAGTTCGACGAAGAATAAACTGGGAACCAGAATGTTGGCGATCGGCTTGACAATATAAACACGGACATGGATATATAAAAATATGCAATTATATTTTTATTCTTCTTCTTCGGTGACGTTTTGTGTAGCAGATGAGTGGTCGGAGAGATATCACAAACGCATACGAGGGCAGTTGACTGGCTGGCTGGCTGGTCTTCTGTCCATTCTCTCCGCCTTCCCGGCTGGATCTCCCCAATCTCATCTGCCTCTCTCTGATCTCTGTCTTATACAGACCGAATTTCCTCGATTGCGTCATCATTTGCCACGCATGTTGTTTATTATTTTCTAATTATTTTTATTGGTTCTCTAATGGTTTATATTCTCTGACTTTGTCTAAGGATGTTTAAAAAACAAAAAAACAAAACCACACTCCCTCAATGCAAAACTGGTTCCGTATTTTCCAAAATAACATTTATTCTAAAGTAAATAAACTTTTGTTTTTCTATTTTATGACCTTTGAGAATAATTAACACAATTTCGACTGTCACCATTCGCATTCTTGTCTTTTCAAAACTATTTATTTTCTTTTTTAGTTTTGGCAGCTTGCATTTTTTCATCAAACAAAACGTAAATAAACTTCCAGGCAAAACTACGCACTACGGTCAGAGAATATATAACAACGTCCCCAGTTCGTTTTTCGCATTGTGGGCTTTTTGTTATGTTGAACGCCATTGATTGTTTTCTTAAGTGATTATGAAACGTTTATTCTAGCGTTCCTTTAATATTTACGTCACGAGTAAATTGCATTCTAGGACATTTCTAGTGTTATCAGTTTCGTAAATTAAAAGACATGTAACCCTTTCTAAACTATGTTTTAATTCAAGCGCTTTTTATGATCGATATCTGATTATTGTCATTTCTGCAGTAAAGTTGTCACCAAATGCAAAATATTTTAGTAAAAAGGAACACAGAATATATTTTATAAGCCCGAGTAATCAGTCAGTTAAGTGCCATACGTGATACACGCTTGGGCGATCATGTCTCGAAAGAGACATGACTGACTGGGCAGAACATTATCCCGCAGTCAGTTGCCATTGCTTTCTGCGGTAGACTGGTTGCCAACCAAGGCTATAGAACCCAATCTGTCCTGCTATTTAACCCATAACTGGAAGGAAGAGACGGATTAATACCTTTCCCAAGGGTATTTACGCGTAAGTGAATACAATGGATTCAACTGGAATTCGAACTCGACTCCCCGGTTTCTCGTTCCGAGCCGATATCCACTGTACCACAACGCACATCAAGTAATCAGCAAATCTAATTTAATCAAACTCTTCGTTGTCATGACTAGCCTGCGAATCTATCTAAGCATTCATAAATTTTTACAAATTTGTCGTAAACCGACATTCATTTAAGAAATGCTGGAAAATGTGACAACGCGAGCCGGACACGCATTATACTATCGAAAAACTCTTTCGAAAGATGAGGCAAGATGCTAAAAAACAGAAAAAATCGTTATATCACTGTGTGTTATCCATCCTATATTATGGCGGTGAATGCTGGTCAATCTCCCCACAGATAAAGAGAAAAAAAGAAATGTGGTTCTCCAGAAGGATACTGAGAATTCCATGAACGAAAAGAGTCAGAAAGGAATAAGTTTTAAAGAAAATAGCAACAAAAAATGAATACTTCGTACACCTAATGAGGAAAGAGAGCTTAAAAAAACTTAACCCTTACAGAGCATATTATGGGCAAGAGAGTTAAGGTTGCCATTTACCTGAAGAGCGTGGTTTAATGAATGGCAGGACGGAGTTCGAAAGCCTTAGCAAAAGACAAACTGCTTATACAAGGTATAGGATGCTTGGAGCGCCATGATCTTCTACATCCTGAATAAACGCAACACGAGGTAGAGGAGCGTTGAAATATAACCGCTAATTTTGAAGTATGCTACAATGACCTCATAGTCTCTATATTACTTGTGTTGATTAGTGATATTAGATCGAGTTGTTAAGTAACGTATGTGTTTGGCTAGACTGGCCCCTTTTGAAAAGAATTTAAATCACTTGCAGTTATAAAATATGAAAATACATGGCATATCTCGCGCCTGAGATGTCTCCGTATTTAAGACTGGCGCCAGCTGCCTAAGGTGAAATGTCAGTATTTTAACTCAGGTTTTCAATATAGATAAGCTTTCCCGACATACCCAACTGGCCTCCGATTTTTGTTTTTCATTTTATCCATTTCTGAATGTAGAAGATACTGTAAATATCTTTCAAAATTAGTCATGTTAATATTGATTAAGCATGCTCATCTTAGAGACCTGTTTGTGCAATATTTCAGCACATATTTGTTGCCTCACTATTATGACATTGTGCCAGACTTAGCTTAATCAATAATGGGGCGTCTGACAAAAAGCTAACATTTTACAAACTAGATTCGAAGATAAATTTGATTATCGGTTAAATTTAATACTCATTATGTCCTCCACGACGAGGACACTGAAGCAGACCAAACATTTTTTTAATAATTGGTGTGCTAACTATAAAACAGTGGTTAACTAGTCGTCTATCAATCCAACTTATCATAACAGTAATTTCAATTCTCACCGAATGCTCTACGTTTGTTTTCTTTGGCTATTCTGTTATTGAAACCATCAGTTAAGTGCCATACGTGATAAACGCTTTGGGCGATCATGTCTCGAAAGAAACATGACTGACTGGGCAGAAGATTATCTCGCAGTAGATTGCCATTGCTTTCTGCGGTAGATTGGTAGACAGCCAAGGCTATAGAACCCAATCTGTCCTATTATTTAACCCATAACTGGAGGGAAAAGACGGTAAGTGAATGCGAGGAATTCAACGGGAATTCGAACTCGGCTCCTCGATTTGTCGTTAAGAGTCAATATCCACTGCGCCACAACGCACATCTAGCACAATGTCATAATAGTTAGGCAACAAATATGTACTGAAATACTGCACAAACAGATCTCTAAGATGAGCATGCTTAATATATTGAAAGCATAGTGAGAAGAAATTGGCTCATGCCTTTTCCAAAAGCCTTTGTGCAAAAGAAAATGAAACGGACTAGTAGAGAATTTGAACACGATTCCTTAGTTACAGCTTTCCAGTCGATAACTGTAGCGCAATGCGCATGTATTCTCAAAGCCTATCATATGAAGTTACTTTTGTTTTTATAGATCATAGTATTTCCCCTATATAAAAAACATAGCGGCCCTTAAGAGGCATTTCAATATTTGTTTGAGTTTTTGTTGGTGTTGGTTAGATCAAGTGTTTTCGTTTTGTTGTTGTGGGTCATATCAAGAGTTTTCGGTTTCAGATGGAACATAAGACGCTCGTGAATTAAAGCTAATTTTCATCATCGCTTATCGGCTATGAACATTCCATAAGAATCAAAGACAGCAATATTTAACTGTTATTTAATACCGGTTTTCTTTATATATATATATATATATATATATATATATATATATATATATATATAATTGTAATTTGGTGATTACAATGGTTTATAAAAGCATACTATCACTAGTCAAAACTGTTCCATTTTCAGGTGATATGTTAAAATAAATGCTGAAAACGATGTGTTTTTGAAAATATATGATGAATTTCTGTTTATTTAGAAAATTAGGAAGTAGTAGTTAGGGGAAATGCGATAGGTGTCTCCAAACAGTTTAATCAGCATTTAGAATTATGTAACCATGGAGATTTAAACATTTGGGTCAGGAAAGGGGGCAGGATGGCATAGATCACGACATAGCACTTTTTAATTTTGTCTGGGCAAGATAAATCTCCATGGTATATGATTGACCGATGCCAACACCTCTGTGTTTTACCACCTTCCACTCGTCCGGATTATAAATGTTTCTGTATAGCTTAAATTGGTATTCCGGCGGCCTAAAGATTGCACTTAGGTATATCAAAATCGAGTCGCAGACGGTTTCAAGTCTCGAGAACAACCGAAATATTTATTATATTCAGCTCTACCACATTTTGTGGTATTGAACACTTTTTAGATTTTGGTGTACTACGAGTATTTTTTACTAATGGTTCCCCCGTGTGTAATATATATCATATAATAATTCTGCTTGTTCCTTCCTTAGTTACTCAGTTAAGTCCGTTACGCCACTTACTTACAGCACGAGCTTTTCCTTCCCCTTTATCTCTCCTCAGACTTTCTCTCACCTTTGACAAACGGAAGGGTAGTAAAGACTGAGAGCCTATAAGGAGAGAGCCAATAGCATCACCGTAGCAGTAGAAGCTTAAGCTGGTAGTTGTAGAGTCATTGTGTGTGTGTGTACATGTGCGTGAGTAAGTGTGTATATGTGTGTGTACTGTACAATATAGTAAAAAAAGGTAGGTTTGTTGTTGTATCCCGCGACCTAATAACGAAATTTCTGGCCTCTACATTCTTGGCAATTACTCAGTTTTTTTTTCTTCCGTTTTCAATGGACACAGGAACCATGATTGTTCAGTAATAAAAAAAATTTTCTCTTTCAAAATCCTCTCACAAAATAGCGTACAATATTTTGGTTACGGTCTGTGCATACGCCGCTTAATATGACGTATGATTACAGTAAAGTAGCTTCTATGGACATTACTTTTATAGATATTTTAATAAAATTACACTCTGTGCTATCGTTATTTTATTATCCAATACCTTTATGTTTGAAGGCGTTACTATCATTTGTAGTATGACAAAGTAAAATTTTACCAGGAAACCATAATTATCCTTCCGCTAGTATATATTAAAATCGTTTCACCTCAAGCAAGGCAGTACTGCCAATGCTGTGAAGGTGGTTATAAAAGAGAGAAAAAACAGTAAAGCGGATATCAAAGAAATGATAAAAGTCAAGGAGATAGACGATGGCAATTAACGTTGCACTTATACTTTTGGACATTGTAGCTATCAAGGAGGCAAATATACAGAAGGGATTTCCAAGGGTGGAATATGCGAGAAAAGGGACCAAGAGTAAAAATGGCGGTTACGTCTAGACAATTTTCTTGCAAATGAACAAGAGACTTGAATCAGTAGAAATGTGGTTCTATGCTGAGAATATCATGGACTGGTCACGTGAGCAACAAAGTTTTTAGAGAAAATGGAAAAAAAAATACACATAGAGAGCTAATTGAAAATTCTAGGAAAAATAAGGAGATAATTTGATACTTATAGGTTTATTAGATGCAAGAAGCACATAGGATCAGCGCATTGCTTATTTTCATGTCTTCCGCTCTGACGTATGTGGGTCACTGGTGCCCCCTTCACAAGAATTGACTCAGGCAACCTGACTGGCAACAAGGTCTTACCCTTTTACAATTAAATCAACAAAATTCGGGCGACAAATCTACTCAACTTCTTTCTCGCGCTTCCCGCCTGTGGAACTCCCTTCCATATACTTGCTTTCCTGACGGCTACAACGTCCAGGAATTTAAATGCAAAGTCAATTACCATCTCTTATCCACTTAATTCTAGACCTTTCTTCATCAAGATATGAAAGGCCATGATCTTCTCCGTCCTAAAGGGACAGAGCACATAAAAGAAGAAACAACAATACATAATTTACTAAAAGCTACAGAGATAGGAATTTATGACTGAATTCTGGAAATAAGGAGTTGTCATTATTCACACTGTTTACATTTGGACTATTATCATCATCTTATCTTTATTTGTGCTCTCCGTCCTTCACCAAATGTTCATCAGTTCGGAACTCCTTGTACGATGCCCGGATCAGTATGTAACTGATGAATGGCAGCGAGACGATGACCGAAATGTTTGCAATAACATCAATAAAGATAAAGCCAATCGTCCGAATCTAAATATGATAAATAAAAAAAAACAGGAAAATTTAGAGAGCTATGATCGTTAACTTTCTGAATGAAAGGTGAATCACTGCGTGAATTAGTTTGTCATTTAAGTTTGCCTATTCTTCATCTATAGACATATGTCTAAATTGGCCTTCATCGAATATGGGTGAGAAAAGCTAAAAAGATCTGGTCACGTTTATTATATAAACATTACAATGAGCAACGGTTTTATATGTAGATTAAAAGCAATAAAACTGTCTTCGTATATGAAACAGTACTGAATACATTTGTAAGGCAAACAAATGTTCTCATCACGATGATGTATCTTAGGTTTATCTTCATCAGTTCCAAAAACGAATAAATCATCTTTATATCGAAGTCTTCAGCCTTGTCTCTGTTTGGCATTTAATATTCAAAAAGAATTAAATAAATTGGATTGTTCAGATACTGAAAATATTCATTTCTGTTGACGCACGATTTGGTTCGAGGCGATAGTGATGACGCAAACATGACTAGCCGTCGGCTTTCGGACAAAATAGCAAAGCATGACGTTCAGCGGTACGTCGCATATTAGACAAAACATCTTGACAGACTTGCACAGACCTTGAGCTGAATGCATCATCAGAACAAATCGTGAACGCTAGTTCTCAAATCTTATTGTTTCTGTGTAGGTGGTTATGATATCTTCAGGTGTTTGTCGATTTGGAATTTCAAACTAGACAATAGTCAATGTGATTAAATTTAAAATGGACACTAGCTTAATGGATTGAAGATTAATGAGTAAATTTTGTGATATAGTATGGTGAGTTCAATCCTTGGTCGGATAGTGCAGACTTAGATTTACATTGAGTAATGATTAAAGAAAGCAAGAGTGCGTAACTGGTAAGGTGTCGTGATAATAGAAATAAAGACAAGGACAATAGACTCTGAGTAAATAATGTAAATAGTGATGATGATGATGTAAATAAACGACGAAATATATCTAACTGCTTTTGCTAAAAAACGTGATATCTCTAGACATGAATAGTAAAATGCGAACATTCTACCCTCGTTGATGAAATTGAAACTGTAGGTAGATAGTTAATGTTTTTTTTATCGGCATTGTGTCATACATAACCGAACTCGCTACAGTTTAAGATTTATTCGTAATCATCAGAAGGTCTTCAACAGGTTGGAGATTAGAATGTGTTTATTTGTAGAAGAATAAAAGTATACCTTTTGCATGCTAAAATAGAAATTTTTTGATGAAAATGTGTAACATGAATTGGTTAATGTTCAATAAGAAAATTATTAAGAAGTTAAAGGCAGAGTTCGTTTTCATCCTTGCAAGAGTGAGTCTATGTGTACGTAAGTCTATATGAGAGTTTGTTTGATAGGAATGCCTTTTGAAGTATTCACTCAGTCTTAATGGATTCCGTGCGGTTATCACGTAGACTGGTGAACGATGAAGAAGGAGGTGAGAAAGAAAGATAGACAATAATAATACGATCGTTTGTCAAAGGTACATGTTAATTGCTCATTATCGTAACACTCTGATAACGGTCGAGTTTGCTCGTCTTTTATTTCGTTTGAAAATTCACTCCCGGATGTGATTCTGGCTTTTCCATTGGACGACAAACATTTCGCATCATGGTGTGAAATTTCGCAAGTTTCGTGTGGGTTAAGTAAATTTTATTAATTCGAGAAAACTCGTTTATTTCTAACAATGAGTCAAATTTGAATTTTAAATGAAGATCTACAAAATAAATGGTTAGTTTCAAAATTTCTTAAAGGTTATTTGCATCAGAATTCACCTGAAGAAGGCCGAAGGGCACAAGGGATGAATCATTGTGATAAAACCAATGAAGATCAAGCTAACAGTCTGACCTTAAATCATGTAAATAATGATAACTCTTCATGACAGATATTCAGACAGAACATGTCCTAATTAAAAAAAAGGGCTCGATTGGAGTTTCTTTCCTAATCTTTTGTTTAAGGTAGTGTGGAAAGTCAACATTTTGAGTAGCACATCAAAGTGTTATTAACATGGTTTTTAGAAAAAAAACACTTCTCAAAATTAAAAATTAAATACTTTCAGGTTATTGCCTACATATTACCCATAAAAATGACAATTATTTACATATGAATCAGCACTTTTGACAAGAAGACATATATATATATATATTCTTTTCCTTGGACCACATATCTCCTTGTATATTTGTTTAGGATCAAAGTGCAGCATGTAAAAATGTTTCTGCTATCTTCTTGGCATTTGCGCACTATGTGTGTGTGTGTGTGCGTGCCAGATTAAATAAATTACAAACATTGTATCTGCTTATTTTTAATAAAATTCTTTTGCACTCACAGATAATCTTTTGCATATTAAAATTGTAAGATGTAAGAAATAGGCTGTAACTTTGACAGATGATTTTATTATCCATTTTTCAATGTTCCAAGTACTTTCAATCTCCTTTCAAGATCATCTTCTGGGGAGTAAGTTGAGGTAAAAAACTGTGTTGCTAAAAATTACTGTAAATTTCAAGAAAATAAAACAAATGATAACAAATAATAGAAAATGTTTTACATTTATTTAGCAAGGCTGTCAGCCAATCAAAAGCTGCTACGATCTTGAATTCCTTTAATGAATAAAAGACAGGCTAAAATGGTGGATATAACATTGAAAGAATAGGTGTTACACCCTTGTTTAAATGAGTCGAAACAATTGCTTTAGTTTCCTGTCTTTCACAATGCAGTCACTTTCAGACGCACTGAAGTTACAGGGTGTAATTGATTTCTATTTTCTCTTTGTTTTGTTCATTTGCAGTGGCAGTAATATACTTTTATTTTAGGGGTGTATGATGAAATTTGTGTGAGCTTGAAAAATATTGCGTCATCTGTGATTGCATCAGATTTCTATCATGCCCAGACACTATTGTCTCGACTGTCGATTAGTTTTCCTACGACCATTGTATATGATGGACATTACTCCAAGGAAGCGTATGAAACCCGTAACGCAGCATGACCATACAGGCTAGCCTTACAGAGAGATGACAGATATTGTTGGTGTCATCCTTTCAAATGTCAGTTGTGTTCTCAAAGCTAAGAAACAAACTTGATTCATCAGTCTAAAACGTAAAGGAAAATACGGTCGGAAGAGAAAGACAACGCCAAGAGACGATGTATACGTGATAAGGAAAAGTGTGAAAGGTCTTAAGACATTATTCATTCTGTTTCAGTTAATTTGCACAAGTGATTGTATAAAAATACTGATATTAAAAAAAATTATAACTAAAAAATAATTTGGTCAAAATGCAACCGACTTATATATTGCAATGTTAATAAAATAAAATACGGTTTTTGTCTTCGGTCTATTGATAAAACAATACAATAAAGCGAGGGAGCACCATTCTGCACTTTTTGCACCCCTTCACCATCATTCATTGTGTGTGTCGAAGTTGCGGATTGACAGACTGACAAAAAGAGGAAGTAAGAGTGTCTTAGTCGGTGTTTGTTTCACAACTGCCCTGTATATCGGGCCGAGAAAAGGAAACCTGAAAACCATTTTCTTGAGGCGACTAAAGAAAGAAAAAAGACAAGGTCAATAGACACCTCCTAACAAACTAACATTCTTTCAAACACTCTTCCCACCCACCCACCTATCTATCACCCCCCTTCTGACATTTCCCATATCTAACCACTCTTTCTATTTACCTTCCCTTATGTAGCCCCAAGCGCAATAGTGGCAGTGGAATGCCTTGCTTGGGGTGAAATGATTAAAAAAAATAAAACTGGCCTGCCGGCGAGTGAGCATCGCACTGCACCTTTTAAGAGAGCTAAATTGTCGATGAGCAGAACATTTCTTCAACGAAGACATAGTTGATAGCATTCATCAACAAGATAATGATCGTTATATGACAGCAGTTTTGGCCCGATGGGAAAAAGCAACCGACAGGGAAGAGATGCAAAATAATATCAGTCTGTAACGAAAGACATACCTTACCTCGGAATTCAAAATGAGCGTGAATATGTCTTGCCTGTATGATAATAACAAAAAAGGAAGATGGCCGCTAGTGAAGATACAATTTATTCATGCCTATCTCTTCTAAAACAAGACGATATTTGCACACATGCAAATTTTGGCCGTCTTGGAATGGTATAAAAAGCGGTTGCCAGCGCTGCTGTCAGAACGGGGTTTTCTCGGTGGATTGTGTGTGTCGAAGTTGCGAATTGACAGTCAAACAGACAAAGAGGAAGTAAGAGTGGCTTAGTTGGTGTCTGTTTCACAACTGCCCTGTATAACGGGCCGAGAAAAGGAAACCTGAAAACCACTTTCTTGAGGCGACCAAAGAAAAAGAAAAAGAAAAAAAAACATTTTTATGCCATTCCAAGACGGCCAAAAGAGAAAGCGTACAGAAGTACCAAAAACTGGCCAGCTTTACACTGAGATACTAGATATTGTTGGTGTCAGCCTTTCAACTGTCAGTCGTGTCATCAAGAAGATGAAACAAACTGGATTCATCAGTCTAAAACGTAAAGGAAAATATGGTCGGAAGAGAAAGACAACGCCAAGAGACGATGTATAAGTGATAAGGAACAGTGTGAAATATCCTAGGAAGACATTATTTGTTTTGTTTCAATGAATTTGCATAACGGTATAAAAATAATGTTTGATTCCACAATTCTTTAATTTGAAATCAGGACGTTTGTTAAGAAAGTGTTGATTTGTCATCCTTTATTACTGTCTACAATGATTTATTCATATAATCCTCATTAGATTTAAAGTAGCAAAGATAATATTTCCATGTTGGAACAACTAAAGTTTTAATTTTTATCGCCATAGTCCTAAAAGTTATGGAACGTCTTGATATTTCACGATATTCTATCAGTTCCGGCCATAAAATATATGTGGGAGTAAGTGTTATGGTAAAACATATTTATTCCTTAGATAATGGACTCTCTCTCCTATATTAATAAGAGTTGACAGGAAGTTAACTCGAGATCTTGGAAGTTCTAGAGAGTTCTTTAGAGTTACTATTGGAGTTCAGTAGAAGTCAGCTTACAGTGGAAGATTACCAAGTTCCTAACATTTTGGGTGCGTTAAATCGATTAGCAAACGACATAGCACGATTATAACTTTCAGTGCGAAAACTACTCCACTGAGTGAGGGAGAAAGGTTGATATTCAAAGAGAGTGAAAATTTGTTAAAGTTCTTTGCATAAATTTTTTTAAGCTTATTTATTATTCCGGTCGAATTATCTCGGACATTCATGAGTCTATCACACCAACCATCACACTCCTGCGTAAAAGTCGGAACGTCATTCGGGTGACATTCTGTGTCATACTATAGCTAGTCATAGATGGTTGCTGGGCGACCAACCCCTCTTGCTCTGTGGCTATATGTCCAGAGCAGTAAGTCAATATCCTGCAAATATGTTGACAGATGTTGACTATGCAGATGACCTCGCTAACACTGCAGACACAATTACTAATACCACAACACTTCTTTATCGTCTAGAAAAAGCTGCCAACGATATTAGACTCCGTCAATGTCTCTAAAACTGAATTCCCATGCTTCATAGAGCAAATCTCAATACAAACGGTCTCAGATAAATAAATGAAATATGTCGACTCTTTTACATACATAGGAAGAAAATTCTACTGAAAAACATCTGAATTCTTTCTTTTTTTTGGGGGGGGGAGGGGGCAGCCTTGAATAAAATAGATATCATCTAAAATCTAATCGACCAGTAAACCTCAGCCCCGAAGTATCTTTTAAAAAGAAAACTGACTTCATTTTATTTTTTGAGATATTTTATTTCTTACGCCTCAAGAAAGGCGATAAAGCTACTGAGATGCAAAAGTTTACAACAGGGTTCAGGGAGACAGAAGATGGCTATTGACGTTGCATTTAAATTTTTTAAACGGCGGAACGTGTATTTAAACCAGCGCGTTTATTTTATAAATTTAGCAACTTTTATTGGCGTTTTATAATTTTAACGATTTTATAATTTTAAAAATTCTTATTTCCAATTATACTGTTGAATAGAACGGCTAATATTACAGTAGTTTTCTTTCGCAGTTTTTTACGAAATGGTATCTGGTAAAAAGGCACCAATTAAAAATCGAAATCACTTTTAGTTAGTCATAGCCTGACGATTGCGTTTTACATAAAATACACAGTCGCATCTGGGTGTTGACGCCAATGTCTACATTTTTATTTTACATAAGCTCTGTCACTGATATTGAGCACTTTAACCCATAAATATAGCATACCATAAAGCTATATATATATATATATATATATATATATATATATAGTCATCCGCAGACAGATCTGTTTCGCTGTATCACAGCTCATCAGTACGGTTAGACTCCGATCGCTTTTTAACCCAGGATTGAAACCAGACCGAATTGGCGTCAGTCGGCGATTCTACCTCTGGGCTACGAGCGTTCGCTAGAAGAAGGCAGACTTTTTAGCGCGTATATCATTATGCACGCCTAATAATCAGAGTGCTCTAATTCATTATTGAATGAGCGATGCGTATATGCCGGAGAAGCTACTGTTTTCAAAGTCTCCCATACTTCGAGTGCTCAATCAGGGTGTGAGAGCGTAAATACTATAGTCATCCGCAGACAGATCTGTTTCGCTGTATCTCAGCTCATCAGTCCGGTTAGACTCCGATCGATATGAGAGAGAGAGAGAGAGAGATAGAATATTTATTTAAAGTAAATTTACCGATTTCCCCGTTCTCTGATTTTCAAAAGTTAAATTCAGATGTACGTACACTGTCGGCCATAATTATTAGGCAACCCCAGTTTTTTTTGTTTTGTTTTTTTTAAGAAATGATGTATTTCATACTATTTTTAGTATTTATTGCCAAATGAAAATAGAATTTTTTTTTGTTGTTATTACTTTGCAAAATTTTAACAAGGCAAGGAAGCAAAGATGAACTCGTCCAAATCACCTTAAATTGTCTTCATTCTTTCATTGACGAAACTGCAATATAAGTAATTATTAAATATTTTTAAACTCATTTGATGCACATGTTATTGTGTAGTATTAACCAAAGAACCATTCTATTTTTATTTACATTATTCACTTGGCAATAAATACTAAAAAAATAGTATGAAATACATAATTTTTAAAACACTGGGGTGGCCTAATAATTATGGCCGGTAGTGTACATGTGATTATGCTATCATCTGTTTCGCATATATATAAATTTTATGGTCGTGGACTTCTGTTCAAATTCTGATGAATACGGTGTGTGATACGAATGAAAGAAGTGTTAAGCAGATACTATTATAAGAACGGGAATCGCTTAAACCATGATTTGAAGCGGGTAGGTTTGTAGTGTTTAGGGACGCATCAACGCGAGATTCTACTCGACAAAATAGCAGTTCTTCCTGAAAATCTATTGAATCTTTTGTTACATTTATAATACAGAGTAAATGCGTGTCTTCTGACTTCATAAGAGTAGCACTGAAAGTTGAACTAATAAATGAAGCACATTAATAAAAGTAATGTCGGACCTAGACACATTCTATTTTATCTTATATATTACATTTTATATTTTTATATTATGGAGTTAAATCCTGATATTTTATAAATTTTGTTGATTAATGAAGTTTTTTTTTGTCTGCCAATAAATTTCTCTCTCTCTCGTATACACACACACACACTCTCTCTCTCTCTCTCTCTTTTATACACACCCACACACACATTCTCTCTCTCTCTCTCTCTCTACTCTCTCTCTCTCTCACTCTCTCTCTCTCTCTCTCCTTCTCTGTCTTTTCTGGACGGCTTAATTCATCTAACTACGTTTGGCATGGGATATGCGTTGTGGCGTAGTGGATATCGCTCAGAACGGGAAATCATAGAGCAGAGTTCGAATTACACTTAGGCAAAAATCCTATTTGGAAAGGTATTAATCTGTCTCTTCTCGCTCCAGCTATGAATTAATTAGCAGAACAGGTTGGGTTGTATATCCTTGGTTGGCAACCAGTCTACCGCAGAAAGTAATGGCAACCTACTGCGGGAAAACCTTCTGCCCAGTTAGTCATCTCTTTTAAGACATGATCGCCCAAGTGTAAATCACATATGGCACCTAACTGACTGACAGACGTTTGGTACAGTCACAATGACAGAACAGCCACTGCAATTTGACCAAATTTTAAAATCCAGTTCGATGACAGTCTGCACTGAATAAACGCGCATGAATCCGACGTGGGTGCTTTATTAATCCTTTTTTTTTTTTAGTTCACGGCGTCCAAAATTCACGAACACACATGAGTATATACGTTGCATGTGAGGGATTGAAAGTGAATATAAATAGCAAGAGAGTGGGTAAAATAAAGTGTAAAATGTAGAGAAATAGTTTGAGGGTGATTCTCAATTCATATCGGAATGAAAAGAACGTCGTTACGCTCTGAGGTATTAATGAAAATTTCCTTTTATCTGGACCTTATGTTATGGAATTTAATTAAAGATTTAAAAAATATAATTTTCAAGTAATTAACTCAATAAAAATCAAAATAATTTTTAAATATTACTGACTAGGAAATTTACAAAATGGCGTAGATAAATCGCAGGAGCAAAGTCAGCCATTACAGAAATTTCACTAGACTGCAGCAGATTTTCTTCTTTTTTCTTTTATGTGCCATGTCCTTTCAGAACGTAGGCGATCATGGCTTTCCACATCTTCCTATCCCTGGTGGCTCTTAGCACGCTTTCTCCTGTTACACCATGCAACCCTCGTTCCGTCATCCACCTGATCAGGTCCTTCAAATATGTTATCCGCTGCTTTCCTCTGTCTCTTTTTCCCTCTATCTGACCTGTTCGTATCAGGTTCACCAAGCCCTCCTTCCTCATTGCATGTCCCAGCAACTGCAGCTGTCTCTCAGTATTAATTTCCTTTTCGTCTCCGTTCTTTCCAAAACCTCGTCATTGCTCACATGTTCGGTCCATGATATCCGCAGCATCCTTCTGTAGAACCACATTTCAGCTGCTTCAAGTTTTTCCTTCATCTTCGAAGATATTGTCTAACATTCACTGCCATATTGAAGAACCGACATCGTATAGCAATCCAGTACTCTCCTCTTTGTTTCTAGTGAAACTGTCATGTTTCTTAATACATTACTCAAATTCTGGAATGCTCTTTCGCCAAGCCAATTCGCCTTCGGATCTCAGATTTTAACTGACCTAATTTACACAAACCTTGCTACATGATATATCAAACTTTAGAGGTACAAAATGCGAGCCCGTATCGTGTTTTTTTTTTGTTTTTTTTTTACAAATTCATTCAAATTAATTTGAACTTATTTGAAAAACAAATTTATTGTTCGTAAATGTGACGCATACAAAGAAATAAAATATTCTGTTACTAAAAATGCGAAACAAAAGTCGTTAAACGACATTTTTTTAAGATTCATGGGTAATTCACAGATCCCTGTGCCTCTTCTACAAGTACTTTTACGGCTTCTGCTCTGATGAACTTAACTCACTGGTGTCTCCTATATACGAATTTACTCGAGCCACAAGATTAGCAACTAGGTCCCACTCTTTTACTGTGAAACCAATAAAATGTAAACGCAAATTCTACTCCACCAGGTTCTTTTCTCGCACTTCCGGCCTGTGGAATTTCCTTCCGTTTGCTTGTTTTTCCGATAGCTACAATCTCCAAGAATTTAAATCTAAAGTCAATAGTTATCTTCTATTTCCTATCTCACTAGCTTGCATCACCTCTCTCATACTCCCCATCTCATTTCTGCAGTATTATCATCTCTCCCCTACCCGCTTCCTGACACCCCTGTATTCTGTCACTCCTTCTCATAATTTTCCTTCTATGTACCCCCCTGCACAACAATGGCAGTATAATGTCATGCTTGTTGCGATAAGATTATATAAAAAAAAGAGATAATTAACACTTTTTTTTCAATTGGAGTAGATAGACTAAATTATCGCCCGGTTCACACTCCACCCACGTCTATTGAACTGGTGAAGAGGCTCATCCCTTGTTTCCTGTTTAGGGTGCGGTTTCCGTTTTTCTCTTTTCCAATATTCTCACTTTTTTTTCAATTGGAGTAGATAGATCTATCTATCGCCCGGTTCACACTCCACCAACGTCTATTGAACAGGTTAAGAGGCTTGTCCCTTGTTCCCTGTTTAGGATGTGGTTTCCGGCTTTCTCTTTTCCGATCTTTTCACTATTACGTAGCCCCCTGCACATCAGTGGCATTACCGCCTTGCTCGGAGTGATACGATTAAAATAAAAACAAAAAAACACTAACAACTGTATACAATTGGTTTTCTCCAGAAACTAAGGAAAAATCGCTAGTGCTTTCATTTTTTCCAGGATAATTGCATCGTATGTACAAATGCTGACAGGCTTACGGCCTATCACGTTGAATACCACGCTCGATCACCGAAGTTAAGCAACGTTGAGCCTGGTCAGTACTTAAATGGGTGACCGCTTGGGAATACCAGGTGCTGTTAGCGTATAATGACCAATGTGCGTTGTGGTGCAGTGAATATCGGCTCGGAAAGGGAAATCGGTGAACCGAGTTCGAATTCCAGTTGAATACCTGCATTCACTTAAGCACTGGTACCCTTGGGAAAGGTATTGATTCGTCCCTTCCCTCAAGTTATGGGTTAAATAACAAGGGTAGGACTTGGAAAACCTGCCCTTAAAAACAAATCTCAATGAATCTTGATACTCGAAAAAGTATGACTAGACACAAAACTTATATAAAAACGACAATAAATTGTTGAAAGAAAAAGGTATTACCAGCAATAAATAAATAAAGTTTAGTTGGCAATAAATGACCCGCCGTAAAACTGTGTAAATTTTCAAGAAAATTGGTTCACCCGTTTCGGAGTCTATAGGTAACAGACACACACAGACAAAATTCCATTTATAAATAAGATTAGATAGATAAAGAACCCAACTGGAATTCCACTCATTAACATTTCCGAGCCATGATCAGTTACTCAACGTTGCTTCACTTCGGTGATCGTAGGGAAAATGGTGTTTCAACCTGTTGTAGCCGTAAACCAGGGAAAAATGAAGACAAAAATTGCTTAGAAACACCGATCGTCGAAGGGGCTCTATACTTCAGAGAGAGTCTACAGGGTTTACGCACTCAGAACCATAGCGTGATATAACCATCAATTTAAGTCCTTCCAATAGCTAAAATGAAGCCAAAAATTTGACGAAGACTCTCTACTCTGACACTGACGAGTTTAATACGCTTATATATTTCTGAAATTAATTTTCATTCTCTAATATTGATTGTTATCCAAGGTTATTAAACTTCTAGCTTTTTTTGGAAGAACATGAGATAGAGTACGATGCGAATGCAACAAAGTTAGCAGAATATGAACTCGGTTTACTCATTTCACTTTATTCGCTAACAAACGATAAGTTCATCTCATATAAATTTTGTATAGACGTCATAAATAATATATATGGGTTAAACAATAGACGTGGCTCTCGAACCTTGGTTGGCAGATAGTCCATGAGAAGGAATATATTAAATTCAAAAGAGCGGTGAAAGCAACGGAAAACCTCTCCTATTTCTTTTTTAGGAAGTCATGGCAATTCTGATCTAATAAAAAAATATTTTTTTAGGAATGGTCGGCTACCTACGGAAAGGATATGTTCTTATAAAGAATTCGAAATAAAAATTTAAAAAAACTGCTAAACTAATTACAAATATGGCAATCAGATATTCTAGCTTTAATTGCATAGAGAATTAAAATCGTTTTATTCTTTTTAGACACCATGCGGAAAGAAAAGTGGAAATTTTTTATCCCCAGAATTCTATTTCGCAATTTTAGTAATAACATAAATCCATTAATCATCTGTATTTTAATAACTCACTTTTACACATTTTTGCAATATCTCGGCCTTGGAAATTTCGGAAAATTTACAGATGTGAAATATTAAACTGATTAACGTGTTCAGGTTGGGCTGAAACTCATAACGGCTGATTTTTATGCTCTCGTAATACTAAAACCGAAGAGCTTTTTCCCAAAATATTTCACATTTATTTGTAAATCGATGAGAACAAAAATGTTTATTGAATATCCATTCATTCTTTACATATATTTTTATTTCATCTCCACACGTTTTCAAATGACTTCGATTACCTTTGCAATATATATATTTATATATATATATATATATATATATACACACACACACAGAGAGAGATTTGTACACAATATCCAACAACATGGCGTCGAATGTATATATGCATGAGTCAAATTGTATCTATAACATTTTAAGCGGTTTTCTCTCCTTTCGTTATTATGCAATTTTCTGAACTCCAAACTCTCGTGATCAAGTTTTTATGATGTTGGCATGCGACTGATCGCTTCAAAGATGAGCTTTTCTTCTTTTTTTCGGTAAGAATAATTCATAATTTAAGCAGGTGATAAGTTTATTTACATTTTACGAAAGAAATTTGAAAAAATGTGAAGTTGTATCAAGTATCATGATATTTCAAAACTCATGATGCTAACTGTTGCCTTTGTTAACATTAAACCGAAACAATCAGATTGAATTAGCAATCTTCTGTCTTTGTAGCAACAAACACATTGACTACTTTCGTAATCATGGGGGTTGCGGTCATGTCACGTTGTAACGTCGGTTCACGTAGGATCACCAAAGTTAAGAAACCTCGATCCTGTTCAATAACTTGATCAGTAACCACTTGGATGTACTGGTGCTGCAATCGATAACAGCTCCGAATTTGAAATCAGAGCGACGATTTCTAATTCCAGTCTGGTTCATTATATTTATTTACACGCAAATAAAAAATGTACAAACATAACTGTGCTCCCTGCAGCTATGGGTTAATTAGCGTGAACTGTGACAGTAACTCGTTCTTACTATCTAAAAATATTTTCTGGCTTTGAAATAGCTTGCAAATATTAGTAAGCCCCAAAAAAAGAAAAAAAAAAAGAAAAAAAAAAAGAAATGTGTTAATCCTAGCCGAGGTAAATTACCAACGAATATGGTTGTTCATGTTCAAGGTCTGATAAAAGCAAAGGTTCCAAAATTTGATTTCAAAGCATCCAGGCTTTTAAGATTGGCTAAACACAATCATCTTACTGTAGATTTTACTAATATTTAACTTTTTATAAAAATAAAATTTCCATCAAATATCAGTAATCCGAATATATTTATCGCTCTTCAAATATTTTAAAACCTTACCAGCTTATCGTAGTTTAATAATAAAATAATCTCGTAGATAATGACGATTAAATTCGATCCCCACTGAGTGTTGTAGATTTATGGTTGCTGTGTCAAAGCACAGATAAGTTTACACTCTTCAGTATTTTTTCGTTGTTCTTAACGAAATTTTGTTTCTTAATACATTGCTTATATTTTGGAAAGCATATTTTTCATTTTCGGATTTCAGTGTCGTAATTTCTGGACTTCTATTGTGGGAACCTACCAACAAATGGACTCTTCCACACCTTTATAATATGGCTACCAACTCTGAGTGAGAGACACAGACACTGAGGAGTCACAGTGTGAGTGAATGAGTGAGTCAGGACGCCTGTGAAAGAAACTACTCTCTAGTCCACGTTTACCTTGTACTAGGTTTTCCGAGAATATACTATTCAACCTTAGTCCGTGTTATCTTTCAGTGGTCCTTTGGTCATAACACCTTCGTTTAAAATGAGTCCCAGATATTAGATTTTTGTTCTCACTTGATTTTGGTATCTTTAATTTGTAATTTTTATGTTCGACTAATCGTCTTTTTTTTTCTAAAAAAAAAAAACATGCATTTTATTTTTTATGAAATAGATGTTTAGTTTTTTTTATTTTTGCTTTCATTCTTTATCTTCTGAAAAAGATTAAGTGTCAAACATACTTTTACAAACTATTTAAGTTTGTGCGAAACAATTCGTATGGCATTAAAATAGTTTGTTTGTTGAGTTAAAATTAAAATTAAAGCTAAAATTGCATATAGATAGATATTCATTTCGGATTCAACGAGATTTCCGAAAGTATATTGACATTAATATTTTTACACTTTTGTGGACTCAAGAGCCACTCCATTTAGACTGTTACTGAATTTATTTCTTTTACAAGCCTAATATTTTGTAACGGAGCATCTGTAATATGATCGATGCAGACTTGGTATCTCAGATACAGTCACTTTCTCACCTGTGCAGTGTGGCTTTTCTGTGTCTCTTTTACAAATACTTTCACGGCTTCTGCTCTGATGAACTTAGCTCACTGGTGCCCCTATATATGAATTTACTTGAGCCACAAGATTAGCAACTAGGTCCTACTCATTTACTGTGAAACCAATAAAATATAAACGCAATTTTACTCCAGCAGCTTCTTTTCCTGCCTGTGGAATTCCCCTCCTTTTACTTGCTTCCCCAACAGCTACAAATTTTTAAAAGTTTAAATGTAATGTCAATAGTCATCTCATTAACTTGCATCCTCTGTCTCTCTCATGCTCCTGACTCCGACCACTCCACTCAGTAACTTAACGCTTCTCTTAACCAGTTACTGACACGCCCTGTAACCTGTCACTGTTTCTCATAACTTTCCCCCATGTACCCGCTGCGCACCAGTGGCGATAAACTGCCTTGCTTGGGGTGATATGTTTATAAAAAAAAAAAAGATTAGCAGAATATGTGAGATAGGTTACCTTTTAACTCTCGACTTGATATATTAAGATTTCACTGATTGGGGAAACATCCTCTCGGGAGAGTGTTGACTCGTACAAAGAAGATATGCGATTGTAACTTTCTTAAAAATAAAAATAATTGAAAAATGAGGACGTGCATAGAGATATTAAAAATGCTTTGAAAGATTTCAGAGAGTTTTTGTAAATTATAATCCTAATGTTTGCGTGAATCTAATAAAGAAATGATACTGAATTTTTTCCATGTATTGCTGTATCCAACAAGGAAAAGGTTGACTCGAAGGGCAACAGAATCAAATGTGACTTTTTCAATTAATATGGCTGGCTTTTACAATGTAAATCAAACGTAACATCAAATAACGTATTTGAAAGCGTAAACAACTTTCTACTTTCTTTAAAATATTCCCGGGTTTTTTATAAGTTAGGCTGATGCATCTAGCAGGATAATGTGTACCTCAATATTATAGACTATAATTACCTGTATCTAGCTATAACATCTTAATATTAAAATATAATAGAGGTGTAAAATCAAATATTCTGATTCAGTTATAATTTAGAATTCTTGACGAATTTATTGTTTTTCTTGTTAGTTTTATTTTGATTTTCGTATACTTTTCTGGTGGTAATAAAAATAAAATTATTGACATGTCGTAAGGAAAGGAAATTAAAACATATTTTTTCTATGTTCTTATCAGATTCAAAATGTCTCTTATCGCTAAAATTGAATTTTGTTATACAGAAAACCTTACATTCTCAAAGAATAAAATATGGCAGCCGTCACGAAATACTGTAAAATCAAAATGGCCACATTGCATGACTCAAGGTTTTTTTGAAACGTTATCTTTAGTCAATTCTAATGTTTTCGTTTCTCCATATTGCTTTATTTATTTTATCTTCATTGTTGTTGAAAGTATTTTTGATGTGATTCTTCTTCAGCAGAATTTAAGAAGAATTGTTTAAGCGAGTGAAAATTTAATGGCAAGTAAGTGTGATTTTCTAAGCACAGCTTAGGTGTGGCACAAGGCCAAATGTATGAAGCACTCACTTCTCAAATGTATTGATTCTAGCAAAACAAGCTACATTAATTCGTTAATAAATGTTTCTTTTGTTAGACAGTGTATACATAAAATCATCACTGTTCAGTAATAGTCAGTTTCACGTCTCGGTACGATCTTCTGATCAAGCGCCAATTGTCCTCGAGCGTACTCTATAACACACACACACACACACACACATATATATATAAGTGTGTGTGTGTGTGTGAAAGAAATGATGTATTTCATACTATTGTCAGTTAATTGCCATACGTGAAACACGCTTGGGCGATCATGTCTCGAAAGAGACATGACTGACTGGGCAGAAGATTATCCCGCAGTAGGTTGCCATTGGTTTCTGCTGTAGACTGCTTGCCAGCCAGGGCTATAGAACCCAATCTGTCCTCTTATTTAACCCATAACTGGAAGGAAGAAACGGATTAATACCTTTCCCAATGGTATTTGCGCGTAAGTGAATGCAATGAATTCAACTGGAATTCGAACGCGGTTCCCCGATTTCTCGTTCCGAGCCGATATCCACTGCACCACAACGCACATCCGCAAGTGGATAATTCTGAATGAAAATAGAAAGATACTTTTGTTAATACTACACAATAACATGTGCATCAAATGAACTGTTCTGATGTCCAGTTTTTGTGCTCTCTTCCCCATGCTAGTCACTTCTTATTGGCTGGCTGAAGTAAAGTTTTCCTGGCTGCCTTGTAAAATTTTGCAAAGTAATAACAAAAGAACCATTCTATTTTCATTTAGAATTATCCACTTGGCAATAAATACTAAAAATAGTATGAAATACATCATTTTTTAAAACACTGAGGTGGCCTAAAATTATAACCGGTCGAGTGTGTGTGTATGTATATATATATATATATATATAGTAATTTTTTAATCACTTCACATAAGGTTTTTTTTTTATTTCAGCAGGCAACAATGTAGTTATCTTGTCAAACCCATGTTGCAGACTGAGTTCGTGTCGAAAGTGGAAGTCTTGGTTATACCAAGGGTAAGAGTTAGGGGAGGGTAGTTAGTTTTCGTCTTAAAGGGAAGAAGATATAAAAAAAAAAGAATATTAGCCTCAAGACATTAACTTGGGGTCTTCGGCATTAAAAGAATCGGGAAGGATGCTTCCCCAATATATATATATATATATATATATATATATATATATATCCGTATATCCGTTATCAAAAATCCATTTCTTTTTTTGAGGATCAGAAAGGTTCAGGTGATTATTGCAATAAATTTGGTCGGAAAACTAAATATGCAAAATAGTTATATGCATTGAAGGAAAACAGCTAAGATGGAACAAGATGGAAGATGCACGTTTGCAGATATTGATAAAATCATATTTTAGTTGATGTTACAGATTTACGTAATATTTTTACATACAGACAGGCATCTGAATTTTATATTTATTTACTTGATTCTCTGATTTTCGAGCTGACACAACAGAAAATTTGTCGCATACGTGTGATTAAATGAAATCAGTTTTATTTTATAATACAAAAAAAATATACCCATGAAAAATTTTTGAATTTTAAAAATAACGCCTGACATTGTATCTATTTTGCAGCAACCGACTCTCGAACATTAAAGCGATTGTTTCATTGAATCTGTTAATCGATTCGAGGAGTTATTCAAATAAATATGTTCATGACTTGAACAGCTTTAACATTTTGATCACAGAATAGTTATTTTCTGGGTGTATTTTAGATGTCATTTACAGTATGAATGTAAAAAGGAAGTACGAAATGTTGTAATATTTATTAGCATAGTTTTTTTTTGTTTGTTTTTTTTTTATGCAGTGGATATCGGCAGGAAACGAGAACTCGAAGAGTTCGAATTCCAGTTGAATTTGTTGCATTCACTTACACACAAATACCCTTGGGAAAGACATTGATCCGTCTCTTCTCTTTCCATCTATGTGTTAAGTTGCAGGACAGATTGTGTTTTATAACCTTGGTTAGCAACCAGTTTACCGCAGAAAGTAACAGCAATCTACTGCGCGTAAATCTTCTTCCCAGTCAGTCTACCTCTTTCGAGACATGATCACCCAAGCGTGTATCACTTAACTGAGTGATATTTCAAATATCGAACAAATATTATAATATACGGTATCTATCTAAACTTACTTATGAATGGAACTGTGTGTGTGTCTCCGTTAGCTACAGACTCCGAAACGGCTGAACAGATTTTCTTGAAAATTTACACAGTTTTACTATAAGCGTCTGCGAGTGTTCTTAGCTAGGTTTTGTGTCGAGGTACCCCCATCGAATAAATGTCGAAAATCGAAAAAATCGGGTTATAGAAGGAGTGGTCCAATTTTAATAAAATTTGCGAGAGAAGAAGCTGCAGGAGTAGAATTGTCGTCTGCATTTGGCTAACCTGACTGTGAATGGGATTTACACGCTATTATCCCCATCTGTCGTCTGTCAACCATTACAGGCAACCTCTCCTGCCTCCCATAAGCATGGACCAAGTGATTCGCCCTGAGAGTAATACACTACGCCTCCTCGGACTTACCCTGTCCTCAGACCTCAAATGGAACCACTATATTGAATCCATAGCAAAAACTACTGCTAAGAAGTTTGGGTCACTCTGTCGATCCAGAATGTTTTTTCCATCTGAATCCATCCTGCATATATACAAGTCAACCGTCCGTCCGTGCATGGAGTACTGCTGCCATTTATGGTCAGGTGCCCCTGCCGTTCTCCTCAATGTTCTTGACAAGCTCCAAAGGAGAGTCTGTAATGTGATAGGTACTGATCTGGCGACTCGACTGCAGCCACTTCCCCATCGGATGAGCTTAAGTCACTGATGCCTCCTCAACAGGTGTTTACTCGTGCAACCAGACTGGCAACTGGGTCCCACCCATTCACAGTCAGGTTAGCCAAATGCAGACGACAATTCTACTCCTGCAGCTTCTTCTCTCGTACTTCCCGCCTGTGGAACTCGCTCCCGTATTCTTGCTTTGCTGACGGCTACAACCTCCAGAAATTTAAATGCAAAGTCAATACTCATCTACTAACCACTGGCCTCTAGCTCTCTCCTCACCACTGTATAACCTTCCCTTTCTCTCCACCTATGTATCTGTCATCGCACCTGCATTCTCAGCTTTCTATTGCTCCTTTCTAACTAGTTTGTACTCCTCACTCTTTTCTAATTAATCTTTTTACATTTATGTAACCCCCTGCACATCAGTGGCGTTTCCGCCTTGCTCGGGGTGAAATGATTAAAAAAAAATAATTTATTATCACAATGTTTCGGCTATTGTGCTCTTCGATCTTCATCGGGTGATCGATTCTTGTAAACTTCTCGGTATTTCCATTTGAACCCATTATTTAATCTATAGAGGAGGGATTGTTTTCGTTCCGCTGTTCATGTTAAGAGATATAGCCTCTAATTTTCATTTGTGATTACAAGTTTCTGAGAGAAATAAAATCCTCGCCAGGATTTGTCATTGTCGGCCACAATCTCAACAATGTAGGATACGCGGATTCCACGGTGCTGATAGCAGACACGAAAAAGATAATACGGGACCTCCTTTTGAAGTTAGCAAGAGAAAGCGAGAAGAATGAACTTGAGCATAAGCTTCAAGTCAACTGAATGTATGGCCATTAGCAAAAAGAAAACCTGAAAATGCCAACTAAAGGTTAGAGAAACTAAAATAAAACAAAGAAATGTAAATATCAGAGAAGCGTTCTGGTAGAAGATTAAAAGTGTGACATCGAGATTCGCAGATACACAGCCATGACCAAGAACGCATTTCACAAGCTAACCAGACTAGTGAGAGAAAGGAAAATCACATTGGAAACAAAGAAAAGAGGTTGCTATGTGATAACTGTCCTTCCGCATAGCAATGAATGTTGGACGACTCCCTCAAGGATGAAGGAGAGGCAGCAAAAATGTTGTTCTACAGAAGGCTGCTAAGGATACTACGGACTGAGCACATAAGCAACGATGAGGTGTTGGAGAGGGTGAAAACGAGAAGAAAACTCGTACTTAAAGACAGCTGAGGTTCCTGGGACATGTAATGAGGGAAATGGGTCTAGAAAACCTAATACTCACAGGACGAATAGAAGGAAAGAGAGGCAGGGAAAAGCAGTGCGAGACATAACTGATAGGCCTGAGAAAATGAATGGTGATGTGGGAGATATATCAAGAGGAAAATTATTGAGAGCGACAAGGGACAGGGTCGAGTTCAAATCCGTGGTCATCCACGTCCTGAACGGACACGGTACATCAAGAATAGGACAACCCGTGAAATTCCCATGGAAGGATAATTATGATTTCCTGGAAAAATTTTACTTTGTCATACTACAAATGATAGTAACATCTTCAAACATAAATGTATTGGATAATAAAATAACTATAACACAGAATGTAATTTTATTAAAATATCTAAAAAAATAATGTCCATAGAAGCTACTTTACTGTAATCTTACATTATATTAAGCAGCGTAAGCACAGGCTATAACCAAAATATTGTACGCTATTTTGTAAGAGATTTAGAAAAAGAATCTTTTTTTTTTTATTACTGTAAAAAATCATGGCTCCTGTGTTCATTGTAAATAGAAAAGATCAACTGAGTAATGGCTAAGAGTGTAGAGGCCAGAAATTTCATTATTAGGTCGCTGGATACGACAACAAACCTACTTATTTTTACTATAGTGTACAATACACACACACAATTACTGGTACAACACACACACAATTAAGCTGCTACTGATACGGTAATGCTATAGGCTCTCTCCTCTTACTCTCTCACTCTTTACTACCCTTCCGTTTGACAAAGGTGAGAGAAAGGCTGAGGAGAGTAGCGTTTAAAAAGATAGAGGGGAAGGAAAAGCTCGTATAGAGAGTAAGTGGCGTAACGGGCGGGGGTACTAAATAACTAAGGAAGGAACAAGCAGAATAAAAAATATAGTCTAAAAATATCTACCATTTCTCGATGAATATCTTTCTTTTTCTTAGCACCTTCTCTATAAGTACTGTTCCTATTGTTTTCTTATTCTTTCCGTAAATTCTTCTTTTCATACGACATATTTGATTCTTGCTAACTTGCGTGAAACAGTCAATAGTTAAACTAGAGGTGTACTTATGTAACCATTTCTCATTATCTTTAAAGACATGATTCTTTTAAACTGAATATATCAGATAACAAGAGAGAAATGCTCTCTGTCTCATAAAAAAGTTTTAACCATATTAATCAAAGAAACCACTGATCTTGTCATTAATACTGCGCTGTAAATTAAAAAAAAAACACTTAATCAAATGCTGAATCAAAATAACAGCCAGACAGGTCGAAAGAAGATTTTGGATAAATTCAGCGATGGACAGAAATCGCAACGCTGTACATGATATTTTAATCCCTTGTCAGAAATACAAATTTTTACCGTGTTAATCAGTGATCCGACTCGAATTTCAGATTGATTTTCTAGGAAGTTTTCACGCAGAACGTTAATTGGGTCTCTGTAATAAGTTGCGTTCAACGATTGAATTTTTAGTGTGTTCAGCATAAAACGCTTTCTTTTACATTAGATCATTTTCTATTAATAACTTACTTTGTTAAATGTCACCTTTTCTTACTGAAACTACCGGCTGACATTTTTAAATTTTTACCGATAATTCAATTCCTTAAAATATAATTGTTCAACAGTGTACGTACTGCTCTAAAATTCGTGAAATCGAGGTACCAAAGAAGAACGCTCTTCAGAGCACTTACAATGTAAATATTTGTAGAAAAGGCACAGGAAGATACGTTACAGCGGTGGAAAGCTACTGAAGCCGAGATGCTAGAAAAGGACGGATAAGAAAGCAGATTCTTCTTTGGATTTTGTCAGAATTTCTGGATACATGGCAGAATCCTCAGACCAGACCTTGTAGCACTGTTCAATGCACGGAAAATGTTAGACTTAAAAAGGTGCAAGATAAATTTGACTAGAAAAATTGTTTCGCATCATACATTGAATCAAGTTTTCTAGCAATGAAAAGGTCAGTCAGTTTAGTGCCATACGCGATGCACGCTTGGGCGATCATGTCTCGAAAGAGACATGACTGACTGGGCAGAAGATTATCCCGCAGTAGGTTGCCACTGCTTTCTGCGGTAGACTGGTTGCCAGCCAAGGCTATAGAACCAAATCTATACAATTATTTGACTCATAGCTAGAAGGGGAAGAGATGTATTATATTATTAAGTAGTATTTAGTGGGGGATCAGTTTAATACTTCATAACAATATACAACTGATCCCCCACTTAATGCACAGTAGAAGCATTAATCGTGTTTTCAACTATTATATTCAGTCAGTCAACTAAGTGTCATATGTGATGCACACTTGGGCAATCATATCTCGAATGAGATATGACTGATTGAGCAAAAGATTATCCTGCAGTAGGTTGCCATTACACTCTGCAGTAGACTGGTCGCCAGCCAAGACTATAGAAGCCAATCTATTTTGTTATTTAACCCATAACTTGAGGAAATAAACGGATTAATACCTTTTCCTAAAGGTATTTGCGTAAGTGAATGAAAGGAATTCAACTGGAATTCGAACTCGGCTCCCCGATTTCTCTTTCCGAGCCGATATCCAATGCACCACAACGCACAACAATCTGACGGTACTTTGTGTTAATCTCCAGAAGCTTTGTATCAGTCATGCTGATGAAAGCAAAAACAAAATGTTTCCATAAAATTAGTAAAAAAAAAACAAAAACAAACAGCTGTTTATAATTGAAGGTGAAAATGAACAAACACTTTCTCGTTTAAGTTAACAACAGATATAATGTCATTTTTTAGATCAACGGCAATTTTTTTTTATTCAACCTATCAGTGATACTATTAAAACATATTGAAACTGTTGTATCATCAGCATTGATATTGAGTCTAGAATTAATAACATCGGGATGGTCGTTGATGAGTATTAGGAAAAATTAAATCCAAGGAGAAAGTCCTGGGAAGCTACCGCATTCATATATATAGATGTCTGGCCGTTCAAGAGAATTTTCATTGCGCAATTTAATAAGAGGAGACCAAATCAGAAGTTTGGTCAGAGACATCGTAACACTTCCACTTGTGGTGAGTAGAACACGCACGCCAACCGTTGTAAAACGATTTCGACATCTCTCAGGCAACATTGTAAGTTTAACATTTTATCTAAAGTATGACATACTAGCAGTATAGCCCGGCATTGCTCGGGTGTAATGAAAGCTTTAAAACTAATCCATGGTCCTGGAACTCAGACTCTTTGGATGTAGGCACGAAACACTAAAAAGCAATAGTTGTTTCCAGTTAAAGCGAAACCGTAGACTAAAAGAAAAATGAATGGATGTAAGTCAAATTTTTGTTTCCTGGTATCGATATCAAATAAGTTTTTTTCGTCGTAAACTGAATTTTAAAGGATAAATAAGTCCTCTGAGTAAATGGCATCATGGCTGAGACTAAGAACTACAAGTATACCTACTGAGAGCCAAACCCGAAGCAAAAACTAAAATAAAAGGGCTGAAAAAAATACAGACATACAAGCAGATAAACAGACACACACACAAACATCTTGTCTTTTTTTATGTATATATTGTCGATTATCTGCACTATCGTAAGAACTGTAACCTTGAAACTTCTGAATATCTTTGTCTATGAGTGTATTAACACTTTGATTAAAATCAGACCACTCCTTCTTTAACCCGATTTTTTCAGTTATCGATTTTTGATATTTATCGGGGGTACCTCGACACAAAACCTAGCTAAGAACACTCGCAGACGCTTATAGTACAACTGTGTAAATTTTCAAGAAAATCAGCCGTTTCGGAGTCTATAGGTAACGGACACACACACACAAAGTTCCATTTATAAATAAGTTTAGATATTTCGTAGTGTATGAAATAAAATAAAACTTGAAATAATTTCAGTATTTGTCTATACTTCTGAGATGAGGTAATATTTGCATTATTCACATCGTTTGAACTGTTTTCCTCATTTTTATTGAGATGTTTACGACATTTTACGCTCCGGCCTTCTTCAGATGCTAGCAATTTCGAACTGAACCATTTATTTTGATCACTGCGGTATATCATTCTAAGTTCATGTGCGATGTCACTTCCTGTAACGATGTAGTTATCTCCTATTAACTTAGCTATATAGTTTTTCTGTTTACAAGTGCTGTAACCAGGTCTTGAACTCACAACTTGAGGACGCATGACCTAGTGGATATCGGCATTGGTTAGTTCCAGTGACTTGACCCAAAGAGTTGCGACTTCAGTACCAGGCTACAGTATTTACGCAGTACTTAAAACACGTATCTAGTTGATAATTTGAAAAGTTTCAGCTTTTAAGTATAAACAATTATAATGTTGATAAGATTATTCTTCTTCTTTTATGTCCTATGTCTTTTCAGGACGTAGGCGATCATGGCTTTCCACATCTCCCTGTCCCTGGTGGTTCTTAGCACGCTTTCTTCTGTTACACCATGCAACCCTCGTTCCGTCATCCACCTGATCAGGTCCTTCAAATATGTTATCCGCTGTTTTTCTCTGTCTCTTTTCCCCTCTATCTGGCCTGTTAGTATCAGGTTCTCCAAGCCCTCCTTCCTCATTGCATGTCCCAGGAACTTCACTTGTCTCTTCCTGATGCTCAATATTAATTTGCTTTTCGTCTCCATCCTTTCCAAAACCTCGTCATTGCTCACATGCTCAGTCCATGATATTCGCAGCATCCTTCTGTAGAACCACATTTCAGCTGCTTCAATTTTTCCTTCATCTTCGAAGATATTTTCCAACATTCACCGCCATATTGAAGAATCGACATCACATAGCAATCCAGTCCTCTCCTTTTTGTTTCTAGTGAAATTGTCCTGTTTCTTAATACTTTACTCAACTTCTGGAATGCTTCTTTCGCCATGCCAATTCGCCTCCGGATTTCAGTGTCGCACTTTGCGTCTTCTGTTAGAAAACTTCCTAGGTATTTAAATTTCTGTACCTGCTTGATTTTAGAGTCCCTCACCTGTAATTGGAATTTTGAACTGTCCTTTTAGCTGATGACCATAGAGTCCCTCACCTGTAATTGGAATTTTGAACTGTCCTTTTAGCTGATGACCATAGAGTCCCTCACCTGTAATTGGAATTTTGAACTGTCCTTTTAGCTGATGACCATAGAGTCCCTCACCTGTAATTGGAATTTTGAACTGTCCTTTTAGCTGATGACCATAGAGTCCCTCACCTGTAATTGGAATTTTGAACTGTCCTTTTAGCTGATGACCATAGAGTCCCTCACCTGTAATTGGAATTTTGAACTGTCCTTTTAGCTGATGACCATAGAGTCCCTCACCTGTAATTGGAATTTTGAACTGTCCTTTTAGCTGATGACCATAGAGTCCCTCACCTGTAATTGGAATTTTGAACTGTCCTTTTAGCTGATGACCATAGAGTCCCTCACCTGTAATTGGAATTTTGAACTGTCCTTTTAGCTGATGACCATAGAGTCCCTCACCTGTAATTGGAATTTTGAACTGTCCTTTTAGCTGATGACCATAGAGTCCCTCACCTGTAATTGGAATTTTGAACTGTCCTTTTAGCTGATGACCATAGAGTCCCTCACCTGTAATTGGAATTTTGAACTGTCCTTTTAGCTGATGACCATAGAGTCCCTCACCTGTAACTGGAATTTTGAACTGTCCTTTTAGCTGATGACCATACACTCTTCAAATTACTTTCAAATAGAACCGAACGTTTCTCTATTAAATATTTGCGCAAAGTTTGTGTTTCCTATGACAACCGTGCAGTAGGTATAAATAAAAGGACAACACATCAAGTAGTTCACGGAACAGTCGGAGAAGCAGCCGATTACATTTCTAAGACGAGTCCTTAAGATATCTTCCTGTTTACTCTATTCTTTGTTGTGCGAAATCTGTCGTCATCAGAAGAGACTAAACTGAAATAAAAGGAAGATGTTTTTGCAAACGTATTGATGTCTTTTGAATATAAACTGTTTTAACTTCGAAGACTTCATTTTACAATTGCATTTCTTTGTGTTTTCTTTATCTTGCTGGCGTTGTCTCCAACAAATTTCTGCCAGTTGACTAGCAAAAAAGGCAACATGTTCTCATCTCTAACTGAACAATTTCATTGATATTTGTTAAAGATCTTTTTCTGTGCTAGAAATATTTTTTACTTGTTTTTAACCGACTAACGCAATCAGACAACATATTTTTCATTTTCCTTCTCTGTAACCGTGAAATTCTATTTTCTAAAAATGCTTTTTTCTTGTTCATCATTATTCGGGGTTCTTGGCATCGTCCGTCATTAAAAGCTAATGTTCGCAAGTCATGCTATTGTAAGAAAAAGCTGGAATCAAATCTATGCAAAGCGAAAATTTATTGACCTAGTGTCGACAGAAGACGTTGAGAAAAGTGATAGATACGGCTTTAAACTTATGGAACAGGGTAATATTTCTAAAGTCATGCCACAATTGCTGACTGCGGAAAGAATTTTGTCACTGTGGAAGAATATCGTTTCAAAATTATATGATTTCCTACACGACAATTCGCCTGTATCTACAAAATAACCACTTCATCATCATCATCTTCGTCGTCGTGCTATGTCCCTCTAGAACGTAGGCGGTCATGGTCTTCCACGTATTCCTATCCCTTGTCGCTGTTAATACCCCTTTTCTTGTTATCTCATTCAATCCTCGCTCCTCCATGCTAGTCCGTAAAGTACGTCATACATTTCTTCCCGTTGTATCTTCTCCTATATCCATCCCTTGAGCATCAGATTCTCCAAGCCTTCCTTTCTCATCGTATGTACCAAAACCTTCAGTTGTTTTTTCCTTATGCTAAGTGTCAATTTCCTCTAATTTCCAGCCTCTCCAATCCTCGTTGTTGCTCACATATTTCGACTATGGTATTCTCAGCATCCTTCTGTAGAACCACATTTCAGTCACCTCAAGTCTTTCCTTCAGCTTTGATGAGATTGTCCAGCATTCGCTGCCATATTGAAAGATATATATCACATAACATTCCAGTACTCTCTTCTTTGTTTCTAGCGAAATTTTCCTGTCTCTCAATACTCAATTCAGTTTCTGGAATGCATTCTTGCCCAAGCCAACACGCCCTCGGATCTCAGTATCACACTTTCTGTCTTTTGTTAGAACACTCCTCAGATATTTAAATTTCTTCTTTTATTTTATTTTAATATCCCCAATTTGTAATTGGCATTTTGGGTGCCTCTTTTTACTGATTGTTGTAGAGGAACATCCTATCCTACCCCGTAATGGATATGGTCTAGTCTATAAAAGATTGTGACTAGGACATGCGTCACCAGACGGACAACGCTCGTGGTTGACAGTTTTGCGCGCTGTCGAGCCCTCTGCCTTCGGGCGGAGAGCATTGACCCAGTCGTGACTACCCCGAAGGGTGGAGTCACGATTGGAGTGAATTAGACAGAAATTTTTCGCCGGACAATATGGCACGGGGGATCCCACTTTAAAAAGTCCTTGTGCCACATTTTGCCTTGAGTGGGAAGGCGAATAAATATTCATACGTCACTAGACGGACGCATACGTCATAGGCGGAGACATTTTCTACTTCATAGTTATGCCGCTTACTATTCGTTGATTGTTCGTGTACGTCTATAGGTTTATTGTACTGTTGTATAATAAATCTCTTCTCATCTATCTTCAGTGTAAAGTATTATTCTTATACTATTCTTTTCCCTGATATTCCTACCCGGAATGAATTCAGTTTTCTTGCAGTTTATATATATATCGACCTTTCTTTCCGCTTTCTTTTACTACTTCCTGTAAGAGGTCTTGTAGTTTCTTTTCTGTGTCTGCTATCAGCTTGTATCATCTGCGTATCATATATTAAGATTGCGTTCGCCGATGACATACTAACAGGACTTCTAGAACTCACAGAATGGTCTTGCTGTATAGGCTGAATAGATCTGATGAGAAAACAAATCCTTGTCTTAAACTCCTTTCTCCCTTTGTGTATCTGTTGAATTCATTTCCTTTCCGTATGCAGATAGATTGCTGTCAGTAAAGGTTCTTGATTACTCTAATTTCCACTATTTACATTATTCGGACAATTGTCCTTATATTTGTTGCCATTTGTACGACGTTTCGGCTGTTTTACACTCCGGCCTTCTTCAGGTGCTAGAATTTTTAAACCGAACTCTTTCTTACAATCACTGAGGTATATCATTATCATTCTTTTGTGCGAAACCGCTTTTGGTAGCCATGAGATATCTTCCTCTCACCCTGCAAATTACTTGTACACCTCTGCTGTAGCCTGGTATTGAACTCGCAACTATTTGGGTCAGGTCACTGAAACTAACCAGCGTCTATATCCATTAGGTCATGTGTTTTCTAATTTCTTTTCTGAATATGTCAAGGTTGCCAAGCGTGTCTATCAGTGTTTTTGTGGCATACTTTCTTTTCTGTGTCTGCTATCAGCGCTGTATCATCTACGTATCTTCTAGATTTGCAATCTTTTATTCTCAAAACTGAGGGGATTTAGTAAATGATTGAGTAGGGCTGATTTACAGTTGATATCATTACGCATTTCCTAAATGTTCCAGTCTTGGTACCGGTTAGAGTACAGAATGCTGATTTTCTAAGCAAACAAAAATGTAATATTACAAGATATCAAAAACGTTCACCATTACTCAGAGTACTTTATATAAAATCTGTGATAAAAGCTACAAATACCTATGTTCTTTGCTTAAATTCTTGTATTAAACAATTTCGGCTGTGTATAATATATAGTGTAATTAACGAAGATTAACGAAATAGTTAAACAACCGACAGTTTGAAATTATTAGTTTGAACATTATTTTTTATCGATACTCGTATTTAAGTAGATATTCTGGTTTCATAATAGAAAGTATATATATTTATTTCTGCCTGCCTGATTATTTACGATAAATTTTTATTACAAAAATGTGTGTCATTCGGCAGGATTCGACACGCATTTACATACGAATATCGATCAAAAATAATATTCAAACAAATATTTCGTGTATGTGTGTGTGTTTGTTTATGTCTGTATATATATATATATATATATATAGAGAGAGAGAGAGAGAGGATGTATATGTATGTATGTTTATGTGCGTGAACATGTGTGTTTGTGTCTGTGCATATGTATATGGGTGTTTATACGTTTATGTGTACTTATGTCTATCGTTCACTCTCCATATATATAAATATATAAATACACACATAATTGTGTATGTGTACATATGTGTGTTTGTCTGTCTGTTTCTCTATATATAGATACATTTATGTGTATGTGAGTGTGCATATATGCTTGCTTATATTATTCTCTCACTTCAGATATATATATATATATATATGCATCATGAGTATTTGTCATGTTGTTTGTCTGTACATACATGTGTGCGTATATATATATATATATATATATATATATATATATATATATGCATGTGTGTGTTTATGCCCATATATACAAGGTGCGATGGGTAAATTGTCGGGATTTTATTTTTTTATTTTTATTTTATTTTGTCGAGGGCACAGTAAAATATGGTCAGTTGGGCATCCTTTGTGAGAAAAAAAAGCACCATTATTATATAATGTCTTTATAAACCAGGATAATTCAAAAAGATCTATTTAATATAAAATATTAAGCGATAGATTTGTATAGAGAGCTCATTGGAGATATACATAAGAAAGGTGAAAGGTAAGTCTACGGATAAGAGTCCAATTAAACAATATTTCTTAGAAAAACACAGTCATGTAATAGCAGACAGATTTTAGTCAACAATCCAATAATCCTCACTCATAAACACAGTAAAAAAACACCTTCAGAGATTCAATCCAAGCAACTCACACTTAATAAAATTGCGTTTAAATCTGGTCATAACTCATTGCATTGCATTTAAATAGATGGTTCTGCTATTATTTCGGGATCTCACGCGGTGTGACGTCGCATCACAAATTTTTGAACAGCGTTTGCTGTTTTTAGTAACTGTCATTGTTGCTTAGCAAAGTTTTATGTCAACACAAGATAAAATCGTCGCTGATGGTGGATGTTTTTTTTGTTAATGTCCTTGTAACCTCTTTGAAGATGGCTCATGTGAGCCGAAAGCTTAAAACCAACTTAATAAAAATTATCCAAATGTTGAAGAATTTTTTTCTTTATTTTCACCTGAAATTAAAGCCAAAATAAGATGTTTTGAACGGCTCATAATTAAACATAATAGACATTCATTTTCTCTTATATTTAATAGTATATGTTTAGAATATATATATATATATATATATACATTTACAGTGACTTGTTTTTTTTACCAGATGCACTAAAGTTCAACCCCTATAAATTTTGGACGGCATCGTTCCAAATGTTTTCACAACTCATGGAAATAGTCTACCCAGCATTTAGACTTATTTTCGACGGATTTTCGATAAAATATCCAATCCCTGTTTTATCATTTTCAGTCTCCTTTAAAAAAAACTGAATTGTCATTAAAAGAAAATCATGATTTCTGCTTATAAAGGCGGTAAAAAAAGCACTTTTCTTTACAAGAAAGGCAGCAGAAAATCGGCCGATAACCCTTGTCTTGTGATTTCTGAGATGACTGAAGATCCTCAATCTTGGTTCAGTAGAAAAAAGTTACATCCAAATAAGTGAAGTCAGAAAAGGTAGACTAAGTACATAAGTGAGTGAGTGACTCATGCTTTTAACAATAAATCTTAGTCTTTATAACTGTTTTTCTCTTTAATATTTTTGCATGCCGTTTTCAACATTTAAATTCTGATATCTTTTATCATTTTTGTCACTGGAACTTTACTTATCACATATCATTTTATCAGAAGTGATTATCAGAATTCTTTATAAATAATCAGTATTTTATTGTTTTTTTAATCAATCGCATATAGCTTTTTTCTTTTTAGTAATTTTAAATACGTCTTTCAGCATTGAATTTATGTTAAATTACTACCAATGCGGATGTGCGTTGTGGTGCAGTGGATATCGGCTCGGAACGAGAAATCGGGGAGCCGAGTTCGAATTCCATCTGAATTCATTGCATTCACTTACGCGCAAATACCCTTGGAAAAGATATTAATCCGCCTATTCCTTCCAGTTATGGGTTAAATAACAGGACAGATTGGGTTCTATATAGTCGAGACATGATCGCCCAAGCGTGTATCAGGTATGGCACTTAACTGACTGACTACCAATGCGTAGAAAAATCATGGACGACATGAAAATATGCGCACATGAAAAGTAATATTCTTAAGATTAGATTAAACCTGGAAAAGTAAAAGACAAGATATTCTAGTAAAATAAAAAATAATAAATTTCTGACTTAAAAATAAAATTTGGATGCTATATTTTAAGTTATAAATTTCTTATTTTTTACTTCACTAGAATATTTTGTCCATTACTTTTCTAGATTTAATCACTTGTTCTGTTATTTTCCTGGTTTTAAATAATCTTAAGTACATTACACCAAAATATTATATCTGGTCAAGCTGGAGTGCAAAAAGCACACATAAACAGGGTGCGATAAATAAATTGTTGTTTAAATTACACAAAAATATAAAATAACAGTGACATCTCATTTTAACAGATATATTTTTATCAAAATTACACTAAAATACCTTGAAATACTAAATAGTAATTCTATTCAATAAAATCACCATTGGTTTAACCATTATCTCCAGACAACTTCGGAATCTATTGCAACTCTTCTAGATGGCCTCCTTGTTCAAATTGGTGAATGCTGTAATGGTTCACACACCACCCACGTCTATTGAACAGGTGCAGAGCCTCATCCCTTGTTCCATGTTTAGGATGTGGTTTCCGGTTTTCTCTTTTCCAATCTTTTCACTTTTCTTTTTTTTTTTCTCAATTGGAGGAGATAGACTAAATTATCGCCCGGTTCACACTCCACCCACGTCTATTGAGCAGGTGTAGAGGCTCATCCCTTGTTCCCTGTTTAGGATGTGGTTTCCGGTTTTCTCTTTTCCAATCTTTACACTCCTTTTTCTTTTTTTTTCAATTGGAGTAGAAAGACTAAACTATCGCCCGGTTTACACTCAACCCACGTCTATTGAACAGGTGTAGATGCTCATCCCTTGTTCCTTGTTTAGGATGTGGTTTCCGGTTTTTTCTTTTCCAATCTTTTCACTTTTCTTCTTTTTTTTATTTTCACAACTGGAGTAGATAGACTAAACTATCGCCCGGTTCACACTCCACGCACGTCTATTGAACAGGTGTAGAGGCTCATCCCTTGTTCCCTGTTTAGGATGTGGTTTCTGGCTTTCTCTCTTCTAATTTTTCACTCTTACGTAGCCCCCTGCACATCAGTGGCGTTTCCACCTTGCTCGGGGTGATATGATTAAAAAAAAAAAAAAATTACCTCCAGTTTATCTTTGGTATTATTTTTTTTTTGTTTTTTGTTTTTTTGTTGTTTTTTTTTTATCCCACTCTCTCTCTCTCTCAACGACGTGTTAGGTGGCCATATATAAAGGAGGATATGGTCATGGAAATTGTCTGACACCAATGACTGTGTTCTCCTGCTTGTTTAGCATGGTGCAGAGTCCTATTATCAGACATAAGTTATTTTAGCAACCGTCGCCTTACCCTGGGAAACACTACCTTCTCAAGTCACTTGATATAGGACTCCGCGTTGAATCTGTGCAAATCGCCAACAAATTCTTGAGGTTTTGTTATCAAAACGATGTGATTTTTCCGAGCTGCCGTAACTTCGTAATCACCATTAGACCCGTCTAACTTTCCGAACCCTTTACACTGTTTTAGTCCGGTGCGAATTCCAAGCAGTGCCATTTCTAATTATCTGGTGGAGTGAATTGCGTCATAATGATCTTTTCCTTGCAGAGAGTGGCCAACTGACTCTACTACACTGTGCACTCGACAAAACAAAAACAATGCGCATGTGCGAAATTAAAAATATTAAACTTCGACGATTTACCCATCGCACTCTGTAGATCAATGGATATAATAATGTAATATGATATCTAGGAAGGATACGGTATAGTTTGTTTCAGTTTCAAATTTATTGTAGAATGATCAGTTACGTGCCAGACGTGATACATGTTTCGAAAGAGACATGACTGACTGGGCAGAAGATTTTCTTACTACGGTAGACTGGTTGCCAACCAAGGCTATAAATACTATCTAACTATCCTGTATTTAACCTATAGCTAAAGACTATTCATACTTTTCCGATTTCTCGTTCCGAGCGATATCAACTGCACCACGACTCACATCCATATATATATATATATATATAGTCATCCGCAGACAGATCTGTTTCGCTGCATCACAGCTCATCAGTACGGTTAGATATCTAAAAGCCCGACTGAATTGACATCAGCTGGCGATTCTACCGCTGAGCTATGAGCGCTCGGTATAGGAAGGCGGACTTTAGCGTGTTATATACAATGTAAGCACACGCCAGTAGCCGAGAGTTTTCAAATTCATTACTGAATGAACGATGCGTAGTTGCGTGAGTAACTCCTACTTTTTCAAATTCTATCATTCCACCATAATGCCCAAACGTATTTTTATTTTTTTTTTTGATCATTTCACCCCGAGCAAGGCAGAAACGCCACTGATGTGCAGGGGGTTACATAAATGTAAAAAGATTAATTAGAAAAGAGTGAGGAGTACAAGCTAGTTAGAAAGGAACAATAGAAAGCTGAGAAAGCAGGTGCGATGACAGATACATGGGCGGAGAGAAAGTGAAGATTATACAGGGGAGGGGAGAGAGCTAGAGTCCAGTGGTTAGTAGATGAGTATTGACTTTGCATTTAAATTTCTGGAGGTTGTAGCCGTCAGGAAAGCAAGAATACGGGAGCGAGTTCCACAGGCGGGAAGTGCGAGAGAGGAAGCTGCAGGAGTAGAATTGTCGTCTGCATTTGGCTAACCTGACTGTGAATGGGTGGGACCCAGTTGCCAGTCTGGTTGCACGGGTAAACACCTGTTGAAGAGGCATCAGTGACTTAAGCTCATCCGAGCAGAAGCCATGAAAGTATTTATAGAAGAGACAGAGGGAGGCCACATTTCGACGATGGGAAAGTGGCTGCAGTCGAGTCGCCAGATCAGTACCTATCACATTACAGACTCTCCTTTGGAGCTTGTCAAGAACACTGAGGAGAACGGCAGGGGCACCTGACCATAAATGGCAGCAGTACTCCATGCACGGACGGATGGTTGACTTGTATATATGCAGGATGGATTCAGGTGGAAAAAACATCCTGGATCGACATAGTGACCCAATCTTCTTAGCAGTAGATTTTGCTATGGATTCAATATAGTGCTTCCATTTGAGGTCTGAGGACAGGGTAAGTCCGATGAGGCGTAGTGTATTACTCTCCGGGAGAATCATAGTTTTTTACTTTTCGTATAACGCTTCTTCTGGCACGCGTGCATATATTGATTTCTATATACAATTTTTCAGGATAATCTAGTTATACTATTTGAATGTTTACTTATGAAAAGATTAAGTATAGTTAGGATTTTACTATTTAATTTTTTCTCGTTGAATACTTTCAACTCGATATGTAGTTCGACGGTGACGTTGATCCAGTTTATTTCTCGATTTGAAACATTTATGCATTTTTCACTCTCATCGACAATATTTCTGTCTCTTTACACCTTCTAAAAATTTACATCTCTCTTGTTAATCATACTCTCTCTTTCTCTTGTTTAGTTGCGTACAAATATCTATAAAATATCTTCGTTACTTAACATCATTTCTGTCTTTATAATCCATAGTATTTTCTCTTTCTCAACACTTGCTATCTGCTAACGTATCTCTTATTCACAACATATTCGCACTGTTTAATTTTATATATATATATATATATATATATATATATATATATATATATATAAAAGAGAGTGAGATAAAAACTAAAATAAATATTTGAGAAACCACAAAATGGATTTATTTTGGGGAAGCCAACATTATAATGTTTTGGTTGTTATAAACATCATCAGGGCTTATTTTTAATTGTTTGTATTAGCAAATTTGTTTATTGTGATCCATATTGTGGAAATGTTATTCAGATAGACGAGATATTTTAAGGGGAATGCAAAATAAATTCCGATAATGTGAGATAAAAAAAATATATTTGAGAAACAACAAAATATGGATTTCTTGTGGGGTATTCAACATTATAACTTTTCGGTTGCTATAACCATCATCAGGGCTTACATTTTTATTAGTGTGAAGTTAGTTTTTTTTACTAAAAATATAAGCCGTGATGATAGTTATAATGTTGACTACCAGAAAATAAATTCATATTTTGTTGTTTCTCAAATATTGATTTTATTTTTATCTCACATTGTCGGAATTTACTTTCCATTTTATTAAATATCTATACATATATTCCGAGTGAATAAGGAACGAAAAAAAAAATTACAACGTCCAAAACAGGAATAAGTTTTCTAAAATGTCCGTTAGAATTTTGAAAAAGTGGGGTTGGTAGGGAACATAGTTGTTCATTAATCAACTATATTCCCTACCCACCCCACTCCCCTTATCGCTAACCCCCACCACCATCCCACACACAACTCGCCAATTATAAGAAAAGAGGCTTCCATTTCTTTCCAAACCACTTGATGAGACGTTGTAATTTCAATGACGAAACAAAATGTACACTTTGTAGTGAATAAAAAAATTGTACATGTTCTAAAATATAATTTGTAATATATATATTGTAACTAAGTTGTTGATCTCGTAGGTTTATTTACCTTTTTGTTCATGCATTTACTTTTATAAAGAGTGCTCGATACAAATGTAGATCGTTACACTGTAATGGTTGTTAAAATGTTTTTAAATTCATAGTATCACTACACAAAAAATTTCTCATGTTTCGAAGCCAGCCCATTATGTTTTGGCTTCATTCTCAGGTGATTTCTTTATAAATAAGACCTTATAAGATTATTATTTCTAAAAATATCACCTGAGGATGAAGCCAAAACATAATGGGCTGGCTTCGAAACATGAGAAATTTTTGTGTAGTGATACAATGAATTTAAAAACATTGTAACAACCATTACAGTATATATATATATATATAATATAATATATGTGTGTGTGTGTGTAAGAGAGAGAGAGAAAAGTCATTTCCATTTTTTTCTTTTTTTCTCCATACAGTGTTATAAACACTTATATTCGGTCTCTCTTCTTGTCATTCTTGTGAATCCATGTTCGGTTCTGCACATTTTATCGATGATCAGGCTCTAAAAGTATTAAGTGAATGACGGATTCAATTTAGAATGAGAAGAATATTAATTTACTTTGGCGTTTCAATTGGGCTATCTTTCTTTAAGACAAGAATAGGATCTGTATTTACAAGATGAAACTAAGCTAGAAACAATCAGAAAAATTAAAAAAAGAAAACACACTGAAATTGAATTAAGTCGGTGTTACGAAAACCGACTTGATAATTCTGATACATAATAAGCCATTCGGTTTTTTGTTTCTGACCTTTATTTATTTATTTGGTTGTTATCGCTGTCTTTCGACTCAACACATTTGCTCACATTTTTCAAGAGATAAAGTTACTCCTATCCAACACAAAATAAGAGACAAAGATCAGCAATAATAGGAGTAAGTGTGATTGGGCTAGTGATGCTTCGTCATATTTTTTTGATCATTTCTCTCGAAACAAGCCGATAAAGCCACTAAGCTGAAAGATTTTATTTAAATTAAAAGAATCTGAGATCAAAGTGAGTGAGTTTTGCTGAACAGCATATCAACCACTGTGGGTCATTTGATGCCAAAAAGGTGGGATTTTAAGGTATTTTGTTAATGTTCGGTTATAATGAGAAGGTTAATTTAATTAGATTTTGACGAAAATTTTGTTTTTATTCTTTATTTTAAAAAACTGAAAATGTATTCTAGTTCTGTATTCAAAAATGTTATGCAGAAATTTTTTCCTTCAAAAATGTGTTGTGGTTATATTTTTTTCTCCAAAAATGTATATTTTTCTATAAAATCTATTTTTATGTATATATATTTCTCTAAAAGCATTTTTATATTTTCCTGGTGTTTTGACACCAGTTTGGTGGGGTTACCTCTTTGCCCATAACTGGACTCTAACAGGTGCTACCACTCCGGCTCAGGGTAGACCTGGGAACAACAGCAATTCAGAAGTGGTTCCATGATCCTCACAACCTCCCAATCAGACGTCTTGCAGTCGAATGCAGTTTACCGTCATGCCCAGGACCATCTGAGATCAAAAAAGAACATTATTAAATAGAGAGAAAAATAACGAATAGGTATTAAAGAGATAAAAGATGATGATTGACTTTGCATTTAAATATTGTATGATCAAATATTGTATGATCAAATATTGTATGATCAAATTTGATTGAAAAGCGAGTGAAATATTGTACCTTGTACAGCACAGGTAATTGATCGATATATCAATTTTGAATGGCTATGTTTTTTCAGTTACACTCATTTTTCAAGTATAATTCTTCGTATACTTGATCAAAGTCTGCAAATCTTACATTTCGGTTTAAAAGTTTTTCATTTTAGATCCTTTTTTTACTGGAAATTACGCTTTGACTTTGGAACACCGACTCAACTGATCCATCAAGCTGCGTGCGAAGATAATTTTAATATAGGATTTTCTTCACAGTATTTACATTATTCGGGCTATCGCCCTCATCTTTGTTGCCATTTGTACGACGTTCGGCCGTTGTTTGCTCCGGCGTTCTTCAGGTGCCAGGAATTTCGAAACGAACCCTTTATTACAATCACTGGAGTACATCATTCTCATTCCTTGCGTCCATGATAGGACGTCATGAGTTATCTCCCTCTAACCCTGCAAGTTATTTGTTCACCACTGCTGTAGCCTATTATTGAACTTAAAACATTAAGTGACAAGTCAGGAACTAACCGACGTCTATATCCACTGGACCATATGTCCTTAAGGAGCTCAATACCAGGCTACAGTCGTGGTGAACAAGAAACTTGCAGGGTTAGAGGGAGATAACTCATGACTTCCGATCAAAGCTTTACGGATGGAATGGAGTTCATATACCCCAGTGATTATAATAAAGCGTTCAGTTCGAAATTCCTAGCACCTGAAGAAAGCCAGAGTGGACAAACTATGGAACTACCTCTTAATTGCTGTTGTTATCAGATCCACCTTGACCCGGAGTGGTAGCCCCTGTTAGGGTCCCAACTATGAGCAAATAGCTGACCCCCAAACTGGGTTCTAAACACTATGAAAGTATAAAAAATACACATTTATAGAAATATATACATAAAAATAGACTTATATAGAAAAAATATATTTTTGAAGAAAAAATATTACCAACATTACATTTTTGAAGAAAAAATTATTATCATAACACATTTTTGATGGAAAAAAAAAATTATTCTCAACAAAACATTTTTAAATATACAAGTAGAAGACATTTTCAGTTTTCTTAAATAAAAAGTACAAAAAAAAATGTCCATTAAACTCTGACTAATCAAACTTCTCACTATAACCGAACATTAAAAAATGCCCCAAAGCCCCACTTTTTTGGCATTAAATAATCAACATAGGTTGATATGCCTTTAAACAAAACTCATACTCTTCAGTTCCATCCGTATCGCGTCTCAGATTTAGAATTCTCTGACATTCAGTCGATATTTCTTGTGTTATTTTTACGATTCTGTTCCAGTTTCGTTCGGATTGTAGCACCTATTTCTGTGTGCTTTTTGCCATTAAACCTTGAATAAAAATGAATCCATTGAACACATCCGGAGTCAGCTGGTTTAATTCCAGCATATATTCCAAAATCTTCGTCTTCTTTTAACGTTAGATTCATGCAAATTCAACGAGTATTGAGTAACGAACATTTCTCACTAGAAATTTAGTCATAATATTTACCGTTTCTTCAAACCCAATTTTTTTTCTTCTAGTTTTATCGGTTGTAAAATATTACAGTATTTTTTATGTTCTACTAGTGCTCGCTTTCTCAACAAAAGTTTTGTTTTTGTCTCGTCTTCTCGGTCGCTGCATTCTCCTCTGTAAATTTGCTCGTATCTTCTGAAATAAGCAGAAAAGATAATATATGTTTCTTTTTCTTCATGCACAGCAAAAAACAAAAACTCACACCAACGTTAGTCTAATTACTCGTTTTCATTATTATCATATGCGCCAAAACAAAGCAGAAGTTTTTGTCCTACTCTACATGAGTTTTGATTCCTCGTCACCACTGTTATAACACGCTTCTGTTAAAATCTCATGCATCGGTTGACTGCAACTGTAATCTAACGAACACTCTATCAGTGCTCTCTCAGTATTTTGACTGTGAGCACTGTTTGTCTTATTTATTCAAGGCGCCTTGCCTAAGTGATTTGTGTTACCGGGTAGTTTTATTTACTCCACAAGAACTTTACAGCCTGTCAATCTTTTGCTGATTATTTTAAAGCCAGAAAATACTTTTTAGGTTGTAAGAATTCTTTAGCAAGAATAATGATTTACTGTTAAAAGTGCTACTAATTAACCCATAGTTGAAGGAGAAGAGGGGGAATTTACACTTTTCCCAAAGTACTTGCGCGTAAGTGAACATAACGAACCCAAATCGAATTAGAACTCAGCTCTCCGATTTCCAATTGGGAACAGTTAGCCATTACACCACCCACAAGTCCAAGCCTACAGCACCTCGTATTCCAAAGTGGCCACTTCTCTAGGTACTGACCAGGATCGATGTTGCTTAACATCGTAATCCCCAGTGCGGATAAAATTCGTAATAGCAATGTTATTAAACCCGGTGAGACGTCAATCTAGCTATTCACTCTTCGTTGCTAATACAAATAAAATCTTAATAATCTGAGGTTCCGAATTGTTCACAGTATGTAATAATCAGGGAATTTTGATAAACGAGAGTTGGAAAATTATATAAAGCGTGTTGTCTTTACGTTAGGGTAAAAAAAATTTAAAAAAATTTTTTTTTTATTAGATACCTAAGCATCAGTTAGTTAACTATCCTAAGTCATACACGCTTGGGCGATCATGTCTCTCTCGAGGCATAACTAACTAGGCAGAAGATTTTCCCTCAGTTTCCTTTTCTTTTAGCGGTATACTGGTGGCCAACAAAGGCTATAGAACACAATCTGTCCTGCTATTTAACCCATAGCCAGAGGAAGAAGAGATGGATTCATAACTTTCCCAATTTGCATGTAAGTGAATGAAACAAATTTCACTGAAATTCGAACTCAGCTCTCTGATTTCTCTTTCTCGGTCGATATATACTTCACCACAAAGCACATTACCGTTAACACTTTGATAAAGCAAAGACTGTAGAATAACCAAGAAGGATCGCACTCAACCATAACAGTCATCACAGATCAACCAAATGCAGCCGACTATTCTACTTCAGCAGCTTCTTTTTTCGCACTTGCCGCCTGTGGAACTCTCTTCTATATTCTTGCTTTCCTGACGGCTACAACCTCCAGGAATTTAAATGCAATGTCAATATCTATCTCTTAACCACTTGACTCCAGTTCTTTCTACATCACCCTCTATATCTTTTCCTTTCTCTCCACCTTTGCAACTGTCATCACACCTGTATTCCCATCCTTTTCTTGCTCCCTTCTCTGACAATCCCAATAACTGGTTCGTCTTTCTCTTTATTCTCCTCCTATCTAATATTTTACTCTTATGTATCTTCCTGCGCATCAGTGGCGTTACCACCTTGCTTGGATGAAACGATTTTTAAAAAAGTCATGACAACAGTTGCATCACGGTGAGACATCAACATCCAATTGAATGGAAATTAGAGATTTATTTAAAGTCTTTTTTTTATGGGGGATGACATTTTGTCTTCTCTTGCAAAGAAATAATTGAATACTGTTATCCATTTGTCGATAACCGTTTGGCAGATGCAAAAAAGAAAATGGCGTTTACATTTGAATATTTTGATTTTTCTAATGATTTTTATATATATATATATACTTTTTCTCAGTTCAATAAACCTTGCTCTGGTGAAATTCTTTTGGTATGTTTAGTTGATAAATAAGTTAGAAAATTTCTATTATAGTCAGTAAATTAATCTCTGTTTTGACTGCTGGCATCTGAAAGATGTATAAATAACCATGTGCCAGTTAATCGATAATCAACACTGATGACACGATTGATTTTTCACAAGTTGAACGCCTCCGTAATATTAAAAAAAAAAACAAATATGCTCAACTTCCTTCTTTGTTTCTTTCTCTCATATATATATATATATATATATATATATATATATATATATATATGGTTGATAGAAAAGGAATAAAATATTGATATCCAAAAACACTATTATTAAAGAAGTGGTCAATACACAGTAGAGCAAATATTATCTCGCAATCAGCACCATCACTTGACAAGACACAAGAAGTGTTGAAACAAGAGTTACTTTGTAGTCAGTTTATAACATACTCATGTTATAAATTATATATATTGTGAGAGAGAGTCATATTTGTTCGTTGTGCGTATCTAAACATATTTATAAATGGAATTTGTGTGTGTGTGTCCGTTAACTACAGATTCCGAAACGGCTGAACCGATTTTCTCGAAGATTTACACAGTTGTGCTATACGCGTCTGCTAGTGTTCTTAGCTAGGTTTTGTGTCAAGGTACCCCAGATAAATATCGAAAATTGATAATCGAAAAAATCGAGTTATAGAAGGAGTGGTTAGATTTTAATCAAATTTGATACACGCATAGACAAAGACATAAGAAACGATATTCAGAAGTTTCAAGGTTGCAGTTCTTCCAGTAGAGCAGAAAATCGATAATATATATATATATATATATATATATATATATATATAGGCAAGATGTTTACGTGTGTGTCTGTTTATCTGTCTGTATGTCTTTATACAAATCCACAATTTTTATCCGATTCTCACCAGACTTCACACATATTCTTTAGGCTGAGTCTGAGCTCCAGGACCATGGATTAGTTTTAAAGCTTTCATTACACCCGAGCAACGCCGGGCTATGCTGCTAGTTCCTTAATAAAAGAAATGAAGAAATATTAGACTTCGCTGAATTATTCTAAACATACTAAAATAATATTATTTCCCAGAAAGTTTGTTTCCTAGAATCAAATCAGTCAATTAATTTTCATACGTCATACACCGTTTGGTGATCATGTCCCTTTTGATCCATGGTTGATTAGGCAAAAGATTTTCCCGTGGTAGGTTTCTTTCAGCAAGAGACTGGTTGCCAAACAAGGCTATGTAACACGTGTTGTCCGAGCCTTGGGTCCTAACCTGGTTGCGATCACGAAAACCAGCTATGATGAAGTCCGGAACATGAGTCAGGGTTTATGCTGTCGATACAGCACCAGTAATGACGACGCTCTCAGGTCGCTAGTCATGATGGCCTCATCACAGTAGCTGGTTTTCGTGTCGTCTCTTACAACGGTGAATTTCCCTTCCAACGCTGTGAATTTTGATCTCATGGAAGACATGTTGAAATCCAGGTCGCCGTTTCTCTACCACTTCAAACCAGACCGGACACACGAGCAAACTTATGTTGATAAAAAAAAAAAGAAAAATGAATACGGCACGAAAAAAAAAATAAATGAATAATTTTGAAGACGCCTGGATAAGTTGCGGAAAGAGTCTTTTTATATATATATATATATATATATATATATATATATGAAAAAAATTATTAGAATTGAGTCTTTCCTGTTATCAAACCCATTTCTAAAGGGAAAAGAGATGGGTTAATACCTTTCCATTTAAGTGAATACACAATTCTACACATTCCGATCGGATATCCATTACGCCCCAACGTACATCCCATTCAAGGTAGAAGATTACTTAAGGAGTTTGTTGTCAGGATTTAAAATGGTTAAGATCCCAGGGATTGAGTAAACATCCTGCTTGGAGTCTGTTCCACGAAGTAATAATTTTATGGGTAGATGTTGTTCATAACCTATAGAATACAAAGGAAATGAGAATGATTCAACCCTGTGTCCGTGGTATGGTGTACCCTAGCTGTAAAGGGCTGAACTGATGGAACAAACTAACGTAGCTAGTCAGAACATCTGTCATTAAAATATCAATATGATAACGACCGTCTCTTGAGAAATGGGTTGTAGCATAAAATAATTCATACTACACGAGTCTCGATCATATCACTGAAATAATTCAGTTGGTTGTTTTTTGTTTTTTTTAATCATATCACCCCGAGCAAGGCGGTAACGCCACGGATGTGAAGGGGGCTACATGAGAGTGAAAAGATTTGGAAAAGAGAAAGCCGGAAACCACATCCTAAACAGGGAACAAAGGATGAGCCTCTACACCTGTACAATAGACGTGGGTGGAGTGTGAACCGGGCGATAGTTTAGTCTATCTACTCCAATTGAAAAGAAAAAGAAAAAAAAAAGAAAAGTGAAAAGATTGGAAAAGAGAAAGCCAGAAACCACATCCTAAACAGGGAACAAGGGATGAGCCTCTACACCTGTACAATAGACGTGGGTGGAGTGTGAACCGGGCGATAGTTTAGTCTATCTACTCCAATGTGCCATACGTGATACACGCTTTAGGTGATTATTTCTCGAAAGAGACATGACTGTCTGGACAAAAGATTATCCCGCGGTAGGTTGTCATTGCTTTCTGCGGTAGACTGGTTGCCAACCAAGACTATAGAACCTAATCTGTCCTGTTATTTAACCCATTACTGGAATGGAGAGACAGATTAATACCTTTCCCAAGGGTATTTGTGCGTAAGTGAATGCAAGGAATTAAACTGGAATTCGAACACGGCTTTCCGATTTGTCATTCCGTGTCGATAACCACTGCACCACAACGCACATTCTACCGAAATGCTTACAGAAATGATTTTGAAGAGATTTTCATATGAGAGTAGAAAAGTGTAGAAATATATGTAAAGGAGTAAAAAACAGGTCTAAGGAATTAAGTTTTGCAAATCAATTTTTGTTGAAAATGTTTAATTGCTTTTGAATAGGAACCACAGCAAATTTTATAGCAGCAAATACACTCATTTAAAAACAAAGAACAGTCTTCTTTTCAGATAAGTAATTGTTTGTTATATATGCATAAGTCTAACGGTCTTGTTTCAATGTCAGACATCATTGAATATGAGCCCGTTTCGATAATATCGTATTTTTAAAAGAAACTAAAAATCTGTTTATCTTTCATTTATTCAAAGTATTCTGTACCGCATGGTCACTACCTACTTGCATCTGTCTGACTTACTATTTTACTCATAGATGGGGGAAGAGATGGTTTCGTACATTTCCCAAAATTTATATGCACCTAAATGAATGCAATGAAATGGGCCTGAATTCGATCTCTTCTTTCCGATTCCTCAATCTGAGCCGCCATCCATTGACGGAAGCCTGGATATTACTCCACCGCATCTCCTATGATAAAGGATAAATTTAAATTTTGTATCGTGGATGACGAGTTACTATTATTTACATTCGGACAATCTCCTCCTCTTTGTTTCTATTATCCCGACGTTTTAGCCTTCGTAACCTCAGGGTAAATCAGAGTAATCTTCAAGGAATTCCAAATTGAACTTCTTTTTTTTAATCTACGGTGAAAAGGAAATTGTTGAGAGTCATGATCACCTGTATCCTGAGGAAACATGGCATATATAAAAGAACGTTAATTGTTCCCGTTTTGCTGTCCATGTCTCTGAATATCACTCCAAGTTAATTAAGTTTCAGGCAATTTACCGAGTCTAAAGAATAGGATTCTGTGAAGAGTTATCATTGCCTCCCTCCAGAACGGATATGGCATTTATTAAAAAGGTCTTTTGTTCCGTCGTTAAAAAAGGCTTTTCGTTTAGAATGTTTCTTTCAATAAGAAAGCAAATTAGATTCAGGGTTAGGTTTTATCATTACTAATTTTAAGAGTTGGGAATAGTTATTTAATATCAATTCTCTTATTGGGGAATGTATGCCGAACCATCTCCGCACAGATGAAAACACTTAAGGCAACAAAAATGAAGTTCTAAAGAAGGATTCTGAAAATTACATGGACTCATCATGTGAGCAAAAACTAACTTTTAGAGAAAATGGAAACAAAAACGCATACTGAACATCCGAAAATGATTGTTGAAGTCTGTAGGGCAAATAATGAGGAAAGTGGGTGTGGAAAACTTAACACTCAAAGAGCCTATTGTAGGCAAGATGGACAGAGGAAAACAGGGCATAATCTATCTTACGAACTTGTGCAAATAAAAGACAAAACATTTTAGAAGCGATAACAAGAGAAAATTTACAAAGAGCTAAAAGGGTAAAAAATAGTGGAGAGCCATGATCGCCAATGTATTGAAGATGCATAGAACATAGAATAAGTTTTTTTTTTTTTCAAATAAGCACATTTAAAGTTCTTTCAAAGTTAGTTGTTTTCCCTTTCGTTCAATTTACATTTGAAAAGGAATGGATCTTTCTCTTTTCCATCGTCTATGGGTTAAATAACAAATTAAACGGGGATCACTAGCCTTAACTATCAAACACTCAAAAAGAAGAATAACTCTGAATAACAGTGAAGGAATCAAGGGGAAATCAGTACTCCTTTTCAGTTAGGAAGTCACGGCAGTTCACTAACAATTGAACCCCCCCCCCAAAAAAAAAAACATGAGAGAACTATGATCGTTTACAATGACATCTTAAAGAATCACGGCACTAAAAATGTTGAATTAATCTTCAACTACCTCTCAAATTATTTTCTTAAGAGCCTATGTGCAATAGTTTGGTAGTAATTGCATGTTCACATTCTTTACAGTTTTGACTTAACGCTGGCATATTTCATTATCTCCCCCAACGAAACCCTACCTTCTTTTCTCTTTCAGGTTTTGCTAATATGATAGATAATCACAGCTAAATCCTTTGGATTATGTTATCATACATCAAAATAAAAAAAATTAATATAATCCTGGATTTTCTTTTCAGCATATTTATGAAGATGATTATCTTCTTGAGAGATTAGCACTTGTCATATTGGAACAGGATCTCTTCTTCAGAAATGCGATATTATGCTTAAAATAAGAAAAAGAACAGTACAAGAAGCAAATTCCTTCCATTTACTTGCTTTCCCAACAGCTACAATCTCCAAGAATTTCAATGTAAAGTCAATATTCATCTCCTATCTCACTAACCTGCATCCTTTCTCTCTCGTGCTCCTTTTTCCGTCCACTCCACTCTCATCTGCTTTTTTTTTTTTTTAAATCATATCACCCCAAGCAAGGCGGTGACGCCACTGATGCGCATGGGGCTACTTAAGAGTAAAATGATTGGAGAAGAGAAAGCCGGGAACCACACCCTGAACAGGAAACAAGGGATGAGCCTCTTCACCTGTTCAAAAGACGTGGGTGGAGTGTGAACCGGGCGATAGTTAAGTTTATCTACTCCAATTGAGAACCAAAAAAAAGAGAAAGAAGATTGGGAAAAAAAAAGAAAAGAAAGCCGGGAACCACATCCTAAACAGGAAACAAGGGACGAGCCTCTTCACCTGTTCAAAAGACGTGGGTGGAGTGTGAACCGGGTGATAGTTAAGTCTATCTACTCCAATTGAGAACAAAAAAAGAGAAAACTTGAAAACAAGTTTTTTATAAATTATAAAATCAACATTGTTTTAATCTGCATGTTTTTATTTTAATTTTACAATTATTCTGTAATGTTACAATATTGTAATTATTAAATGATTGTTACTCAAATACAACAACAACTGAATTATGAATAAGGGAACAAACAACATTTGAATAAACAGCAAGCACATTACAAGTAAATGATGAATAAAATTATTGAATATAACTAAGAAACAGATAAATTAGATCCAAACAATAGATTTAAAAATCAAATAATTCTTATGGAAAAATACATTACAGATGTAAAATTTAGCTGAATGTTTGAAATTTTCTTTTTTTTTTTTTTTTGCTTAACTTGTTACTTATACTATTATTATTTTCCCTAGAACAAAAATTATTTAAAAGAGCATTTGTAGAGCTCCAGACAAACATTTTATTTTTCTACATTGTGACCCTCATCACAAGTGTCAACATTAAAAAGAAGCTCATTATCTGCCAAAATCTTCAATGTTATATGCATGGCTAATTTCCTTTGATTTACCGAATAAAGAAAAGAAGGAATTTTTATCAGCTTACCAATGATTGCATAATTATATAGAACAAAATTTGTAGTTGTATCATTAGGATATAAGAGAGAAACTCTGTTAATCCCCTGAAAATAGCAGTTTATTTCAGGTATTTCTTCCACATTATCTCTTCCAGATATTAAATCTTTGTAACTATTGCATTTAATTTTCTTAAAAACTACATGACAGCAATAACCTGCTAAGTATAGTTTTACAGGAAGAACTTCTCGACATTTATTAACATCATCCTCTTTAACATCAATTCTAACTTTATACACATCTAATTTTTGCTCCTCTTTCACTTTATCCCATTTTGGTTCTTGTAAATTCTTTAAATCAATTATAATGCATTGCTGATTAAATGGTAGGCTCAGTTTTAAAACTGATAGCATTCTAATTTTTTTTTTTTCACATTCAAACACTTGCCGCATCGAGATATTATACTGATCCCAACTAAGTTGCTGGTACTGACCAAACCGTGTCTTAAGGTGATCAGTTTGAAATTTGCCATGTAATATGTATAGCATTTTTAATTCTTCTTTGCAATACTTGGTCAGTTCTATAAATGCATAGGTTGTATGATGCAAAGCAGTGAAAGTTTCTTTTGTTAATTTGCCATTTCTTCCAAAAATGCTATTCCAAGATTCTAACCAGTCACAGAATTGAGAGAGAAATTTAAAATTTTCTTCATTTACTGAGTGGATTACAATACCTATTTCTTAGTCGACAACCTTTATATGGTGTTTTTACATTCATTATTGTCCACCAAATATAAAATAGGTTTATATATTTTGCAAGTTCTGCAAAATTAGGCAAACATTTGTTTTCCTAAGGTCAGTAATCCCTGAATAGTGTACTCATTAAAAATTTGAAAAACTAAATTACATTTAAGGCTAGTAGGAAAAAGTGCCTTTGAGGTCAATTTATAACAATATTTCAAAATTGACTGAGATTCAAGGGCATGAACCTTCTGTAAGGTACAAAATGGGGCCATTTGAATCCTATCTGATTCCTGATTTTCATTGTGACAAAATTTTGGGAACCAAGCCAATTGTTTCTAATGCATTTTAATATATGGACTGAGTCGAAAAGGAAAAAGAGAGGTCGAAACTTCATAACTAGGTGGGGATATACAATGGAAAGCTTTGGGAGACTGCAAAAAAGATATAGCTTTTTTTATTTATTGCATTATTATCTGTTATGATTGATAATACTTGGAAGCCTATCTCCTCTAAACCAATTATTATACATTTAACTATATCAAATAAATTCTCAGCTTTAAGACATTTAGTTGGCATAACATGTACAACATCCTTATATTGTGAGAATACACTGCTAACCATTAAGGCAAATGCACTTGTTGCAGCTTCATTGCTGTTGTCAGATAAGCCAACAATATTACCACCCTTATAATCAAAATAAGGCTTTAGATGAATTTCATCCACAAGTAAAGATACTGTGGTGTCCTTCTGCACTAGTAACTTAAATTTGTTTTTAATATACATAAGAAAATTGTTATCATGTTGCTCAATCAAAGGATCCATATATTAATAAGGTAAGTTTTTTAACCCTCTAGGGCCATTCGTATCATATTTGATACAGTATGAAAACAAGCCTTGAAAGAAATATTTTCCTGAAAAATTTTTTCAGAGAAATATTTTATAAATTTCAAATAAAAGCAGTACTGAGTGCTCAGTCAATGAATACCAAATGTTTCCTTATGGGGAAATACCGTATCAAATATGATACGAATGGCCCTAGAGGGTTAATGGTTGAATAGCTTGGCAAAATTATGTTTTTGTAGTCTCTTAATAATCTGTACCCTTTAGGGTAACAGTTATATAACAATAAAGAAAATATTATTTCTGTTGAATAATCAAGCTTATCAAGTGTCATTAAGTTTAGCGGCTCATATATAAATTTGATGGAAGTAAAATATTTGTTTGATTATTCTTGCACCAATACTAGAAATGACATTACCAATTTTAATATAAAAATCATATTTGGAGGTTTGGTGTGCTGTTCTTCTGTGTCAATTTTCTTCATGTTTTCAATCAGAATTTCAAGAGTATTTTGGTTGGTTACAATTTTAGGAATCTTATAGTCCCTTATTGTTTTAATTTCCACATCTCTATAAAACACATGTACAGTAAAATCAAATTCAATTACAAGAGACAGATTGATTTTTTGGATTTGGAGATTTGATGATGCTGCATATAATAATTGTTTCTTGCTGCCTAACAACATTCCAGTAGTTTCTATCAAGAAAATTTAATTTCCCTTCTACATCATCAATATTATGGAATTTCTTCTGCTTTTTATATACTTAGTCATCAGTAATACTTTTATTTAAAACCCTTTTAAGAGCAGAATTCTCCAGTCGAATTCTCGTAGAATCTGGTAACTCTCTAGAGATGCTGAATGAAGATAAATATGAGGGACAGTTTGGGAAAATTCTAGGAATAGCAGCACACTGAAGATATGTTTTTTTTTTAAGTCTAACTGCAATTTTGAGAACTGTTTTTTTGTCAAAACTGATGATTCTCTCCTTATGTCCTCCGGTCGAAAATGTAATTCACATACCTAAAAAAATTTTAAAATCCAAACCTATTTTAAATTCTTCTGAAAATCTAAGAAAAAAAATCACTCAGTAAAAATTAAAATTACGAAGCATTTTCTTACAATTCTAGGAAAAGTGAAGTTTTCTGATATTTTTAAAGAATATGATTTAATTTATTAATTCAACAAAATGATTATCAGTGCTGAAGCTAAGTACAAATAAAGAGAGAATTTTTAACATTTATACATTTTTAAATCAAAATAACAAATAAAAACACTTTTTATGAATAAAACAATTCTAAAACAATGTTAGACTATTAGAATTATATATGCCTATAAAAATATTCCTTTATAAATTTATATCAAAAATTTCTTTTAAGTTTTTTTTAATCAGGTTTCTAGCTTTTAAAAACATTTGCAATTTTTTTAATGTGTTACTGTGAATTACAAAGATGAAATTAATTTAATCCTTAAAGTTTCTTTTATTTACGAATAAAGCAATGCTAAAGAAATGTTGAATTAACTTATTAATTAAATTGCTAGATTTAACTTTGTGTTGTGAATTACAAAGATATGAAATTGATTTAATCATAAAAGTTTCAATTATATTTGCTTATTTTTTAATACAAAAAATATACTCACTCTGCTGAATTTAGTAGGTAAAATATTGTTTCTTTTGATAGTCCGAATCCAGAGATCACATACTCTTGTAGCTTTCGGAAAAGAAAATACATGAAATTTGGGCCGTTTTTTTTATTTCCTTTGCAATTTGGTACAATACAACTGTAAGGCATTGTTTTTGTTTATAAGTTAATGTAATATTTAAAAGAAAAAACAAACAACTGAAAAACACAGTGAAAAATCTAAATACACAAACGATTTGTTGAAAGTTAGGACTTAACTTGATGACGTCACGAGTTTTTAACGTCACATGTAGCCGGCCTTTTCTTTTAGACGGTCTTGGCTAAGCGCACTTTGTCTTTTATACATCCGGGCAACCGGATGTTACATGGTACGAGACACGACACAACTGTGTTCATCCGAATAATTACCATGAAAGTATTTATAGAAAAGGCAGAGTGAAGCTACATTACGATGAGAAAAGGGTATAGCGGGTATCTCTTACTTTATTCCGTTTGTAGTGAGGGGTAGTAGGATTCCGTAGCAGGTTAACGGAATGTGCCCTTGTGGGAAGATAGTCCACTATAATTCATAAAATGATTATAAATTCAAGAAAGGCAATTAGAATATAAAATAACATTTATATATATATATACACACATTTCAATTAATGTCTTACAAATAAAGTAATACTTGAAATAAAAGTCCAACGGAGGTAAAAGAGTTCATGGCTAAAAAGCTGAAAGAGATAAAAGAATGTTCATTTAGGAGTTGCCGTTTCTAAGGTCAGTAGGTCAGCAAGTTGGTTTGTGTGGAAGGTCTTTGAAAAGGTCGGTTAGTACTTTTGAGACCATGGAAAGGAAAGAGGTCAGAATAGTACTTATGAGACAGGGAGGTGGAAACAGGTCAGCATAGTAGCAGCTCGACTTAAGTCAAGGGGAGGCAGGTGACTCTATTCTATCGTCCTTCTGTCTGGCTAAGCTTTTGTGTCTTCGCTTTTTATATCGGCATTTTGGATCAAAACGCAGCTAGTTTCGAATTTCATCCTTGTATTTGATTCCGGGCTTCCCATTGGCTGGTAAATAAAATTCGCAAAGGCTCGCGAAATAGTAATTTGATATTTGATTAATTTTTATTTTTCAACTGGAACATCTGCGCGAACTCGGATGCGCACAACGACTTTTATTCATTTGCCTTTTAGTTGTGAGAGAGCACACCTCCGGTTCATCGCTTTTGTTTGGTCGGTATAACGACGTTTTATTCCGTTTCTAAAACTGCGATATTATTTCTTAAACCATATTTATTATTTTAGGTGATATCTGCAGCGACAGAATAATTTTTTCAATCATGAAGAACAAAGGTTCACTCATTTGCCGACACTCTTTAGAAATCATTTACAAGAAAAGTCTACAGGTGCATTTATATGTGTACAAAGTAGATGCGCATCAAAGTTGACATCAGTCCGTTTCATCAGCAGGAGGTTTTGAATGCGTCATCTTCACCAATTAATTGTCTTTTGTTAGCGTTTAGTCTTGTTTCTCTCTGCTAAAGATAACTTTCGACGATAAGAAATTTTACAAAAGCAATCAATCACTAAAATTCACAAACTTTTTCTCACTGGTGTTTGTTCTCTTTATTTAATCAATATGCACAAAAGTGTCAGCAGACTTGCTTATATGAAATGGCGTTGCAAAAAAATAAGCAGTTGAATAGATAAATTTGCTCATAAGTTAGTCTAAAAATTATTGAATTTAATAGTGACTTTCAGTTTCACGCCTCTGCTCAAATTTTGTTTGTAGCTTGCATTGAGGAGTAAAACTGACAGTCCCGATACAGTATTGATTTCTATGTCCACACTGATTATATTTATATATATTTTATCTTAGACACTGAACACTCTTTCACTACCAATGCAAAAAGACTAAACAATGTATACATAATTTACACACACACACATATATATATATATATATATATATATATATATATACATATACATAATTCCAGGTGAAAAGGGCTCAAGGTTTTACTATTTTGAGTGCCCCGGCAATTTTTTTTTTTTTTTTTTGTATTTAAATGTAAATCATCTGGACAACCAACATTGCCTGATGAAGAGAATCTATCTCGAAACATAGAAATTTCCGTGTTGCAATGTACAATTAATTTATAACTATATATATATATATACCATCCGCAGACACGCCTGTCTCGCTGTTTCACAGAACGTCATTGCGACTAGATAAACAGTTTTACCTCAAGCCGGAACTGAAACCCGACTGATTTGGCAGCAGTTGGATTTTCACCCTCCAGGCCATAGGCGCAACGTCAGATAAAGGCCGATTTTGTAGCGTTTAATGTGTTTTACGAAATGTAAACAACGCCAACAAAAAGTGTGTTCTCTCTCTGTCGGCTCTCTGTGCAGGGCCCGGGAGTTTTTCCCTCCTGAATCTATCCTGCACATATGCAAATCAACCATCCGCCCATGTATTCAATACTGCTGCCATATCTCGTCGGGTGCCCCTGCTACTCTCCTTGGGCTTCTTGACAAAATACAAAGGAGAATCTGTAACGTGGTTGATACTGACTTGGCAGACCGGCTGCAACCACTCTCTCACCGGCGTGATGTGGCTTCCCTGTGGCTCTTCTACAAGTACTTTCATGGCTTCTGCTCCGATGAACTTAGATCACTGGTGCCGCCTAAGCACGAATTTACACGAGATACTAGATTGGCAACTAGGTCCTACCCTTTTACAGTTAAACAGATAAGATGTAACCGTAATTTCTACTCCAACAGCTTCTTTACTCGCGCTTCCCGCCTGTGGAATTCCATTCCACAAGTCTGCTTTCCCGACAGCTACAATCTCCAGGTGTTTAAATGTAGGGTCAATAGACACCTCCTATCACACTAACTTCCAATTATTCTCAGAGCACTCTCATCTACCCAACCCTCATTCTCGGTATCCTTACCCGCCTATCACCCACCCTCTGACATTTCCTATAGTTAACCATCCTTTCTCCACTCTATGTAGCCCCCTGCGCAGTAGTGGCAGTGAAATGCCTTGCTCGGGGTGAATCGCTTATAAAAAAAAAATCTGATAACCGCTTCGGAGGAGTGTTCTACACTAAAACCAGAAAACAGCGTAAAGTCGCAAATAGCTGCTGTTTACGGAATTTTCTCGTCTCATTCACAAGTGAGAGCATAAATACTACCATTTTTATATATATATATATATATATATATATATATATATATAGTAATATTTTATTATAAGTTTATAATAAAAGCATAGTAAACTGTTACTGTAAAGAGCCATTGTGTTTTGGTACTATCTTATTAGCACCTCGTCAGGCAGTGAATTTTTTTTTTTTAATCATATCACCCCGAGCAAGGCGGTAACGCCACTGATGTGCAGGGGGCTACGTAAGAGTGAAAAGGTTGGAAAAGAGAAAGCCGGAAACCACATGCTAAACAGGGAACAAGGGATGAGCCTCTACACATGTTCAATAGACGAGGGTGGAGTGTGGACCGGGCGATAGTTGAGTCTATCTACTATTTTTTCTGTTTGGAGTCATTATATATAGAAACTTAAAGACAACGCAATTTTTACTATATCTAGATAATTAAGGGGACCAAACTCCAGAGTGTTAGTTTTATTTAAATGCCAGAAATACCTAGCTAATATTGAAATAAATTTGCTTTAAATTTCAAAGCATTTCCATTATTTTGTCCACCCCTGTATAAATGTTTTCGTGTTTCGATAGACTTGAATAAATATTCATGACAGGATTAAAATTAAAAATGATTTAAAGTACGAAAATAAACTGTCGAATAAAAGTGGCAAAATGAATAGCGAGAGAATAAAGTATTTGGAAAATTTCTGTTTTTGCTTATTAAATTTATTTTTTTACAAAGTACAATTGTATTTGCTTTATTGATATATTCACAATTATTTGCAATGCTTTGTTGCCATTTGTCGAGGAAATCTATGATAGATTTTCAATAAAATTCCGCAGGTTTTGATTTAAAAAAATTTTCGATAAATTCATCAATCTGGTTTACGTAAGAAAAAGTTTTCCCCATTTTGTAACGATAGGAACAGCTAACATTCGGTTAGTTCGAGGTCAGGTAAATATGACAGGACGAACAGAACAAACCAACTGAGTTCCTTTTTTTTCCTTACATTATTCTTCAGTCTGAGTTTTGTTTAATGGCATATCAACATCTTTGTGGGTTATTTAATGCCCAAAAAGTTGGGTTTTAAGGAGGTTTTTTTTTAATGTTCGGTTATAGTGAGAAGGTTGATTTAGTCAGATTTTAAATGAAAATTTTTTGTTTTTATTCTTTCTTATTTTAGAAAACTGAAAATGTCTTAGTTTTATATTCAAAATGGTTTTGCTGAGAATAATTTTTTTCCTTCAAAAATGTGTTATGGTAATAATTTTTTCTTCAAAAATGTAATGTTGGTAATATTTTTTCTTCAAAAATACATTTTTATGTATATATTTCTGTAAAAGTCTATTTTTATTTTTTCATCGTCTTTTGACCCCAGTTTGCAGGGGAGTTATCTATTTGCCCATAGCTGTGACCCTAACAGGTGCTACCACTCTGGGTCAGGGTGGACCTGGGAACAACAGCAATTGGGAGGTTGTGAGGAGCATGGAACCACCTCTTGATGAATCCATGCTTCTCACAACCTCCCAATCAGAGGGCTTGCTGCCGGATGCAGTTTACTGTCATTCCCAGGACCACATTATTCTTGCTCTATGCGACCTGGTGGTGTTATAGTGCAGAGCAATATTTTGTTTTTTATTGGTGAGCGCAGTGCATTTTTCGAGTGAATATTTGTGAACACGTTCCAGTTGCTGGACGAACAAATGTCCATTCAGAGTTCTTTTTAGGAATTTTAAGTGATTAAGCTGTGCGTTGTGGTGCTATGAATATCGGCTCGAAAAGAGAAATCAGAAAGCATAGTTCAAATTCGTTGCATTCACATACACGAAAAAATTATCCCTCCATCTATGAGTTAAATAGTAGAACAAATTGGGTTCTATAGCCTTTGTTGGCTACCAGTTTACCGCAAAAAAGTAATAGCAACCTACTTCGGGAATGTTTTCTACCCAGTCATGTTTTTTCGAAACATAATCGTCCAGGCGTGTAACACGTATCACTGACTGAAGTCACTAACTGAAGTGAGTACAACCCAGACGATCCGCCCACACGTACAGTATTACATTTCGTCCATGGTACTCAGATTTCCGAGTGTGTTTTGGAGATTCCTTGTCATTTATCCTTTCTTTTTGCATTGAACATTGTCGTAAGTAAATCTTTGTTCCTCGCTTGAGGGACGCTTATTTAGGGTTATAGATCCATTCGTATAATTGGTTCCCCAAAACGGAAATCATTAAAGCCTCAAACGACAATATTCTTGTTAAATTATAGATAGATGCATCTGACAAGATATATATACCTTATCTATTTCATGTAGATATATGCTTGTGGCTAAGTCACTATGTTTATGTTCTGTAATTCTGAATTCTTAGAATGTTAGCCATTAAAAGTTGAACATTTTGAAACAAAAAAATTGCTTTATTCTATGTTCGGTCAATTTCAATATGAGAAAAAAAAGACCGTGAACTGTTTCAGCATGTTTTTGTTTATTTTTTTATCGCTTCATCCCAAGCAAAGTGGGACCACCACTGTTCTGCAGAGTGGAGGGGGGGGGGTTACATTGAGAGAAAAGAAAAAAGAAGGGAAAACAAGGTACAGGGGATTTCGAAAAAAGCAAAGGAGGAAGATGGGAATCAAGAAGACATAAGAGGGTAGCTGACGTTGCATTTAAACTTTTGGAAATTGTATCATGTCTTTCTACGCCTTTCTCTCCTTCTCCGTGTCTTTCTACGCCTTTCGCTCCTTCTCCGTGTCTTTCTACGCCTTTCGCTCCTTCTCCGTGTCTTTCTACGCCTTTCTCTCCTTCTCCGTGTCTTTCTACGCCTTTCTTTCCTTCTCCGTGTCTTTCTACGCCTTTCTCTCCTTCTCCGTGTCTTTCTACGCCTTTCTCTCCTTCTCCGTGTCTTTCTACGCCTTTCTCTCCTTCTCCGTGTCTTTCTACGCCTTTCTCTCCTTCTCCGTGTCTTTCTACGCCTTTCTCTCCTTCTCCGTGTCTTTCTACGCCTTTCTCTCCTTCTCCGTGTCTTTCTACGCCTTTCTCTCCTGCTCCATGTCTTTCTACGCTTTTATCTCTTTTTCCATGTCTTTCTAAGCCTGTCTCTTTTTTATGTCTTTCAACACTTTTTTCTCGTTTTCCATATCTTTTTACGCTTTTCCTTCTTTTTCCATGTCTTTCAACACCTTTTCCCATGTCTTTTAACACGTTTTCTTTTTTTCCATGTTTTTCTGAGACATTTTCACTTTTTCTATGTCTTTCTATCTTCTTCTTTCCATTTCCATGTCTTTCTATACCTTTCTCTTTTTTTCCATGTCTTTCAACATTTTTTTATGTCTTTCTAAGATATTCTCTCTTTTTGTACGTAGTTCTACGCTTTTCTCTATGTTTATGTTTTATACGCATGTCTTTCTTTTTCTCTGTTATTCTTCGAATTTCTCTCTTTCTCCTAATCTTTCCACGCCTTTCCCTCCATTCCATGTCCTTCTACGCTTTTCTCTCTGTTTTCTTGTCTTTCTACGTTTTTCTCTCTTTTTCCTTGTCCTTCTACGCTTTTCTCTCTTTTTCCTTGTCCTTCTACGCTTTTCACTCTTTTTCCTTGTCCTTCTACGCTTTGCACTCTTTTTCCTTGTCCTTCTACGCTTTTCACACTTTTTCCTTGTCCTTCTACGCTTTTCTCTCTTTTTCCTTGTCCTTCTACGCTTTTCTCTCTTTTTCCTTGTCCTTCTACGCTTTTCTCTCTTTTTCCTTGTCCTTCTACGCTTTTCACTCTTTTTCCTTGTCCTTCTACGCTTTTTCCTTGTCCTTCTACGCTTTTCACACTTTTTCCTTGTCCTTCTACGCTTTTCTATCTTTTCTCTTGTCCTTCTACGCTTTTCTCTCTTTTCTCTTGTCCTTCTACGCTTTTCTCTCTTTTTCCTTGTCCTTCTACGCTTTTCACTCTTTTTCCTTGTCCTTCTACGTTTTCTTTTCTCTCTTTTCTTTTTCCTTCTTTTTCCTTGTCCTTCTACGCTTTTCTCTCTTTTTCCTTGTCCTTCTACGCTTTTCACTCTTTTTCCTTGTCCTTCTACTCTTTTCACACTTTTTCCTTGTCCTTCTACGCTTTTCTATCTTTTCTCTTGTCCTTCTACGCTTTTCTCTCTTTTTCCTTGTCCTTCTACGCTTTTCACTCTTTTTCCTTGTCCTTCTACGCTTTTCTCTCTTTTTCCTTGTCCTTCTACGCTTTTCACACTTTTTCCTTGTCCTTCTACGCTTTTCACACTTTTTCCTTGTCCTTCTACGCTTTTCACACTTTTTCCTTGTCCTTCTACGCTTTTTCTCTTTCTTCTTGTCTTTCTACGCTTTTCACTCTTTTTCCTTGTCTTTCTACACTTTTCTCTCTTTTCTCTAGTCCTTCTACGCTTTTCTCTCTTTTTCCTTGTCCTTCTACGCTTTTCACTCTTTTTCCTTGTCCTTCTACGCTTTTCACTCTTTTTCCTTGTCCTTCTACGCTTTTCACACTTTTTCCTTGTCCTTCTACGCTTTTCTATCTTTTCTCTTGTCCTTCTACGTCTTCCTCTCTTTTTCCTTGTCCTTCTACGTCTTTATCTCTTTTTCCTTGTCCTTCTACGTTTTTCTCTCTTTTCTCTTGTCCTTCTATGCTTTTCTCTCTTTTTCCTTGTTTTTCTACGCTTTTCACTCTTTTTTTTATCTTTCTACGCTTTTCACTCTTTTATCTTGTCTTTCTGCACTTCTCTCTTTTTCCTTGTCTTTCTACGCTTCTCTCTCTTTTTCTTGTCTTTCTACGCTTCTCTCTCTTTTTTCTTATCTTTCTACGCTTCTCTCTCTTTTTTCTTGTCTCTATGCTTCTCTTCTTTTCCTTGTCTTTCTACGCTTCTCTCCTTTTCCTTGTCCTTCTACGCTTTTCACTCTTTTTCCTTGTCCTTCTACGCTTTTCTCTCTTTTTCCTTGTCCTTCTACACTTTTCTCTTGTCCTTCTACGCTTTTCTCTCTTTTTCCTTGTCCTTCTACGCTTTCACTCTTTTTCCTTGTCCTTCTACGCTTTTCTCTCTTTTTCCTTGTCCTTCTACGCTTTTCACACTTTTTCCTTGTCCTTCTACGCTTTTCACTCTTTTTCCTTGTCCTTCTACGCTTTTCACTCTTTTCTCTTGTCCTTCTACGCTTTTCTCTCTTTTCTCTTGTCCTTCTACGCTTTTCTCTCTTTTTCCTTGTCCTTCTACGCTTTTCACTCTTTTTCCTTGTCCTTCTACGCTTTTCTCTCTTTTTCCTTGTCCTTCTACGCTTTTCTCTCTTTTTCCTTGTCCTTCTACACTTTTCTCTCTTTTCTCTTGTCCTTCTACGCTTTTCTCTCTTTTTCCTTGTCCTTCTACGCTTTTCACTCTTTTTCCTTGTCCTTCTACACTTTTCACTCTTTTTCCTTGTCCTTCTACGCTTTTCACTCTTTTTTTTTTGTCCTTCTACGCTTTTCACTCTTTTTTTTTTTGTCCTTCTACGCTTTTCACTCTTTTTCCTTGTCTTTCTACGCTTTTCACTCTTTTTCCTTGTCCTTCTACGCTTTTCACTCTTTTTCCTTGTCCTTCTACGCTTTTCTCTCTTTTTCCTTGTCTTTCTACGCTTTTCTATCTTTTCTGTCCTTCTACGCTTTTCTCTCTTTTTCCTTGTCCTTCTACGTCTTTCTCTCTTTTTCCTTGTCCTTCTACGTCTTTCTCTCTTTTTCCTTGTTCTTCTACGTCTTTCTCTCTTTTTCCTTGTCCTTCTATGCTTTTCTCTCCTTGTTTTTCTACGCTTTTCTCTCTTTTTTCTTATCTTTCTACGCTTTTCTCTCTTTTCCCTTGTCCTTCGACGCTTTTCTCTCCATTTTCTTGTCTTTCTAAGCTTTTTTCTCTTTTTTCTTGTCTTTCTACGCTTCTCTCTCTTTTTTCTTGTCTCTATGCTTCTCTTCTTTTTCTTGTCTTTCTACGCTTCTCTCCTTTTCCTTGTCCTTCTACGCTTTTCTCTCTTTTTTCTTATCTTTCTACGCTTTTCTCTCTTTTTCCTTGTCTTTCTACGCTTTTCTCTCTTTTTCCTTGTCTTTCTACGCTTTTCTCTCTTTTTCCTTGTCTTTCTACGCTTTTCTCTCTTTTTTCTTGTCTTTCTATGCTTTTCTCTCTTTTTTCTTTTCTTTCTACTATTTTCTCTCTTTTTTCTTGTCTTTCTACGCTTTTCTCTCTTTTTTCTTGTCTTTCTACGCTTTTCTCTCTTTTTCCTTGTCCTTCTACGCTTTTCACTCTTTTTCCTTGTCCTTCTACGCTTTTCTCTCTTTTTCCTTGTCCTTCTACGCTTTTCACACTTTTTCCTTGTCCTTCTACGCTTTTCACTCTTTTTCCTTGTCCTTCTACGCTTTTCACTCTTTTCTCTTGTCCTTCTACGCTTTTCTCTTTTCTTTTCTTGTCCTTCTACGCTTTTCTCTCTTTTTCCTTGTCCTTCTACGCTTTTCACTCTTTTTCCTTGTCCTTCTACGCTTTTCTCTCTTTCTCCTTGTCCTTCTACGCTTTTCTCTCTTTTTCCTTGTCCTTCTACACTTTTCTCTCTTTTCTCTTGTCCTTCTACGCTTTTCTCTCTTTTTCCTTGTCCTTCTACGCTTTTCACTCTTTTTCCTTGTCCTTCTACACTTTTCACTCTTTTTCCTTGTCCTTCTACGCTTTTCACTCTTTTTCTTTTGTCCTTCTACGCTTTTCACTCTTTTTTTTTTTTGTCCTTCTACGCTTTTCACTCTTTTTCCTTGTCTTTCTACGCTTTTCACTCTTTTTCCTTGTCCTTCTACGCTTTTCACTCTTTTTCCTTGTCCTTCTACGCTTTTCACTCTTTTTCCTTGTCCTTCTACGCTTTTCTCTCTTTTTCCTTGTCCTTCTACGCTTTTCACTCTTTTTTCCTTGTCATTCTACGCTTTTCACTCTTTTTCCTTGTCCTTCTACGCTTTTCTCTCTTTTTCCTTGTCTTTCTACGCTTTTCTATCTTTTCTCTTGTCCTTCTACGCTTTTCTCTCTTTTTCCTTGTCCTTCTACGTCTTTCTCTCTTTTTCCTTGTCCTTCTACGTCTTTCTCTCTTTTTCCTTGTCCTTCTACGTCTTTCTCTCTTTTTCCTTGTCCTTCTATGCTTTTCTCTCCTTGTTTTTCTACGCTTTTCTCTCTTTTTTCTTATCTTTCTACGCTTTTCTCTCTTTTCCCTTGTCCTTCGACGCTTTTCTCTCCATTTTCTTGTCTTTCTAAGCTTTTTTCTCTTTTTTCTTGTCTTTCTACGCTTCTCTCTCTTTTTTCTTGTCTCTATGCTTCTCTTCTTTTTCTTGTCTTTCTACGCTTCTCTCCTTTTCCTTGTCCTTCTACGCTTTTCTCTCTTTTTTCTTATCTTTCTACGCTTTTCTCTCTTTTTCCTTGTCTTTCTACGCTTTTCTCTCTTTTTCCTTGTCTTTCTACGCTTTTCTCTCTTTTTTCTTGTCTTTCTACGCTTTTCTCTCTTTTTTCTTGTCTTTCTATGCTTTTCTCTCTTTTTTCTTTTCTTTCTACTATTTTCTCTCTTTTTTCTTGTCTTTCTACGCTTTTCTCTCTTTTTTCTTGTCTTTCTACGCTTTTCTCTCTTTTTTTCTTGTCTTTCTACGCTTTTCCCTCTTTTTTCCTGTCTTTCTGCACTTCTCTCTTTTTCCATCTCTTTCTACGTTTTTCCCTTTTTTTTTTCCTTGTCTTTCTAAGTTTTTCACTCGTTTTCCATGTTTTTACGCTTTTCTCTCTTTGTAACACGGTCAATCAGTGTCTATCCTGATCAACCCGGACCAGATGTGACGACGCTACGGGTCGCTAGTCGTGATGGCTTCGATACAGTAGCTGGTCTTTAAGTCGTCTATTACAACGGCGTTCTTCCTCACCCACGCTGTGAACTTTGACCCTGAGGAAGGCACGTTGAAATCTTGCTAGCTGTCTCTTTACCAAGTTAACCAGACAGGACGCGCGGTTAATTGGGTTAATGAAAACGGCCCCAAAAGTAAATTGAAGGACGCCTGAATGAGTTGGAGAAAAAGTCTTTATATACAAATAAAAAAAAAAAATAGAATATAACAGATGTCAATTTCTTATCTTTACAACGGACCGAAAGTTTTCGTTTAAGAGTAATGATTGTCTTCTCAATATTAATTCAAATTTTCGGTTGGTGACGTTTATCAATCCAATCGGAGTTTTCAAGTTGTGATGATTCAAAATGTCTTATTCAAGCTTTCCACCGAAGTTTTACGGAAACTGCCGAAGAGTAGTCTTTGTGTGTGTGGATGACAGCGGCGGTAAATTCGTCTCATGTGCCTTAGCTCAGCGCAGCAACTCATCTGAATTTGACTTTAACTCTTTTCTGTAGGTCCGCGGCAGGCTTCTCTATATTTATTTACATCTTTAGTCAGGAATTCTATAGGAGGCGACCGTCTCTGTCTCTATGGTCGTGGCTCCCGTTTAGGAACCGTCTCTCCCTTTGTCGTTACATCTCGACTGTTCCCAAGACTCAGATTCACTCTGTCTGTCCTACTGAGTGTCGACTCCGTTCCCGAGTCTCGAGTCCCGTGTGAGCCAATAAATTACTCCCGCCTTCACACTTTGAGACAGAGTTGCATCATTCCCTTGGTACTAGGATTACATTTTTTAGACGTGCAGAAAATAGTGTTATATGTTTTTCCTTGTCTTTCTATGCTTTTCTTTCTTTTACATTGTTTTTCTACGCTTTTCTCTCTTTTACGTTGTTTTTCTACGCTTTACTCTCTTTTACGTTATCTTTCTAAGCTTTACTCTCTTTTACGTTATCTTTCTAAGCTTTACTCTCTTTTACGTTATCTTTCTAAGCTTTACTCTCTTTTACGTTATCTTTCTAAGCTTTACTCTCTTTTACGTTATCTTTCTAAGCTTTACTCTCTTTTACGTTATCTTTCTAAGCTTTACTCTCTTTTACGTTATCTTTCTAAGCTTTACTCTCTTTTACGTTATCTTTCTAAGCTTTACTCTCTTTTACGTTATCTTTCTAAGCTTTACTCTCTTTTACGTTATCTTTCTAAGCTTTACTCTCTTTTACGTTATCTTTCTAAGCTTTACTCTCTTTTACGTTATCTTTCTAAGCTTTACTCTCTTTTACGTTATCTTTCTAAGCTTTACTCTCTTTTACGTTATCTTTCTAAGCTTTTCTCTCTTTTTCCTTGTCTTTCTACGCTTCTCTCTCTTTTTCCTTGTCTTTCTACGCTTCTCTCTCTTTTTCCTTGTCTTTCTACGCTTCTCTCTCTTTTTCCTTGTCTTTCTAAGCTTTACTCTTTTACGTTGTCTTTCTAAGCTTTACTCTTTTACGTTGTCTTTCTAAGCTTTTCTCTCTTTTTCCTTGTCTTTCTACGCTTTTCTCTTTGTTTGATTTTCTCCTTTTTATACATCTCTCTTCTTTCTCATTTTTTCATTTCACCGCTTTTCTCGGTTGTTTTTCTTATGTAAACGTTGACGTACGTTGAACATGGATGCTATTTAAAGTAATTTTACTAATTATCCTTAATAATTTCTCATTACTTTTCTCCGAGGAACGGATTGATTAATAAAAATGTCTGCCATAAATCCTGTAGTTTCTATTTGTTTTATTTCAGATGTTGACTTTTAAAAAATTTTTTCTTAGATAAAATTCTTTTGATTTCATAATGCAGTTTTGAAAAGTCATTTCAGTTAAACATGACTGTTTTTAACGTAATAGTTTTGTTTTTACTTTAACATATAAAATGTTATTGATTAGTACTGAAACGTTTTGAATACTAAATTTTTGAATTGTCTTAATAAAAATATGATATATAACGTTTATAAGAAACTAGGCCATGCTTGTCTTAACGTATAAACAAGAGATATTTTTTAATAATTGAATGACGTTATGTGGCTTCAAATGGGAAATGTTATCAAATACAAACAATTGAATTCTCAGAGCAAAATCTTTAGAATTACCTCCCTAATAAAAAAAAAAGAAGAAATATTTGACTTTTTAATTCCGATCCAGTAAGTATCTTAGTAAAGTTGAAAAAGAATAGCCCATGAACAAATGTGGATGGTAAAATTATAAATTATTTATGGTAAAAAAATGCCATGAACAAATGTGGATGGTAAAATTATAAAGTACCAAATATGATTTGCTTTCATGCCTATTTTAAAAAACAACATACGGAATACTCAAAACATTCAATAGAAAAACATTCGGACGAGAGCAAGTTTCACATCAGCCTCGGCTACCAAAAGAAATTTTGTTTCTGAAGTGTTTATTATTAGCAAGTAACAGATCCCTGTGTCATGAAGATTTGAACTGATTTCCCATCCGAAGGCTTTGCGAAACACCATCTAGGTTTAAACGAGCGGAAGAAATTTCTGAACATTTGTTAATTGCCTTTTAATTCCCTGAAATCTTTGCTAATCTTCGCTAATCAACCGCGTTAAATACACTTCAGATTGCGACTAAGCTTTACTAATGTTCATTTTCAGATTCCTCACGGTGATTTCAAAGATTCTTAAAATTCTGGTAAACTTTCGCGTCAATTAACAATGCTAGTTTATCGCTATTAAAATCAAAAATCAAAAAACAAAAAATAAAAACCGCACACCTAAACCCTTTCTTCATGAAAAATTTAGTCATTAATCTCCGCAAAAAAAGACGATTTGTTGCACATATGACGTGGGAAGTACAACTGTCGTTAAAAACAACTGGAATATCATGGACAAAATTCTCATAGTTACCTTGTAGGGGCCTCGGTGATGCTTATCAAATTAGCCTTGTGCCAAATACAACCGAAGTCCCCAAAATTTAAAATATCAGAAGGTTTAAGGTTAGATGTTGGAAGGGGGAAGAATAAAATATTTAATTTTGTATGCTAATGCAAAAAAAATTAATTAAACCAAATAACAAATTCGTAAGAAGTAAAAATAATCAAATAGAAAATCTATGTAGTTAATTAATTTGTATGCGTTAAATGTTCAAAGAGAACATGTAAGTAATTAAATTTTCCAGAGAAATAGTAGTAATAAGTTAAATGAATTCAGCTTATTGTTGATAGTAGCAGTATGTGTGTATGTAAAAAGATTAATCAGGCTATTAATAAAGTCTGTGTTTTTCCCCCTTCTTTGGCCGGGTAACGATTGAAAAGAAAGGTCAAGCAATAAAGGAAAATTGTACTTAATGGACTGTAGTTTTTAGCAGTGTTTTTGTTGTTGTTTTGACGGCGTGTGTGAAGACAAAGCTCATTAATAGTTATGTATTTGGGTAAAGAGATGGACGCCGAAATATATAGTTTTTAAATTATATGATCCGGTAGTCAACAAGGAAAGCATTTCTGATAAAAAAGCTTTGGACAATTCTTGGTCTCTCGCTCAACTACGACCCACACAAGGGAGTTGAAATCTGGAAAGTTATGTGACCAGATACAAAAGTGATATTTACTCTACTTCTGTATTGAGCGCTTTAGTGTTAGGGTTTTCGTTTTAGGTTTTTTTTTCTTTCTTACGAGTATTTGACTTTTTGTTCATGTACTTCGTTTGTTTGTATAAGACGATTTAAATTATAGCTTAATTAATAATACTTTTGGCAGAGTTAGTTCTGTTACTATTAATATTGTTATAATTACTATAGTTATTATACATATATATATGTGTGAAATGTGTGTGTATATATATATGTATGTGTGTGAAATGTGTGTATATATATATATATATGTGTGTGTGTGAAATGTGTGTGTGTGTGTATATATATATATATATATATATATATATATATGCGTGTGTGTGAAATGTGTGTGTATGTATATATATATATATGTGCGTGAAATGTGTGTATATATGTGTGTGTGAAATGTGTATATATATATATACATATGTGTGTGTGTATATATATATATATATACATATGGTGTGTGTTATATATATATATATATACATATGTGTGTGTGTATATATATATATATATATATGTGAAATGTGTTTGTGCGCATATATATATATATATATATGAAATTTGTTACATATATATTATATTCCTTATATATTATATAGGCTGGGTACTTATTTGAAAGCGCTCAATATAAGTGATAGAGCTGACAAACTCACACGTATCTAAATTAATATATATATATATATATATATATATATATATATATATAGGTATACTTTTACATGTATAAATGTAAGTTTTACGTATATATATATTTAATCGTATCACCCCGAACAAGGCGGTCACGCCACTGGTGTACAGGGGGCTACGTAGTAGTGAAAAGATTAGAAAAGAGAAAGCCGGAAACCACATCCTAAACAGGGAACAAGGGATGAGCCTCTTAACCTGTTCATATATATATGTATATGTGTGTCTTTTTCCATATATATATGTATATTAAGACTTGTATATTTATGTAAAATTCCATGTATCTGTACATATAAATATGTGTGGGTGGTAGTGTGTGTGTGTGTGTATATATATATATATATATGTGTGTGTGTGTGTGTGTGTGTGTGATAATGTTTAGCGTTGCATTTTTTTCAGTAATTTTACTGATTAAAGGTACTTTGACAATATGGTTTTTTTATCGTAATTTATACGATATCAGGTTAGAGATAGAGCCTTAATAGGATTTGCATTCTATATAAATATTGACGAAGTTATTTATTTTATATATATATATATATATATATATTACTATTTGTACATATGTGTATATATAGTCATCCGCAGATCTGTTTCGCCGTATCACAGCTCATCAGTAAGGTTAGTCATCTGATTGTTTCTAGCCAGGAATGAAACATTAGTCAGCTATTCTGTCTCTGAGCTATGGTTGGAGTCTAAACACACGCCAGTATCCGAGAGTGTTCAAATACATTACTGAATGAACGATGCGTAAATTCTTGAGTAGCTACTGTTTCCTAAGGTCTACCATTCCTACCATATATATAAATATATGTATATTTGAACATGTTATATTCTGTCTGTAGATGACTATTTACGCTCTCACACCCTGACTGAGCACTCTGGAAGAATGGTAGACTTTGAAAAACAGTAGCTACTCTGGCATTTACGCATCGTTCATTCAGCAATGAATTAGAACACTCTCAGCTATTGGCCGTGTATAATGATAACATACACGCTAAAAAGTCTTCCTCCTTCTACCGAGCGCCCATAGCACATAGGTAGAATCGCCGACTGACGCCAATTAGGTCGGGTTTCAATCCTGGGTTAAAAGCAATCGGAGTCTAACCGCACTGATGAGCTGTGATGCAGCGAAACAGATCTGTCTGCGGAATATATATATATGTATATATATATTTGTATATGTGCGTATATAAAATCATATTCATTTATTGGTGTGTATACATACGTAACTTGAAACTTCTGAATATCGTTTCTTATGTCTTTGTCTATTAGTGTATCAAATTTGATTAAAATCGGACCACTCCTTCTATAACCCGATTTTTTCGATTATCGATTTTCATCATTTTTCGGAGGTACGCCGACACAAAACCTAGCTAAGAACACTCACAGTCACATATAGTACAACTGTGTAAATTTTCAAGAAAATCGGTTCAACCGTTTCGGAGTCTATAGGTAACGGACAAACACACACAGTAACACAGTTTTATTTATAAATAAGTTTAGATTTAGATCTATATGAATATATATGTTTCTATTTTTACATATATTTTTGTGTGCATATGTATACCTATATATGTTTTTCTATGCATGTGTATTTAGATAAATTTTGTATATATGTTTATTTACATATATTTTACCTATGTGTTGATTTAAATATATCTGTGCGTGTCTATAAATATATGTATATAATCAGATATATATGTCCTTAACCCATTCTACCGACAACGTGACTTTTATATCTTAGTTTTCTTTTTTCTTCCGTTTGCAAACATGGTTGCGTAACATCGACCTTACAGTGAATCGGCTTTCTTTTCTTTCCTCGGTTGGAGCCAGTGTGTAGTCTGGATTTTTTTTTTTTTTGCGTTTCCCAAAAACTTATGATATTGAGATGGACAGTGAAGTTTAGATTTGAACCTCTTGTCTAAGTGGTCTACTATGGACAGAACTGCGCAACCGCGTTAAAGATCACGCAATTTCCCGTCACAGATAATTCCACACTTTTCATAGCTCTCGTAAAATTTCACTACCTTCCGGACGATAGTCAAGCTGGTAAAAGAACTCCTTTAATGAAATGTACAACACTGTTTATAATTCTAACATCATATTTATTGAATATAAAGACATCTGGTTAAATCAAGATTTTATTCCCTGCTGTAAATCAAAATAATCGCTGACGGGCTGGTGATTTGGAAATTCTGGTTCGACTATTAAAGTGATGTCCAGTCAACTATTCAGTTGTGCGTAGAAAATTATAAATTGTAACCGCTCAAGTAATTGTAGACGTTTCTCAATTCCTCTGTCATGCGAAATTTATAGTCACAATCGTTCAGTTAATAGCCAACGTGTCGTTCTTAAATTCTTCTGTCAAACAAGATCTATGATTATAATGGCTCAGATAATGATCCACTTGATGACATCTCCCAATTCTTCTATCATTCGGGATTTATAAATATAATCTCGCAGTTAATGGTTTGATCGTCAACATTTCTCATTTCTAGTCATACAAGTTTTATTATCGCAGTCAATAAAGTAATGACTCTCTCATCGACGTTTCATAATACGTCAGTCAGAGGATATTTATAATCATAATCGCTCAAGTAATGATCCTCTGGTCACCGTTTCTTGATTTTTCTGTCATAGGATATTTATAATCATAATCTCTCAAGTAGTGATCCTCTGGTCACCGTTTCTCGATCCCACTATCATAGGATATTTATAATTATAATCGCTCAGGTAATGATCCTCTGGTCATCGTTTCTTGATTTTTCTGTCATAGGATATTTATAATCATAATCGCTCAGGTAATGATCCTCTGGTCACCATTTCTTGATTTTTCTGTCATAGGATATTTATAATTATAATCGCTCAGGTAATGATCCTCTGGTCACCTTTTCTCGATTCCGCTGTCATTGGATATTTATAATTATAATCGCTCAGGTAATGATTCTCTGGTCACCGTTTCTTGATTGTTCTGTCATAGGATATTTATAATCATAATCGCTCAAGTAATGATCCTCTGGTCACCGTTTCTCGATTCCACTGTCATAGAATATTTATAATCATAATCGCTCAAGTAGTGATCCTCTGGTCACCGTTTCTTGATTTTTCTGTCATAGGATATTTTTAATCATAATCGCTCAGGTAATGATCCTCTGGTCACCGTTTCTGGATTTTTCTGTCATAGGATATTTTTAATCATAATCGCTCAGGTAATGATCCTCTGGTCACCATTTCTGGATTTTTCTGTCATAGGATATTTATAATCATAATCGCTCAAGTTATGATCCTCTGGTCACCGTTTCTTGATTTTTCTGTCATAGGATATTTATAATCATAATCGCTCAAGTAATGCTCCTCTGGTCACCGTTTCTCGATTCCGCTGTCATTGGATATTTATAATTATAATCGCTCAGGTTATGATCCTCTGGTCACCGTTTCTTGATTGTTCTGTCATAGGATATTTATAATCATAATAGCTCAAGTAATGATCCTCTGGTCGCCGTTTCTCGATTCCACTGTCATAGGATATTTATAATCATAATCGCTCAAGTAATGATCCTCTGGTCACCGTTTCTTGATTGTTCTGTCATAGGATATTTATAATCATAATCGCTCAAGTAATGCTCCTCTGGTCACCGTTTCTTGATTGTTCTGTCATAGGATATTTATAATCATAATCGCTCAAGTAATGATCCTCTGGTCACCGTTTCTTGATTTTTCTGTCATAGGATATTTATAATCATAATCGCTCAAGTAATGATCCTCTGTTCACCGTTTCTCGATTCCGCTGTCATTGGATATTTATAATTATAATCGCTCAGGTAATGATCCTCTGGTCACCGTTTCTTGATTGTTCTGTCATAGGATATTTATAATCATAATCGCTCAAGTAATGATCCTCTGGTCACCGTTTCTCGATTCCACTGTCATAGGATATTTATAATCATAATCGCTCAAGTAATGATCCTCTGGTCACCGTTTCTCGATTCCACTGTCATAGGATATTTATAATCATAATCGCTCAAGTAATGCTCCTCTGGTCACCGTTTCTCGATTCCACTGTCATTGGATATTTATAATTATAATCGCTCAGGTAATGATCCTCTGGTCACCGTTTCTTGATTGTTCTGTCATAGGATATTTATAATCATAATCGCTCAAGTAATGATCCTCTGGTCACCGTTTCTTGATTTTTCTGCCATAGGATATTTATAATCATAATCGCTCAAGTAATGATCCTCTGGTCACCGTTTCTCGATTCCACTGTCATAGGATATTTATAATCATAATCGCTCAAGTAATGATCCTCTGGTCACCGTTTCTCGATTCCGCTGTCATTGGATATTTATAATTATAATCGCTCAAGTAATGATCCTCTGGTCACCGTTTCTCGATTCCACTGTCATAGGATATTTATAATCATAATCGCTCAAGTAATGATCCTCTGGTCACCGTTTCTCGATTCCGCTGTCATTGGATATTTATAATTATAATCGCTCAGGTAGTGATCCTCTGGTCACCGTTTCTTGATTTTTCTGTCATAGGATATTTATAATCATAATCGCTCAGGTAATGATCCTCTGTTCACCGTTTCTCGATTCCGCTGTCATTGGATATTTATAATTATAATCGCTCAGGTAATGATCCTCTGGTCACCGTTTTTTGATTTTTCTGTCATAGGATATTTATAATCATAATCGCTCAAGTAATGATCCTCTGGTCACCGTTTCTCGATTCCACTGTCATATAAGATTTATGATAAAAATCACTCAGGTAATAACCATCGCGTCGACTTTTTTCAGTTCTTGGGTCATAGGAGATTTATAATCACATTAAATCAGGTAAGGACCCTCGCGTCGACGTTTTCAAATTTTTTTATTTATTTGTTTGTTGATGTTTTTTTTGTGTGTGTGTGTGTTTTTTTTTTTTTGTTTTTTTTTTTGTCATAGAAAATTTGTAATCATAATCGCTCAGGTAATGACCCTCTCGTCGACTTTTCTCAATTCTTCTGTCATAGAAAATTTATGATCATAATCGTTGTCATGGCATTGGTAGGAAGGAAAGGGGATGAAAACTTTTCTTAATATTTTTAGTAATAATAAAAGTATATTTTTCTCTAATTATGTTTCTCGATCAACAAAACCGCACAGCTTTTTCTTATGGTCACCGTAAGTTAACTGGAGAAAATCCCGATGACCTCTGCCAGCCAATTCCTCAAATATCAAAAATAGTTTATTTATTCAACAATTATTGTACTTTCATTTTATTTTCCTTTTTAGTACACTGCCTCCTCAAAAGAATGCAAACCAATTTTTCATACGCTCTGCGACCTTTTTCTTCTTTTTTCTTCTCCATTTGTCTTTTCCTTTTATTTTATTTTCCTATCTCTATTTTTTTCTAATTAATTCCTTGAATCACTAGTGCTAGATGTATAGAGAGAGAGAGAGTTGGATAAATTGTCGTCTAATTGACGCAAATATAAAAAAAGACTGGCATCTCAATTTAACAAATTATATTTACCAAAATTGCACAAAAATAGCTTGAAATACCAAAGAGTGAATTTATTCAATAAAAACGCCATTGGCTTCAGCAACGGCCTGCAGACAACTTCGGAATCTCCTACAAATCTTCTGGAAGGTACATCATCTCATAGCCCACAGACTCTTCTCTGACAAGCAGTATGGTTTCCGCTTCACCAGATCTACTGCAGATATGCTCACAGAGTATATACACCAGACTTTCGAGTAGAACGGCGAAGCCTGAACTGTTACCCTAGACATCTCCAAAGCGTTTGACAGTCTGGCATACTGGTCTTCTATGCAAGCTGCGGAGCTATGTTATAACTGAAAAATTGTTTGACCTAATCCAGTCATTCTTTTCAAATCGCACTATGAAGGTAATATTGAACGGACATGCCTCTTAATACTATCACACGAACGCGAGTATCCCTGAAGGCTCTATTCTAGGTCCCACCCTTTTCCTATCGACATTAACGATCTCCCCGATGTAATAAAGTCCTAAGTAGACATATACGCTGACGATGTTACAGTTTACTCTCGCCTCGATCACAAATCTGCCAAGGCTGACAAAGCAAACCTCGCTGCCGAGCTTGAAAAAAACCTTCAATCTGTGGTGGACTTGGGTAAGAAATGGTTCGTGAATTTTAATGCTTCCAAAACGAAACTGCTATTTATTAACCACCACAAACAATCACTTCTACCCCTCATTAGCATGGATCAGGCTATTCTCTCTGAAAGTAAAACACTGCGTCTCCTAGGGTTAACTCCCCCAACAGATGTCCAGTGAAATGAATACATAAAGTCCATAGCTAAATCCGCTGCTAAGAAGGTCGGTTCTCTGCGTAGGGCCAGGAGGTTATTCCCGTCTGAAACAATCCTGCACAAATACAAATCTACCATGCATTGAATACTGCTGTCATATCTGGTCGGGTGCTCCTGCTATTCACCTAGGAGTCCTTGACAAAATCCAATGGAGAATCTTTAATGTGATCGATTCCAACTTGGCAGTTCAGATACAGTCATTTTCTCACCGGCGCATTGTGGCTTCCCTGTGTCTTTTCTACAAATACTTTCATAGCCTCTGCTCATATGAACTTAGTTCACTGGTACTCCCTATACATGAATTAACTCGAGCCACAAGATTAGCAACTAGGTCCCAAACTTTTACTGTGAAACCTATAAATTGTAAACGCAAATTCTACTCCATCAGATTCTTTTCTCGCTTTTTCCCTCCTGTGGATTTTCTTTCCGTAAACTTGCTTTCCTGACAGCTACAATCTTCAAGAATTCAAATATAAAGTCAATAGTCATCTCCTATCTCACTATCTTGCATCCTCTTTTTCATGCTCCTTTATTTGTGTACTCAACTCTTATCAGTATTCTCATCCTTCTCTTACCCTCTTCCCGACATCCCCTGTAACCTGTCACTCTTTTTCATAACTTTCCTCCTATGTAACCCCATGCAAAACAGTGGCAGTAAAAAGGTTGCTTGGGACGGAACGATTATATATATATAGTCATCCGCAGACAGATTTGTTTCGCTGTATACGGTTAGACAGCCGATTGCCTTTTTACCCAGGAACCCGACCGAATTGGCGTCAGTCGGCGATTCTACCTCTGAGCTACGGGCGCTCGGTAGAAGGAGGCAGACTTTTAGTGTGTGTATATATATATATATATATATATATAACGTTGAATACACCGGTTCCCGCTCGATCACCGAAGTTAAGCAACGTTGAGCTTGATCAGTACTTAGATGGGCGACCGCTTGGGAGTGCTGTAAGCGTTTATTGACGGATGTGCGTTGTGGTGCGGTGGAAAGAGAAATCGGTGGGCCGAGTTCCAATTTCAGTCGAACACTCTGCATTCACTTGTGCACTGGCACCCTTGGGAACGGTATTAATTCATCCATTCCCTCCAGTTATGGGTTAAATAACTGAGGTCTGCCGTTCATGCGATTTGTGGCGAACTTCTTCACCGATTGTTTGTTATCAGCAGTTTCAAAAAGTGTGGATGGTGCAACACAAGCCTTCACCATTCTAAACAGTTTTTTGTGTGGCAGTCTAAGTTAGACATTCATACGTAGAAATCAACAGGAGAATCCATAATATATATATATATATATATATATATATATATATATATATATATAGTGGGTTTGTTTGACTGAGAGAGATGAAGAGTTCAGATAAGTTTTTGGACTATCTGGAAAGGATTTGTGGTGATACCGACCGAGCAAAGCGGTGGACCGGATATTCGCACTCTCACGACCAAAAAGCAAATGACCAAAAGTCGTCGATGCGCACCCCGGATTCGCGCAGATGTTCCGGTTTGAAAACTAAAAATTAATTAAATATTAAATTCCAGTTCACGAGCCTACGCGAATTTTCTTTATCAGCCAATGGGAACCCCAGAATCAAATACGGATGTGAAATCCCAAATGATCTGCTGCGATCCAAAAAATCAAAATAAAAAGCCGATACAGAAAGCATCGCCAGACAGACAGACCGACCCACACAGACTGACTCGAGAGATAGGAGTGTAATTAGTATCCCCCTTGACCTAATTCAAGCGGCTTACTATGCTAGCCTCCCTTCCCTCTCATCTTATCTTTCGCTGTCTCAAAACTACTGACTGAACGAAGGAGCGGATACATCAAAGATTGATTTCTTAAATAAAACGCCCCGCACCTACCGTCAGTCAGTTTAGATGCCATACGTGATACACGCTTGGGCGATCATGTCTCGAAAGAGACATGACTGACTGGGACAGAACATTATCCCGCAGTAGGTTGCCATTGCTTTCTGCGGTAGACTGGTTGCCGACCAAGGCTATAGAACCCAATCTGTCCTGTTATTTAACCCATAACTGGAAGGAATAGACGGATTAATACCTTTCCCAAGGGTATTTGCGCGTAAGTGAATACAATGGATTCAGCTGGAATTTGAACTCGGCTCCCCGGTTTCTCGTTCCGAGCCGATATCCACTGTACCACAACGCACCTACCATAAGTGTCGAATTCTCTTGTCAGCCTTCTATTGCCACGATAGATTAAATATATTCTGATGTTCGGTTTTTAGTTTTGACCCCGTGTGTTAATTCGAGATGAATATTTTTTATCAACAGACCTTAGATATAAAATCGTGGCATTAGAGAGATATATATATATATATATATATATATATATATAGACTTTTACATTTCTTACCTTTCTGGTCATAAAACATCATTTTAATCTGATGATTCTATACTGAGGACTGGCACTTGCAGTCGACGTAAAAATCTTTATAAACACCGAAATTCAAATGAATGCTTTTCAGAGCAGCACACTTTGAAACTGAATTTGATATTTTAAACTATTCTAAAGAATTTCGTATGCAATTGTCTTTTTATCTGTAAAAAAAAAAGTTCCATTACACAAGTTATCAAAAAAAAAAAAATCAAATAACTGCAGTTCTTTAAATGTCAAAGTCGCTATCCAATAAATTGTAATCGGCTTAGTACAGATTCTGAAATGAAGGTAAACGCGTGTTGCGAGAAGGATTTTTAATGAATCCTCGAATGAAACGCTAAAGCAAATCAAACAAACATTGTCTTGTTTGTGATTGATTTCTCTTAATATTTGAGTTGATTGATTGCTTCTTATTTCAGAATTTTACTCTTTTTGGGTTCGATTATTCAACAGAGTTTAAAGATTTTCCCCTTTCGATTCTATGTAGTTTCTTTGCCTGTCTCCTTCTGCCCGAGGCTTCCAACTTATTTCAACTCATTCCAACTCAGTAACTTTCTACAAGAATTTATTTTCTTCTTATCTGTAATTTTCTTTTGTTTGTTTTTGTTTTTTTATTTAACATCGTTTTCGATTTTATTTTACCTTTTATTTTTCTCCGTTTTTTATTTATTCGAATTTTACTCGTTTTCTTTTTCTACATCTTTTCTCTTTTTCTTTCTTATGCCTTTTTTGTTTTTTTCTACCTTCATTCTTTTTATTATAAACACAGCGGTTAATCATTTTTTTTTTGTTTTTACATATGTTTTATTTAAATTCTCTTTTCTTATTTAACCTTATAATAATAATTATTTTCTTGAATCCTGTGGTTTCTATTTTTCCTTCTTTTATTTCTTCTTTCCCATTTTTTTCTTTCACTGTTTCCCTTAACATATGAAACCCACCCCTGACTGTTTCTCTAAAACAAGTAAAAATCACCGCAGTACTGTCCTTCTGTGCTCGTTCTGGCAATTCCCTCAACAAATAAACTCATGGGCTTCAGTATCGTATTTCGTTTATTCTCCGGACATAGCTTTCTCACGAACAGACAAGTGGGCATCTGGTCCAAGGATAAGGAAAGGGGAGTAGGTGAAGAAAAACAGAAGTCGAATAAGTTTTAGGAAACGTTTACCGGGTTTCTCCAAAAGAAATGGTGAAAAAAAAATACTAAAACGAAAAAGAAATAAAATAATATCTAGATTGCATGTAATCTCGAGTGTGACTAGCGGCCATGTTGGTGATTAGACAAAATTCGGCTGTTGCTTTACTTGTTTTGAAGAGGATGAGTAGCAGCTTTTAATATGAAATCTCTTTCTTTCTCCATTTTTCAGTGGAAGGTTGATTTATTTTTTTATTTTTTTCAGTTTCTTAGATTCGGCATCCCAATCATCTTTTGTTTTTTCTGTTATTTCATTCAAGAGCTTTGATACTTTTCTTTACATTTTTTCTCTCTTTATTTAATCGCGAATCATTTTATTTAATCATTTCATCCCAAGCAAGGCAAAAATGCCACTAAGACGCAAAGAGTGTAACGAGGAGTGAAAGGGATGATAAAATGTTAGTAATGACAAAGAACAATAAAAGAATAGAATTAGGAAAAATAGATGATGTTGATTGTTTCTAGGACACGTAATGAAGAATGAAGGTTTGGCGAATCTGATATGCGCAGGGTGAAAAGAGAGACAGAGAAAAGCAATTTCTGACATACTTGATGGGCTTGAGCAGGTGGATGGCAGAGCAGGGTTAAGGAGATAAATGTTATTTATCTGTTTTATTTAAAAAATCTCTTGTTGTAATGAACATATACCTCCCGCATTTATATATATATATATATATAATTGGAGTAGATAGACTAAACTATCGCCCGGTTCACACTCCACTCACGTCTATTGAACAGGCAAAGAGGCTCATCCCTTGTTTCCTGTTTAGGATGCGGTTTCCGGTTTTCTCTTTTCCAATCTTCTCACTTTTTTTTTTCAATTGGAGTAGATAGACTAAACTATCGCCCGGTTCACACTCCACCCACGTCTATTGAACATGTGAAGAGGCTCATCCCTTGTTCCCTGTTTAGGATGTCGTTTCGGCTTTCTCTTTTCTAATATGTTCACTCCTATGTAGCCCCTGCACATCTGTGGCTTTACTGCCTTGCTCGGGGTGATATGATTAAATATATATATACATATATATATATATATATATATATATAACAACACAGGTTCAGTCTTCTTCTTCATACGCCATGTCTCTTCAGGACGTAGGCGATCATGGACTTCCACTTGGCTCAGTGTCTTGTCGCTCTCAATATTTTTCTCTAGGGCTCTCTTCTAATCCCGCTCCGCCACCCATTTGCTCAGACAAGTATCTCTCCCGCTGCTTTTCCCAGTCTCTCCTTCCCTTTATCCAACCTGTGAGTATTAAATTCTCCAGGGTCTCCTTCCTCATTACGTGTTACAAGAACCTCATTTGTTTCTTCCTGATATTAAGTATGAGTTTTCTTGTTTGCATTCTTTCCAACACCTCCTCCTGCTGGTGTCAATAAAATATTAGTCGATTCCATTAAAATTAAAAAGTCGGTTCTATTTAAATTTTCGAAAATTGTAGATGTCAGGAAAGTCAGAAACCGGAAGATATTTCCAAATTGGAGGATTTCGAGGAAATAAATTATTCGAATAAAAGTTATGATTATATCTTGCGATTTCACTTGTAAAGCGGTGAGACTTTTTCTGAGAAAATCATGAATGGAAGCAATGGCAAGTTTTCGGAGTGGCTGGAAACGCATACGTAACAGCAGAAAGAAACGGCTTAAATTTCTGGGACACGGAATGAGTAAAAGAGGCTTGACGAATATGATAGTCGCAGGACGGATAGAGAAAGTAGAAAGCAAGCTATCACATACTTGATATGCTTGAGCAAGTGAATGGCAGAGCAAGGTTTAGGAAATATATGTGCATTGTGGTGCAGTGGACATCGATTCGGAACGATAAATTGGCTAGCCGAGTTCGAATTACAGTTGAATTCCTTGCATTCACTTGCGCGAAAATACCTTGGAAAAGGTATTAATCCGTCCCTTCTCTCCAGTTATGGGTTAAATAATAGGACAGATTGGATTCTATAGCCTTGGATGGCAATTATTCTACTGCAGAAAGCAATGGCAACCTACTGCGGGAAACTCTTCTGTCCAGTCAGTCATGTCTTTTTCGAGACATGATTGCCCAAAGCGAAGGTGGTGTATTTTTGGAGACTTTTATATTCAGTTTCAGGTGGATTTTGACAACTGGATTATGTTAGTGGCTTAGTGCCTCTTGACATAATTTGTATTCAATTTTGAGATGAGTAATTTTCAATATTCTTCGAATTTTGTTCTCATCAGCACCACTAAAGCTCTTCGGGTCGGTGGTGTAGTGGATATAGTAGTTGGTTATACATGTGTTAGTATCGTCTTGTGCTCATCAGTTCGATTCTTAGACTTGGTATTGGCGAACCAAATTACAACATGAAAGAACAATAATTGATTTCACAAGATATTTCGCAATATTCAACGGGATAATCAACATCAGCCAATCTATGGACACCTGATGATGACCAGAGGGTACTTCGTCGAAACGCTGTGTTTATTATTACACCTATATCAACCAAGATGTGAACAGAAGATATATCGCTGTTTTCAATTTTTTTTTAAATTTAAGAACGCTTTAAAAGTAAAGGCAGACTGTGGAGAAGATTAAGTGATTTCATTAAATACCAAATTAAATAAAAGTGAGTCAATATTATTCATGTTGTTTAACTATATTTTCTTCTCTGCTTATATATATATATATATATATATATAGTAATATTAATTATTGTAATAATACCAATAGCAACAGAACTAATTCTGTCAAGACTAGCAATAATTAAACTACAACTGAGATCGTCTTGAAACCCAGCGGGAACTAACCCGGAGGGAAAAGAAGGGAAGAAAAAAAAGAAACAAACGAAATACCTGAACAAAAAGTCAAGCATTCATGAGAAAGAAAAAAACCCAAGACGAAAACCTTAACAATAAAGAGCTCAATACGAAAGCAGAGTACACAAAGCACTCAAACCGAAAATAGAGCAAACAAAATCGAAAATCTAAGAGTGAGCCAATAACCTACCACGGTTTCGCTTCACAGCTCGTCAGGGAAAAATTGGCTATTTTTTACCTGACGAGCTGTTAAACGAAACCGTGGTAGGTTATTGGCTCATTCTTAGATTTTATATATATATATATATATATATATATATATATTCGATTCATTTTCCTTATTTATGCATTTCTTCTTTATTAGTCAATCTCTCTACTTCGGCACATTTTTTGTTGAGCCATTCCTCTTTAGCCTCTCTGTACTTGGTCCTTATTTCCTTTTGTATGTGTCCCTCTGTATGGAAGTGAATGTATTGGACGATCTTGTCTAAGATGAAGGAGAGGCTTGAGGCAGTAGAAATGTGGTTTTACAGAAGGATGCTTAGGATATTTTGGACGAAGCACGGACGCAACAATGAGGTGTTGGAAAGGAAGCAAACGAGAAGAAAACTCATACTTAATATCAGGAAGAGACAAACACGGTTCCTGGGACAGGTGGTGATGAAGGGGGGCTTGGAGATTATGGTACTAACAGGTCGAATAAAGGGAAGTAGATTCAGAGGAAAGTAGCGAGAGACGTACTTGTTAGGTCCAATCAAATGGATGGCAGAGCGGGGGTTAAGTGATACCAAGAGAAAAATATTGAGAGCGACAAGAGACAGAGCCAATTGAAAGTCGATGATCGCTTATATTCTGAAGGGACACGGCAGAAGAAGAAGAAGAAGAAGAAGAAGATATTCAGTTTCATGTTTTGGCATATTTTTCTCTTTTTTTTTTTTTTTTTTTTTGCATCATGTCAAAAATCTCTTCAGTCATCCACTCGTTTTTTTTCTTCTGCGTTTGATTTCCTCTGGGACAATGTTGTTTGCTGATGTCTCTCGCGCTTCTTTAAGTCGTCCATTTCAAATTTCCATTTTTCATTTCTTCTTCGTATTTGTTTTTCACACTGTCAGTGTATTTTTTCCACAGTTTTAGATTCAGTGTTGTACTGCATTGTAGGTAATAGGCTTCTTTATTCTCCGAAGTTTCATCCTTAGTTTGCAGATAACTGGAAAGTGGGCGCTTACACAGTCGACACTTGGGTAGATTTTGCATTGAAACACTGCGTTTTTTAATTATTTGTTTATGGTTATATAATGGATTTAGTTATTGGTTTACCACCTGGGCTTCTCCATAGCAATAGACATATTCGGTGTTCTTGAAACCAGGTGTTGATAATTCACCTTACACCACTAGACCTATTTTTCAGATTCCTAATCCAAAGTTTCCAGTTTTCTCCCCTTCCCTCTTCTTGCCTACTTTCGCATTCAAGTCTCCCATGATGATACTAGTTTTATGGGTTTTACACTGACCGTCGGCATTGTCAAGAGTGGAGTAAAAAGAGTCTATTTCTTCTTCGGTGCTTTGCGTTGTTGGTGCATAGACTACTGTAATTGCTATGTTTAAGGGTCTCCCTTTCAGTTTGGCCAGAAGGACTCTTTCAGATAACTGGCAGTATCCCAGAATGCATTTCTTAATTTCTTCGTCCAGTATTAAACCGATTCCTTTTTCGTTATTTTTACCTCCTGCACATTTTATTTTTTAATCATATCACCCCAAGCAAAGCGATACCGCCACTGATACGCAGGGGGCCATATAAGAGTAAAAAGATTAGAAAAGAGAAAGCCGGAAACCACATCCTAACCAGGGAACAAGAGATGAGCCTCTTCACCTGTTCAAGAGACGTGGGTGGAGAGTGAACCGGGTGATAGTTTACTCTATCTAAACCGGGCGATAGTTTAGTATATCTAATATGATTCTGTGGTTGTCGCTGCTAAAGTCTCCATTGTTTGGCCATCTACTTTCGCATATTCCCAAAATCTGCTCAAAATGACAAATATATTTTTAGCATGAAATGATACTACAGCAAACTTTAAAGATTGCTTGTAGTGAGGATATGTTCTTTAGTAACTGAATTTTTTTTTTTTAGTGAGTACGTGACGAAAAAAAACACTGTTTTATATCCTTCAATAAATTTTCCTCTTTTCCTGCGTTCACGTGAGCACAGTCTCACATTTAGCAGACGATACTTGTCGTTAACCTGAATTTTTCACTGTGGAGCCTGATTTTCATTAAGAAAAGAAGGTGTGTGTATAAAAAACGGAAAATCGTGAGAGATTCTTCGAAATTATTTGCGGGAAAATGAAAAAAATATTTTGAGACACTTCATTTAACTCTGAAAAGAATATCCATTAAGAACAATATTTTTATAATTACTTGATGCGATAGAAATATTGTTCTACATATGAATGCTAAGAAGATGCTGGTCAAAAAATGTGAATAACGAGAAAATCTTAGAAAAAATTAAAACTTCAAGGACGTTTGCATTTACAATCTTAGAGATACAGATATTTTCTCATTATGTGCCCTAGATACATAATGAGAAAAGATGGCTCGGAAAATTTTAAATTCACAGGATATGCCGAGACCGCTTTGACGAATAAGCCACCTAACTTTTGTGGAAATGAATGCCAGAACACGGTGTGGGAGGGAGAGTAAAACTACAAACGCTCTTAACACCTACAAATGATCGAAAATTGTGTAAAAACGGGATCACCCACAACTTGAAGGTTTTCGACTAGGTGTTATAGTAATTTACCTAGCTCAAATTTTGCACAGACTCACCTGCTGAGTATGGAGCTCAAAACGCTGTAATTACAGCATAAAAGACCTATAGTATACGGTTTACTCCAGGGGTACATGCTTATTAAGTTAACCTCATTGCACATCGCAAGTTTTCTTTCGTCATAAATTTTTTGCTCTTTGCCATTTCTCTTTGACCTTGTTTAACCATCCATTGATACAAAAATTCAAGTAGATAACATGCTATTTTTTCCTGTTTCTCTTACCTTGTTCTGTGTCGTATACCTTAAAAATGTGCTTACCCTGTTCGTAACTTAACATTCACATAACTCTATATACTTAAAATTTATACATTTTTATGTTAGGTAACTAACTTCTCCTCATAAATTTTGCACACACACACACACACACACACACACACACACATATATATATATATATATATATATATATATATATAAGAAAAACTACTTTAAAAAACAGTTTAAAAATGTATTTTTTTGACAGTATTTATTTATTTCTGTTATATTTGATATTTTAGACCGGCTTCGGCCTTTCATCAGAAAAATATCCAAAAACTCTATCGCTTTCTACGTCACGTGATGTAAACATCTCGCGACAGACGCTCCTCACGACGAACGCTTCTAGTTTAAATTCTAAAATCATTTGTTTCTGATGAAAGGCCGAGGCCGGTCTGAAATATTAAATATATATATATATATATATATATATATATATATATATAATAATAATAGAAATAAATAAATAGTCAAAAAATACATTTTTAAACTTACAACTTTTTAGTAGTTTTTTATACATATTAAGACAGTATACGTGTTCAAACTACAAACTTGTAGATTTTGTTTCCACATTGAAAGAACAAATGTCTCATGAGGTAGTTGACAATAATTGATAATATATATAATTAAATTTGTTTTTTATTTAAAATTAATATAGTTTACATTGCGACACGGAAATTTCCATGTTTCGAGATTTTTATCTCCTCATCAGGCAATGTCAGATCATTGTTGCCAGAGAACTGGGAATTGTAAAACTGTTATTTCTCTTCACCTTGATATATATTAAGTTTATAAAATCGTCGCTGATAGTGGATGGTTTTGTGTTCCCGTCCTTATAACCTCTCTGAAGATGGCGCATGTGAGCCGAAAGCTTAGAATCAACTTAATAAAAAATTATCCAAATGTTGGAGAATTTTTGTTTTTAATTTCAACTGAAATTAAAACCAAAATACGATGTTTAGAACGGCTCATAATTAAACATAATAGAGATTCATTGTCTCTTATATTTAACAGTATATGTTTAGAAAATTATTTGCCGCCTCGATACAATATATATATATATATATATATATATATATATATATATATATATCGTTGAATACACTGTAGTTACGGTCATATCAGGTTAAATCCACCGGTTTCTGCTCGAACACTGAAGTTGAGACTAGTCAGTATTTAGATGGGCGACCGCTTGGGAATACAATGTGCTGTAAGCGTTTATTGACGAATGTGCTTTGTGGTGCGGTGGATGTCGGCTCGGAAAGGGAAATCGGTGGGCTGAGTTCCAATTCCAGTCGAACACTCTGCATTCACTTACGCACTAGTACCCTTGGGAAAGGTATTAATCCGTCCCTTCCCTCCAGTTATGGGTTAGGTAACTGAAGCGTGTTGTCCATGCGATCCGTGGCGAACTTCTGCACCGATTGTTTGTTTATCAACTGTTCCAAATTGTGTGGATGGTGCTACAAAAAGCCTTCGCCACTCTAAGCAATTCTTTGTGTGGCAGTCTAACTGAGTTAAACACTCATACGTCGAAATCGACGGGGGAGTCCATAATAAATATATATATATATATATATATATATATTAAATTAGAGAAAATTTTCAAAATTCAAAGGTGTCGGGTGTACATTTCGACATAGGATCTCTAATAGAGACACTACATCACGTCAGCGACATTGTTTATTGTATATATAAATGGTAAATATACCATTTCAACACCCTGTAACCCCGCGACTACCAGCTCTGTCCTTTTCCAGTTTGTGACCGTTGTTAACCAAAAACCCCTCTACACTCTAACTCAGGGCCTTCGCCATTTGGAAAATCAATGTCGCTGACGTAATGTAGAGTCTCTATTAGAGATCCTATGTCGAAATGTACACCCGACACCTCTGAATTTTGAAATTTTTTTCTTATTTATATTGGCTCTGTATTCTTAATACATTGAGCTCTCTGCCTGCATCACTTTTTAATATTAAATTTTTTTAATATTAATTAGGATCAGGTTCTTGGAATTTACCTTCCTACTCTTTCACTTCGGATTAAAGAAAAACAAATATATATATATATATATATATATATACTCACACAGAAACGAAAATAGAATGAAGAAATAAGTTTTTGTTTCTGTATGGAAAATTATCAGTTGCGTGTGCGTCTGGATGTATGTATTAAAAAGGTATCTGCAATAGAGCATGCAGGCCGGCAAAACGTAGTTGGCGTGATGTAACAATTAGGTTAGGAGCAAAATATTGGTTCATCAACGAGTAAATATGACCGAAATGGTTGATTAAAGACATTCTATTTAACGCTGCATTTTCTTCGAACGTCAAAAAGAACGAAAATGAAACATTGCGAAAGCGCTTAAATGCTTTTCAATCCGTGCAATGTAATCTTGAAAAGCCGATTACAAAAAATGATGTTGAGTTCTGATTTTCATCAGCCTGTATCTGTTTCAAAGCAGACATTTGACGAACAGCTTGCTGATTAAACAGAGACACTTTTTTTATTATTCTGCTTAGTTATATGAATCTATTTAGATCCGGTTTGGTAGGGAAAATGACGATTCAAATTCTCGTAAATTTCAATCCTTTTCCGAGACAGAAATTATACGTGAATAAAAGCAACAAAATATTTGCATCATATTTTGAGATAAATGTGAGCATATAAATATATATCTCTCTTACTCTTTCTTCATATATATATATATATATATATATATATATTGGAGGAGATAGACTACACTATCGCCCGGTTCACATTCCACCCACGTCGATTGAACAGGTGAAGAGGCTCATCACTTGTTCCCTGTTTAGGATGTGGTTTCCGGCTTTCTCTTTTCCAATCTTTTCAGTCTTACGTAGCCCCCTGCATATCAGTGGCATTACCTACCTTGCTCGGGGTGATATGATTAAAAAAAAAAAAAGAAAATATATATATATATATATATATATATAAATCTAATCTAAACTTATTTATAAATGGAACTTTGTGTGTGTGTCTGTCTGTGTGTATCCGCTACCTATAGACTCCGAACCGGTTGAACGGATTTTCTTGAAAATTTACACAGTTGTACTATAAGCGTCTGCGAGTATTCTTAGCTAGGTTTTGTGTCGAGGTACCTCCGATAAATATCGAAAATCGATAATCGAAAAAATCGGGTTATAGAAGGAGTGGTCCGATTTTAATCAAATTTCATACACTCATAGACAATGACATACGAAACGATATTCAGAAGTTTCAAGGTTGCAGTTCTTACAATAGTGCAGAAAATTGATAATATATATATATATATATATATATATATATATATATATATATATATATATATATATAAAAGGCAAGATGTTTGTGTGTGTGTCTGTTTATCTGCCTGTATGTCCTTTATACAAATCCACAATCTTTATCCGATTCTCACCAAACTTCACACAAATATTCTTCAGGCTGAGTCTGAACTCAGGACCATGGATTAGTTTTAAAGCTTTCATTACACCCGAGCAACGCCGGGCTATACTGCTAGTATATATATATATATATATATATATATATATATATATATATATGTGCAATACTGTTCAAAAGTATTAGGACAAGAACTATTTTGTCTTTAATGAGGCATACTGACAGAAAATAAACATTTAATTAAAGTAATTTTATTTGATTTACTCAACAAATGCTTTAACAAGAAAAATACTTGTTACAAAATAAATTTAATATTTACTATAATAGCCTTTTGCTTTGATCACAGCCTTCATTTTGTCAGACATTGACATTACAAGCTTCGTTAATGTATCCAATGGTATCTCATGCCAGGCTGCTTTTATTTGTTACCAAAGTGTGTCTTGCGAAGTAACATTAGATTTATCAATTCGAGATGGGTGGGGAATAAGAAAAAGTCAGTCATATCCAAGGATAAGAGAATAATGATTAGTTTTAAAATAGGAAAAATTAAATATAACTTCTTTTTAATTCATTTCTTTTACACCTAGTTTTATATAATCAATATATTTACTTGGTTTTCACCCTCTATTTGAATTTCAGTGAAGCTTTTAAGAAAATCAACCCTATCCTAATATATTTTGTAGTGTTCAAAAGTGTTAGGACGGGTGTGATTTTAAACTTTATTTTGATGCCTCATAAAAGTTAGAATAATTCTTGTCCTAATACTTTGCACAGTACTGTATATATATATATATATATATTGGAACCTCTCATATGCGACCACTCTTACTGCCATCAAAAACTGGTCGCATACAGCAAGTGATCGGTCACTAAGGACTCATAGTCATGACCAATTTACGCCAAGAACGTATATTCCACTCATCAGAATGTACATGTTAGAATTTTACCATGTAATCTGGTAATAAATAAATGAGAAAATAAGAAAATGTTCTAACTTAAAGGAAAATTTATTCAGCATAATTCATTTTAAAATTTTAAAAAACGTATTTACAACGGTCAACAAGAGACCAAAATATTTATTCACAATAAAATATTTATTAAGTGGACTTTAAAAAAAGTATACGTTTTCAGTTGTTTTTTTTTTTGTTTTTTTTTAAGTGAGTGATAGTAAAAGAAAATCTGCGATAATATATGGAAAAAACATACAAAAAGCTGACAGCGATCGCGGGTGAGGGTAGAGGAACAGAGAGATAGAGATAGATATACCCAGATAGAAATAGAGTAAGTAGATATACAAAAAAACAAAAGACCGAAAGAGATAGACATTTGAGAAAGTCACATGATTGTGATTTTCCCAATTCCTGAATTTATCCAAATCAGTACAGAGAGTGCTTTAAATCCCTTGAACATGTCAAATGCAATACATGTTGTGCAAAACAGCCAATGTTTGACTGTGAGGTGAACTCAGGCAATGTACATTTTAGCAAGAAATAAGTCTGATACAAAAGTACATTAACAAAACAAAGAGGAAGTGTTCCTGGCTTAGATCAAATCAAAATGAAATAGATTACTCATTTAGTTTCTCTTAATTTAGAAGTTCGCAGTGTACGACCAAAATGGATTTATTTTAAGCGGTCACTTGATCAGTGATTTTCACTAGTTGATGTTAGTCGCTGGTCAGGTTCTGGGGGTGGTCGCCAGTAAGGGTCAATTAACATCAGCAAATTGTCCGTGCATAGAAGAGGTTCACATACAGCAGAATCCACTGTCACTTTGAAACAGTAGGTTCATTACTTTGGTCGTATTCTTTCCCATGGCACTTTTTTTTTCGGATTGGTAAACCATTTGGATATACGTTGTGGTGCTGTGGATATCGGTTCGAGACGAGAAATCGGTGTGAAGAGTTCGAATTCTAGTTGAAGTCCTTGCATTCACTTACACGCAAATATCCTTGGAAATCCGTCGCTTCTTCCTCCAGCTGTGGGTTAAATAACACGACAGACTGGGTTCTGTCGCACTGATTGGCAATCAGCCTAAGGTACCGGAAACCTACCGCGAGAAAATTTTCTGCCCAGTCAGTCATGTTTCTTTCAAGACATGATCACCCAAGTGTATATCACGTTTGGCACTTATCTGATTGAAACCATTTCAGGTGTTGTTAATTTTTTTTTATTTTTTCATTATTATTATTAATTGTGATATTTGCGGCTTTCTTTACCATGGCAGGATACGTTATCCTTCAGCAATGAGTTTGGTTGTGGTGTGCATGATAAGCACGTACCTGCTATACGCTTACTATCTTGCCTGGGCATACTATATTTCATGGACTGCAGTCACTGAAGATTGCGTAAAAACGTATGAAACTGGCAGCCATCGTCAGTAACTGCTCAACTGAAATCCGATTATATATATATATATTGATGAAAATCATTTTCGCAACAATGAGCGAACATTGCCTGTTGACGAGGTAAAAATCTCGGAACAGAAATTTCCGTGTCGTAATGTAAACTATATCAATTTTAAAATTAAAGAAATTACAAATTTAATTATATTGTGCTATACAATAATTGTTGTATTCAGTACTTTTTTAAAAAAGTAAATGCCGGAGACCTCGGAATTATAAAACTGTTGGTTCTCTTCACCTGGATTTATATATATATATATATATATATATATATATATATATATATATATATAGTCATCCGCAGGTAGATCTGTTTCGCTGTATCACAGCGCATCTGTTCGGTTAGACATCTGATTGCTTCTTGCCAGAATTGAAACCCAACCAAACTGACATCAATCAACGATTCTGCCTCTGAAATATGGGCGCTCGGTACAGAAAGGCGGACTTAGGCGTGTTATATACAGTGTAAACACACGCCAGTAGCCGAGAATGTTCAAATTCATGACTGAATGAACGATGCGAGATATATATATATATATATATATATATATAGGGTAGGTATGGATGGAATAATATTACGTATTCAAAGAAATACTATTCTAAAAAAGGTCTCATACAAAGTGGAGCTAATAATATTCATTTATGAATTATACCATACATATTTATATTATAATTTCTAAATTAACATATATATATATATCTGTAAATTCAGATAAAACTTAGCCATTTTCAACATGCCACTTTAAGACGTGCATTCTTCAACCCCTGATAAACATAGAATGAGGAAAAATTCTAAGCCCACAGGTTAACTCTAGTAACGGAAAGAGTTGAGAGGTTTTGGTTTTATTAGGGTTAAGCTAGGGGAATTTTAGTTGTAATTTCCATTTTGGTAGTGGTAGTTATGTGGCTTGACCCCTGAGTTATGAGTGGTAGGTGGTGTGGAAGTAACTGCTTGGACAAATTTTTAAAAAAAACCTTTTTGTGACTAATTGGAAGAACAAGATAATTATTGAATTTTATACTTTTTCTAAGAAAACTCACATTTGTGATCTTCATTCGTTTATTTAGGAGTATATTTTGATATTGAAATTTCAAAATTTGAATTTTCTTCTGTTAAATATAGTTTACATCTATCTTTTAAGCTATTAGGGTTCCTAGCCTTGCATATGAGCTTCCATTTTATCTGTGGAATTAAGATATTTTCTTTTAATTCCAAGTATTTTATTGAAAGAGCTGTTTGGTATCTTAAGTTAGGGTTGGTAAAGGAGTGCCTGTAGATATAAAGCCGTTGCTTTCATATATATATATATATATATATATATATATATATATGGACGCTAAAGTTTTTATCGGAAATGCAATTAACTTTTTTTAAAAAGCGCATTTACAATCACCTCTCATCCGTCAACAATAGGGACAAACAAAAATATAACATCAGTTTTAATATTTTTGGAAGTTAAAAAATGAAAATAAAACACCTAAAGTTAAATAGAAAATTCTCAAAAAGGCTAGAACATCTAGATCGGTAAAGAAACTATGTTTCCTTTGTCTACAGGAAAAAATGGAAATCATTAAATATATGAGGAGTGACATATTACTAAATTAGAGGCATGAAACTAAATGTAATTGCAAACATATTAAAGAACTAACCTTACATTACGATCATGCTAAAATTACAAAATTTAAAGTTCCGATCTCCAGCAACGATAAACCTTTTATAGTATTAATCTTAGTACCACGATACTCGCCCCGGTTTCTCATTTTCCCTAACCCCCAATGTCCCCGTTCCGGTTTCTCATTTTCCCTACCCCCAATGTCCCCGCCCCGGTTTCTCATTTTCCCTACCCCCTCGACCTCACTCACAAACGTTTAGCAATATAAGGAAGAGAATTTTCCATCTCTTTTCAAAATATCGCGTTTACGACCTGATGAGACATTGTCCTTTCAATGTCGAAACAAAATTTGCACTGTGTAGTAGATTGTAATTTGAATATGTTCTAAAGCCGGGGTTTTCAAACTGTGGTCCGCAAGGATAAGATAGGGGGTCCGTGGATTAACTCATCACGTGAAATTCAAAGTATAAATCTTCAATGTCTGGATAGTTATTTTTACTTATTAATCTTATCAAATGTCACAAAAGCTTCCACTATCGCTCATTACATGCTAGCGTTATTCATAGTGGGTCCCTAGACTAAAACTTGAAATATAAAGGTTTCCGTAAGTCAAAAAATTTGAAAACCCCTGTTCTAAAGTATAATTTAAAATAAATATTCATCGCTCTATTTCTATATTGAGCACCGTTTGAAATTAATGTTTTAAACGTTGTTAATATTTTCTTCGTTCCTTATATATATATATATATATATATATATATATATATATACATATACTCATCAGGAACCCATTCAAAATTTCTTTCTTACCCTAAAACGCCAACCACTGACATTCGTGAGAAATAAACTGAAAACTATTTGTCATTATGAAGCAAACCCAAAGTGGTTTTCGCATGAATATAATTGTAACGTAATATTAGTAATGTCTGACAAAAATCCACAGAGAAAATAGAGCTTATAGACAAGGCTAGGAACCCTACTAGCTTAAGAGATAGATGTAATCTATATTTGACAGAAAAAATTTAAATTTTGAAATTTCAAAACTTAAATATACTCTTTATAAACGAATGGAGATCATAAGTATGTGTCGTCATGGAAAAAGTATAAATTATCTTGTTCTTCCAATTAGTCACAACAAGGTTTTTTTTAATTTGTCCGAGCAGTTACTTCTCCACCATTTACCACTACTAACTCAAGGGTCAAGCCACATACCTCCCACTACCAAAATGGAAATTTTTACTAAAATTCCCCTGAATGTTTCATACGCAAACTTATTTTTATTCACTTCTGGCCTCAGTCGAATTAACGGGATGTGGCTTTTCAAGGAATTTCTTCGAATGTAAGATATTCTCCCTTCTCACTCGTGAGCATGGAATTTATATAAGTATTGTAAAGATCTTACAGAACAGCCAGCCAGTAATCAACTAGAATAGGAGTTGATTCTAACTGACCAAAAAAGCACCAGGGCAAATTGGTAGGTGGTTTAAATAATAACCTGGGAGATTCCATTCTGTTACAGGCAAGTCTATTCTGTAATTTCAGTGTGTATATTGAGCTCCATATTGAGCACACTATCCGCACTCTTGAATATTCACCACATCAGGGAGACAAAAGTATCATCTACTTACCATTTTAAGTTGTGGTGCAGTGTCTTTCCGCTCGAAACAATAAATTGGTGAGATGAGTTTGAATTTCAGTTGAATTCCTTATATTTTTACACGCAAATGCTCTTGGGAAACGTATTAATCCGTCATTCTTCCTCCAGCTATAGGTTAAATAGCAGGACATTCTGGGTTCTGTAGCCTAGGTTGGTCATCAGTCCACAGCAGAAAGTAATGGCAACCTAATAGGGAAAATGTTCTGCAGAGTCAGTCACGTCTCTTCGAAACATGATCTCCCAAACGTGTCTTATATATGACACTTAACTGACTGATCCTGAAGTCCTGAGTTGAGTTCCTATTTATATAAACGTCGCTGCCGACATTCTCTGGGGCCTGATTCTGCACTTGATGGCTATGAGGACGCTACCTCTGAGGCAGCTAGGGTTTTTAATGTCCTGCTCTGTCAGCGAGTAGAAAATATATTTTTATTTCATACGGTGAATCCAGTACGTACTGCGGTCACCAGAAGTCAAGTTCTTTTTAGCCAAAGGTTTCATATGATTAAATTCAATTGATTTCTCAGATAATTTCTGGCGTAAATCCATTATTACAATTGTATATCACACACGAATACATAAATATGTGAATGCATCAATATGTCGGAAGTCTAATGATAAACTCATCTATTTTACGTAAATTTAATCTTCAACGTCATTTCTTTCCTTTTCAATGCCCTCAACGCTCCTCCATTAATAGCATCGTTCGAAAATTATGAAATGTAAAGTAAAACTCCACCAAATAATTGTATGCAAGCTATAGAACGTTTTATCTGCCAACATATTTAATTAAGAGAAATTATACAATGAATTGCGAGCAAATCACCTTTTACCCTTTGTTCAACAGACATCATTTACCAGGTTGTTAGAAACAATGAGATCAAATATCGAAAAAAATGATTTACAGGTTTTTACGACCATAATTTCGAGAAAAAGATTAGATTCAAGAGATAATAAGATGTCATATATTACGCCTGGTTCACTGGACAACCATCGATGACGATCGTCTTGTCCGACCAACGTAGAACACAGAACACGATATTCAGATTTTTATTCTTCGTCAGTGGCGGTTGTGTGAAGTGTAGATTGGTTAGAGAGAATCATACACATACGAGGGAGCCGACGAGGAATCATTAGTCCGCGGGATCTCTCTGTCTTTCTCTTTCTCTCTCTGTGTTCTGAACTCTTCTTTTTCTGACTTCGACTTATATAATCACAAACTTCTACTCATACCTGCCTCTTGGGGCTGTCGTTTAATTGACGTCAATCATAATTTTGTCAGCCATTGCCATTCAAGCCTTTTGTTGTCTGTCGGTCGCCGACTGTGTTCTCTGCCTTTAATGTCAATCATATTATTTGCGGCCTCTGCTTGTGTTTCTGCCTTTGATGTTAGTCATATTTCTGTCGGGTCAAGGTAATATGTTACACGGGCCTGTAGGGATGTGGATGGGTCAGTTTTCCGCTTTATTCTAAAAAGAGTTTCCAGTTACATAGTTCGGTCTTTTTTCACATTTTTGTTTTCTTTTTTTTTTCTTTTATACAAAATCGTATTCATTTTTCGCCAATCAACATACGCATATATATAATAAAAATATAGTTTTATTGTATGCTACATTTACGAGTAAAGTGCTGAATGTAAAAGTTTATACAAATTTAATAGTGGACAGTGAGGTCAATAACTAGTGTGTCAATTTGTTTCCTGTTTGAACGCAATGTTCAGGCCAACAGTGATCGATCATGTCACCAGTAGTAGTTGGACTCAGCGTCCATTAAAATATATTTTAGTGTGTCACTAAAATAATTAGAATTCAACAATTTCGATCCGATCATGAGACACGAGTTCGAATATCACGATTGCCGATCTGTGACCTTGTTTATATTCACGGCCTGCAGAGATGACCGTGGTGTGTGAAATCGTTGTGAAGTGCTTGAAAAGTATTATGAGTGATTTTTGGTCGGTAAAACCGTTCGGAAAGAATTGATGGTTGATACCTGCAAAAGTACAAGTCACCGTGTCTGAGCGTTTGAAAATGCTGGCTTTGTTCAAACTGCTCACTGATTTCTTACAGTAACTGTAATGATCGCTCAGCATAATTCAAATATAAGCCACGGGTTGGCTTTGTGAGTGTTAAAATCACATGTGTACCTGAACAGTTGTCTGAAATTGAGATTAGATAGTTACGTTATTAGACTGGCATCCGTAGAGACAAGGAGCCAGCTATTAAATAGAATAACGCGCGGTTTGTGTGTAAATACTCGATTCTCTCTTATTCGCAAAAACTGAACATGATACATTGAAATACCTATATAAACATATATTAAGTGCATTAACAGATTCATATTAAAGACTATAATTATACTAGTTCGATTCACTCGAGTGCCCGACTTGTGACCATTTATTCTAAGTTTATCTAAAATTCCCAGTTTGTCATCTCTCCGTGGGGAATGATTCCTGAGATAGCAATGCAAGCCATTAATACTGTATAGTGAGATTTATTCGCATTTTCACCTCTATAGTCTTGCACTTGTGTCAGACTTGGAAAACATAAGTAAATGATTTGCATAAATATGTGCATAAATTATTTATTTTCTAATAACTTATATTCATGCGTTAGCTAGAAAATATATCCCTTGAAAATCTAAGATGCTTAAGAATTCAAGAGAAGAATAGGTCCCTTGAAAATATAAGATATTGAATAAATCAGGAGAGGAATATGTCCCTTGAAAATCTATGATGCTTAAGAAATCAGGAGAGAAGTAGATCTTTTGAAAATATCTTATTCTTCTTCAATGTGCCCTGTCGTTTCAGGACATTGGTGAGCATGGCCTTCTACGTCTCCCTAACCCTGGTGGCTCTTAGCACGCTTTCTTTTATTACAAAACACAATCCTCGCTCAGGCCAGTCCAGTAAGTTACACGCGTTTTTCCTCTGTCCATGTTTCCCTCTATCTGGCCTGTTAGTAACAGGTTTTTCCAAGCCCTTTTTCTTCACTGAATGTCTCAGGAACTTTAGCTGTCTATTCCTGATACCCAGTATTAATTTCCTTTTCATTTCTATCCTTTCCAAAACCTCATCATTGCTCACATGCTCAATCCATGGTATCTGCAGCATCCTTCTGTAAAACCATATTTAAGTTTCTTCAAATTTTACCTTCATCTTTGATGATATTTTCTAGCATTTACTTCCATATTGAAGTATTGACATCACATAGCAATCCAGTACTGTCTTCTTTGTTTCTAATGAAAGAGCCTTAAAAAACAAAGTGTTTAGGATATAAAAAAAAAAGATCCCTTGAAAATAGAACACTTTAAATAAATTAAGAAATGTTATGTCACTTGAAAATCGAAGGTTTTTAAGAAATCAGGAGTGGAATTGGTCCCTTGAAAATCGAAGATGTTTCAGAAATCAAGAGAGAAATAGATCCCTTGAAAATGTAAGATGTTTCATAAATTTTGAGGGGAATAAATCCCTTGAATAAAGCTTGTGATTTTATTTTTTCCTTTCAAGCTACGTGTTTCTTCAGGACTTAGTTCATGTCTCTCCACTGTCTTCTTTTATTTTAATGCCGCTAAACTGTAATGTCATAATTACTTTTAGGTAAGACAGGAAAGTAATTTTCTGTTGACTAGTTGACAAATCTTTACTCAAAATTTTCTTCCTTCTAGAACCAACACTAGAGAATACATTTTCCCTGATATTTAACTAATATTTGAGGAGATAAAGGGTATGTTCATAAATTTGCCAAAATGCATTAGAAAGATTTTTCTGGTAGGAATTTGAACTTGACTAGCCGATTCCATTGTCAGCGTTGTTAACCGTCCACACTCATCTCATTTCGGATTAAGATTTGATTGCTTAAAAAAAAAAACAAGGCGAGTAAAATGTTTCCAGACATCAGTTGAGTTTGATTGGATGAGAAATAGACAATAATGTATAATCTGTTTGAAGAGCATAAGTGGTTACTTGAGAAAAAGAAAGATGTTTAAGGATGTAAACCAATTTTACCTATTAACCTTTAGGACAGAACGGAGTTCCGTACACCATAGATACACGCTTTTGTCCGAAAATCCTATTCAGGGACGTTTAGCTTTCAATCGACGCAAGGACAAGCGAAAATACAAAAGCCCTGGTCCTGCGCATTATCTCCTGATATCTCGTCTTCTCGTTATTTCAAAACTGCCGATCGCCAAGCAGAGTGACTGCCTTTATTGACCGCAAGGTGAAATCATTTCGCAACGGCGGTTATCAAGGAATGGAAGAAAGTAAAAAAAAAATCGAGATTAAAAAAAGAACAAGCGAAACAAAGAAAATAATGGATGCAAAATGCAACAGAATGATGAAGTGCTTTTATGTGCTGTCTATAAAAAGCAACTGCTATTCTAAATTTGAACCCTCGTACGTGAGGTTATAGCCTCTTCAATGTAAAGGACATGTATTGAATAGAAAGGTTATTTATTTCGGGCCCATCTGTTACTTTTTTTCCAAACGTAAGATACAAAAGATAAAATTATTCTGTAACATTGTCCTTTCGGTTTATTAGACGTTAATTTCTCATTTTATTGATATCCAACAAATAGATCGATCTATTTTTTTAATTAGTGTTCACCCTATGTTATACAAGACGCAAGAGCCACTCGAAGTAGAAGGTCGCTCAAAGAGTTTGTTGTGTAAGCGATAAAAGTAACTGCTCTCCTGCTTCACAAAAGCGTCAACATCGAAGAATGAGAATATAAGATTACATTTTTATATATAGCTGTTCCTCGTTGTTTGTCAAGATCCAGCAGTGGTAGACTACAGTTCCACTCGTTCAGATCTTTACGGCTCCTTCGTACACAAAACACTTCAAGGGGAATCATGTTAAATATATTAAGTTGAAGAACCTGACATTTATTTATCTTCTTTTATATTTATAATCTTATAAGATAAGATTATAAATATAAAAATGTCATAGATAAAATGTCATTGTGATAGGTTTTCTGTAGTATTATTATGTGTTTCTATATAATTATAGCGAAAATAAACACCAAATAAATTTAAGAAAATTAATTTTTTCGTTTGTTTTTTAACCCTTTATGCTTTTATGTTCTTTTAAGTTTTTCCTGTCGTTTAAAGTTTAATGCTGCAATATTTCTATTTCCCAAACAATTTTAAACATTGTTAAAAATTTTCATTACAATTTATTTATAAAGCTAGAACTAATTTGTTAGACTGAAGTGCCCAATGAGCATCCAAATTATTAGCTACATATTGAAATGTTTGCTTGCTAAGCCTCTCTATCGAATAGTAAGTCAATTTAAAGAAACTGTATAGGATTATTGCATACGTGTCTATGTTTTTTTTTAAACTTCCTTTTTTCCCCATTCACGAAGTAATGTATTAATGGATGAGCGAATTGAGAACAGAACGGCGTATTTTTCTTAAATAATCGCATTCCAAAATATGTTCTTGGTAATAAAGCAACTCTTTCGTTTTACGTGTGGAAATTACGGACAATATCCAGCTGGCAAATCTTATTTATTTCGATACAATAATAATAAGTAATCGGTGCAGTTGATTGATGAGTATACGTAATCAATCAAATGGAACATGTATACAACGTATTTACCTTCAGGATAGCAGATGAATGAGCTTTTCATATACTGCTTACAAACGGATACCAGCTTCATTTTTATAAAAGTGTATGATATTCAAAATGTCTCCTTTTATACGGAATAACGAAATGCATGCCTCCAGTAAGACTGGGATATGTCGTCTTGATTGCAAAAATTGTTTAGATTTCTTCTTCATGCACCGTTTCCCTTCAAGACTTGGCTCTATCTCTGCTCGCTCTCTACATTCTTCCTCTTGGTATCTCTCCCAAACCTCGCACTGTCATCCATTTGCTCAGGCCTGTTAAATAGGTCTCGCGCTGCTTTTCTCTCTCTCTCTCGCTCTCTGTCCGCCCTGTGGGTATTAAATTCTCTAGGCCCTTCTTCCTCATTACATGTCCCAGAAACCTCATCTGTCTCTTCCTTATATTAAGTATGAGTTTTCTCCTTGTTTCCATCCTCTCCAACACATCATCGTTAGATATTTGCTCAGTCCATGGTATCCCCAGCATCCTTCTGTAGAACCACATTTCTGCTGCTTCGAGCCCTCCTTCATACTTCATGAAATCTTCTAACATTTACTGCCATGCAGAAGAACATATATAGCAATCCAGCACTCTCTTGTTTGTTTCCAATGAGATTTTCCTAACTCTCTGTACTCTGGTTAGGTTTTTGAAATGCGTCCTTGGCTATGCCAATCCGTCTTCGGATATCAATGTCGCACTTTCCATCCTCTGTCAGAAAACTTCCCATCCTCTGTCAGAAAACTTCCCTGGTATTTAAATTTCTTTACTTCTTTTATTTTAGTTTCTCCGACCTGTAGTTGGTAATTTGGTGTCTTCTTTTTTATGATGACCGTACATTCAGATTTCTTGAAGTTTATGCTCACTCCTTTCTTCTGTGGCTACCTTCTGGTTGAGGTCCTGAATTCTCCTTTCCGTGTCATCCACATATCTTATATTGTTGAGATTGTGGCTACCAATGACGAATCTTGGTCAGGGTTTTATTTTTCTCAGAATTTTTCGCTGTATAAGTTGAATAGATTGAGCGTTTTTCTTACTGGTTTTTGTCTTCTGGTCATTATCCACTGTTTTATATCTCCATACCTGTGTTCATATCTCCATATTTTATTCGGAATAATAAAAATAAAAACTTTATTTTGAGATATTGGCTTCAGATGCTGTCAGGACCACTGAGATTATTTTTGTGGTTATCCTTTTTCAATTATTTCTCATTCCGCCCACAAACTGTTCTCCGACAGGCAATATGGATTCCGATTTGACAGGTCCACAGCCGACCTGCTAACTACTGTAACGGAGTACATGCTACAGGCCCTTGATGAGTCTGACGAGGCTCGCGCGGTTGCTCTGGATATCTCCAAGGCTTTCGACAGGGTTTGGCACCCTGGCCTCCTATGCAAACTACGCGGTTATGGTATTACCGGTCGCCTGCTTGACCTAATCCAATCTTTCTTAAATAACCGCAAAATGAAGGTCGTTCTGAATGGGCGTGCCTCTTCGTCCTACAGCACGAATGCTGGTGTCCCACAAGGCTCTATCCTGGGCCCAACGCTCTTCCTTATTTTCATCAACGACCTCCCAGATGAGATCAGGTCCCAAGTAGGCATCTACGCAGATGACACTACAATATACTCCCGCTCCAGTAAGAAACCTGTCGTGGCGGACAGACAAAATCTCGCTGCTGACCTTGAGCGGGATCTACACTCTGTGGTGAACTGGGGCAAGAAGTGGCTTGTCAACTTCAATTCCTCGAAGACCAAGCTGTTGTCTGTCAACCATTACAGGCAACCTCTTCTGCCTCCCATAAGCATGGACCAGATGATTCTCCCGGAGAGTAATACACTACGCCTCCTCGGACTTACCCTGTCCTCAGACCTCAAATGGAAGCACTATATTGAATCCATAGCAAAATCTACTGCTAAGAAGATTGGGTCACTATGTCGATCCAGGATGTTTTTTCCACCTGAATCCATCCTGCATATATACAAGTCAACCATCCGTCCGTGCATGGAGTACTGCTGCCATTTATGGTCAGGTGCCCCTGCCGTTCTCCTCAGTGTTCTCGACAAGCTCCAAAGGAGAGTCTGTAATGTGATAGGTTCTGATCTGGCGACTCGTCTGCAGCCACTTTCCCATCGTCGAAATGTGGCCTCCCTCTGTCTCTTCTATAAATACCTTCATGGCTTCTGCTCGGATGAGCTTAAGTCACTGATGCCTCCTCAACAGGTGTTTACCCGTTCAACCAGACTGGCAACTGGGTCCCACCCATTCACAGTCAGGTTAGCCAAACGCAGACGACAATTCTACTCCAGCAGCTTCCTCTCTCGCACTTCCCGCCTGTGGAACTCACTCCCGTATTCTTGCTTTCCTGACGGCTACGACCTCCAGAAATTTAAAAGCAAAGTTAATACTCACCTACTAACCACTGGCCTCTAGCTCTCTCCCCTCCCCTGTATAACCTTCCCTTTCTCTCCGCCCATGTACCTGTCATTGCACCTGCTTTCTCAGTTTTCTATTGTTCCTTTCTAACTAGCTTGTACTCCTCACTCTTTTCTAATTAATCTTTCTACATTTATGTAACCCCCTGCACATCAGTGGCGTTTCTGCCTTGCTCGGGGTGAAATGATTAAAAAAAAAAAAAAAAAAAAAAAAAATTCCCCATTGTTTTTATAAAATGGTTTCTTCTATATTTTAATCGGAATAACAAAAATGCCTATCTTCAATAAGTTAGAGACGGTTTCAATTTTTTTCTTTCTCGGAAAGAGTGCTCCTTTTTAATAGTTTTCTGATTAGTGTATAATTTTTACCGCATCTATTACTCTATATAAAATATATTATATATATATATATATATATAGACTCTTTAACGTCAATATTTTTTTAAATGATTCATCGCGTTGTGGTGCAGTAGATAGCGGCTCAGAAGGAGAAATCAGAGAGCCGAGTTCAAATCCCAGTTAAATTCGTGGCTTTGTATATATATATAAAGATTTCAGGGAGTCTTTTTTTTCCAATGAAGTTTGATTTTTTTCTTAATAGTTTGCTTAGCTTTTGGAAGGCAATTTTCGCTGTCTCAATGTTGCTGAGGATTTCGGTTTTGTATTTTCTATCTACTGTTAAAAACATTTCCTAGATATTAAAAAAAAATTTAAGTTGCTTGATTTTGGCGTGTTCAAAATGTTACTTCGCATCTTAAATTGTCAGTTTCTATGAAATTCAAATATCCTAACAAATTTTACATGTCACACGTTTATATATATAGTGTTCAATGGTGATAATGTCTAGCACTAACGTTGTTGTTTTTTCAGTGGTTTTACAAATAAAATGTATTTTGGCAAGCAGGTTTTTTAATGTAAAGTGCTCGATATAAATGTAGAATTAGAGCGTTGAGAAACACAAAGATTTTATCATTTTAACTGAGCAGATTCATGCCGACTTCGAAGTTTCGTGAGGACACGGTTATGTTTTCTCACTTGTCAGCGCTGGTTTGCTGTTGGATCCCGGTTTTTTCTTGTTTATATGGAGCGTGGTATGATTTTTGTGGGAGTGGTCTTGTTTGTGATTGGTTGATTTTTCTTTTTTTTTTAATTTTTCCTTTTTATTCTTATTTTGCAGGTGTTTGATTAATTTTTATTACTTATTGGTGTACGCGTGAATGGATGTTTGCTTAATTGCTTAGGCTCTCACACCCTGATTGAGCACTCTGGAAGAATGGTAGACTTTGAAAAACAGCAGCTACTCTGGCATCTACGCGTCGTTCATTCAGCAGTGAATTAGAACACTCTCAGCTATTTGGTGTGTATAATGATAATATACACGCTAAAAAGTCTGCCGCCTTCTACCGAGCGCCCGTAGCTCAGAGCTAGAATCGCAGACTGACGCCAATTGGGTCGGGTTTCAATCCTGGGTAAAAAGCAATCGACTGTCTAACCGTGCTGAAGAGCTGTAATACAGCGAAACAGATCTGTCTGCGGATGACTATATATATATATATATATATATATATATATATATATATATATAAAACATCATTTACCAACTTCTCTCTCACAGGTGAGATGTGACAAGCCTTTCACTGCTTCATCTCTGTTGCTTCTATCATGGAAATTGTTTGGTCAGACGAACTGACTTTCTTGGTTCCACTAGGTTTGCTTTACCTGGAATATCATTTAAGAATCTACACTTTCAGAATAGCATGAGCATTATCGGTAAAAATACCCGTATTTCAATGGTGATTTTCAAACCAACTTGGCCCGCCCCAACAATTTAATTAGCTTAGATTAATCTTTGAATTCTTTAATCGCATGTGTTTGGTTTGAGGCCGGATTAAATAAGAATTAATAAATATATGCAAAAAAAAAAAAACAAAAAAAAAACACAAAAAATCCAAATATGAAAGATTACAGATTCAGGGATTTTTTACTCTTTGGAGGAACCTCACCCCGATTGGCCATGTTTTCAGGGGTGTAATTGAATTTGAATTCGTTGCATTCACGTACGCGCACTTATTCTAGGGAAAAATGTTAGTCCATCTCTTCCCTCCACCTATTGATTAAATAGCAGAACCGATTGGGTTCTATAACTTTGGTTGACAACCATTCTACCACAGAAAGTAGTAGGAATTTACTGCGGGAAAATCTTCTGCCCTTTCATGTCTCTTTCGAGACATGATCGTCCAAACCTGTATCACGTATGACACTTGACATGACTGACTGAACTGTAATCACCACATTTTTTGCCAATTGCGGATTTAAACCCATAGTTGCTGGTTACGAATTCAAAGTGGTCTTTCCCCGAGACCGGTTACCACCTAAGGCTATACTATATAATTTCTTCTGTTATTTACCCATAACTACAGATGAGAAGAGATGAATTCATTGGTTTCACAAATGTAGATAGTGAATGTAATGAACTTGACTGGAATTCGAACTCGGCACTCCGATTCCTCAACCCGTATTGCTATCCATTACTCCACCGTGTAAAAAATGTTCAAGAATTATGATGATGTTCACACAAACCAGTTTGTGTGAACAAATGTGATACGTGCAAATATTTAGCTCATTGTTTCTGTGTTTGTTTTTTCTAATGTTGTCTGAAGTTGTCCATAATGTATTTGGCACGATCTGACTTGCTACTTGTTTCGGTAAATAGCCGACTTTAAATTATCTGAAGAAATGAAAGAATCGATTCTTACTGCCGAAAAACAAATGAATGAATGACGCTATTTTAAAAGCTCTCTGAATAGTGATCATTTGATTTCATCCCGGCCATTCAATTATCTCTATAATAATCTAAAGATGCAGAGTTCTGATGACGTCTTGTTTCGTTTACTAACGTATCTGAGTTTATTCCTCGTATAAAGAAAAGTGTGTTAAAAAAAATTAAGTGGGCAGTCAGCCATCTCTGGTACAAGGCCAATTCACAAACATAGCTGACATTCCCCACAACTTAAGGGTTTGTCAGGTCATCAGAAGGTGGGAGGTTGGAAGAATAAAAGTATTTCGTTTATGTTAAAGTAGAATTTTATTAACAGAACAACATCAATTTGTGGAAGTTAAATGTTCAAAAAGAAGGCTGTCACAATGCGTTTACTAAAATAAAGGAAGGTAAAGAAGTTGTTCGGTATTATCTATTTGTTATACATTAATATTTCGAGATCAAAATCTCATCTTCAGAATGGTAGAAGAGCTTGTGTTCGTGTCCGTACCTTTCAACGAATGGTCATTCCTGGCTTCTGCTGATGCCATTAACTGTAGTGAGTGCGTGTGTTGCTAACTATGTTAGTGCATGTGTGTGTGTGTGTGTGTGTCTATATATATATATATATATGTGATTGATAGTTGGGACCTTTTTATGGTCTGATGGCATCAGTCTGCTTTAATATATATTGACCTATTTTTTGTTGTTTTTTTTTTCCCGTAAAATAGTGGAGGTACCTATAACACACTATACACCGGAACAAACACACACACACATGTATGCACACACGGACACATGATACCATAAAAGTTATGTAGGTATATACATATAAAATGGTCATGAAAGGGAAAAAATAAAATAAAAAAAATATATATATAGTCATCCGCAGACAGATCTGTTTCGTTGTATCACAACTCATCAGTACGGTTTGACAGCCGATTGCCTTTTAACCAGGATTGAAACCCGACCGAATTGGCGTCAGTCGGCGATTCTACCTCTGTGTTTCGTGCGCTTGGTAGAAGGCGGCAGACTTTGTAGCGTGTACATTATCACATTATCATTATACACGCCCAATAGCTGAAAGTGTTCTAATGCATTGCTGAATTAACGATGCGTATATATATATATATATAATCATATCACCCCGAGCAAGACGGTAATGCCACTGATGTGCAGGGGGCTAGATAAGAGTGAAGAGATTGGAAAAGAGAGAACCGGAAGCCACATTCTAAACAGGGAACAGGGGATGAGCCTCTTCATCTGTTCAGTCGACGTGGATGGAGTGTGAACCGGGTGATAGTTTAGTCTATCTACTCCAATTGAAAAAAAAAGTGAGAAGATTGGAAAAGAGAAAACCGGAAACCGCATCCTAAACAGGAAACAAGGGATGAGCCTCTTAACCTGTTCAATAGATGTGGGTGGAGTGTAAACCGATATAAAATAAAATAAAAGAAGTATACGCACACAAACACGCACACAAGACACACTCACGAACACGCACACACGAGATAATTAAAACAATAGCCCAAAAAGCCCTCTTCCACTTTAGTAAAAGTCAAACTAACGGTCAGGTTAACATATTCTTAGATAAAACACATAATAAAGCAGACTGGTACCATCAGACCATAAAAATGTCCCAACTATATATATATATATATATATATAATTATATATATATACATACCATAAACACACACACATACAAGCTCTAACAGACGCGCGCGCACACACACACACACTACAATTAATGACAGCAGCAGAAGCCAGGAATGACCATTCGTTGAAAGGCACAGACCCGAGCACAAGCTCTTCTACCATTCTGAAGATGAGATTTTGATCTCGAAATATTAATGTATAATAAATAGGTTATACCCAACAACTTTTTACCTTACTATTGTGACAGCCTTCAAGACCTAACCATACACCTAATATACGCAATGCTTCAGGCACATTACGAAACTTCCTGTTTAAAGAGAAAATGTACGTAGTTAATCAATTTGTAAGAGTTAAACGTTCAAAGACAAATAGTAGTAACGAGCCAAGCGAATTCAGAGCTTGTAGTCGTAACTAGCAGAATTTTTGCATGTAGAGAGATTAACAAGTTAATAATAAAGTCTGTGTTCCTTTCCTTTTTGATGGCCGGCGAGAAAGTGAAAAGGAAGGTGAAGCAATAAAGGAAATTGTACTTATCGGACGTTAATTTTAGAAATCAGTTAAAGTACCTTACTTTTGTTGTGGTCGTCATCTACTTTGTTGACTGCGAGAATGTTGAAGATGGAGAAGAAGAGGTAAATGAAATTAGTACGCGTGGAGAAGTAGAAAAAATGTGTGATATAATATTATATGTCCGGGTCAGAGACATGAAGTTTCCTTTAGCATGTAGTCTGTAATTTTTGTTTCTATCTGACTGACTGATTCTAACTTTCTTTGTGTTTTTATAGCCATTTAGTTTTTCACACTGGATTGCTAAGTTTTCTCTCAGTTTCACAAATCACTCCTTTCATTGGTTAGAAATTTCATTTAACATCTGATCGCGAAAGCCGACTTCGTCTTTTTCTCTCAGTACGAGGTCAATTCTTTTCCTGTTTGTGAATTTTTGTAAAAAGCGAATAAGAGGATTTCCTTTTTCACTACAGACTGTAAGCAAGAAGCAAGGATAACATCTCGTCAGTTACAATGACAGCAAACAATACAGGAGAATTAAAAAAGAAAAAAATAAATAAATGCGAATGATGAGAAAGACACAGCACTGATTTTGATGTATTTGATTTTTGTTTCTTTTTTCAAACGGTATTTATGTTAGCATCTTGTTAGCTCAAGATTTTACAGCCTCGTTTTGAACAAAACGAAAGTCTTCAACTTAATAAATTCATGACCTTAAGCCTTTTCAAGAAATAGCCATGATTTTATTTATTTATTTATTTTCATACTAGAGTGAATTAATCCCACCAGAATACGAATATATATTAACTTAATTTTTCAAATTTTTATGATGGAAAGGTGCATTTCACTCCGTAAATTCATTGCGAATTGATCCCGTTAAGCAACCAAAAAAGAAGTATTATTACTATCATCATTACGAGTTGTATTAATCCTAGCAGAAATATTATTAATAATAGTATTACTAATAATTGCAATATTAATAATAGTAATAATAATATACTAGTATTATTAACAGTAATAATAATAATATAGTATTATTAATAATAATAATTTTAACAGTTATGTGAAAGAGAAGAAAAACACAATGTTTGACAATTTTAAACAATATTTTTACAGAATATCTGTCTTCTTCAAGTTTAGAATTCTTTTAAGTATAAAAATATATAAATTTAGAAAAAGAATGATATGTCTTTGTGCAATCGTTCCTTGTCTTGCAATTAAAAAAATGGCTGTGCTGGTTATGAACGCAAATGAAATGCAAGAGAAACGTACTTAATATGATGGTGATCTTGGGCCTCTTGAGATTCTTCTTTAGTTCCGGTCCTGGGTAAGACGATAAACTGCATCCGGCAACAAGGCCTCTGATTGGGAGGTTGTGAGGAGCATTGAACCACCTCTTAATTGCTGTTGTTCTCTGCTCCACCCTGACCCGGAGTGACAGCACATGTTAGGGTCCCAGCTATGGGCAAATAATTAACCCTAAACTGAGGTCAGAACACTATGAAAAACCTTTATAGAAAAATATTCATTTTTGAAAAAAAATATTACCAACGATACTTTTTTGAAGGAAAAGTTCTTGCCATAACACATTTTTGGAGGAAAAAATTGCCATAATACATGTTTGAAGGAAAAAAATTATTACCAGCAATACATTTTGTAATACAAAACTAGACGACATCTTCAGTTTTCTAAAATAAAAAATAATTTTTTTCACAAATATGTGACTAAATCAACCTTCTCACTGTAACAAAACATTAAAAAATACCTTAAAACATTACCTTTCTAGCATTAAATAACCCACAGAGGTTGATATGCCGTTAAACAAAACTCAAATTCGTTAAATCTTTAGTTAATAAGAGAAAATAATCAAAAAGCTTGATAGAAATTATATGAAAATCTGTCATTCTGTTACTTCCTCCGGGCTGGGAAGTTTTAATACATAACCATTCTCATGCGTTTTAACGGCTCATTTGATTCTGAATATTTTTTCAAAGTATGCACTTTTAGATGTTTATCTAAATTACAGTCGTTTGTTATAAAATGTTCTACAAGCCCCCGTTGATGTTATATTATTGTGTCTGACATCATCCATTGAATCCTTTATCTAATATTTCCGTTGTGCTAACTACATTAATCAAGTCATGTTTGCTACACTGGGCGGCGTATAAATTGGAATTACCAGCCTGTGTAGAAATCGTGATGTTTCTCTTTGAATTTGTGATAAAATTAACTTGACTCATTTTATTGAACAACGTAGTGTTTTCATTTCCTATTAGTGTTTTTGGGAATACAACGATCCGAAACTCCAATGTTGTTTTGAGTGTGGAGGCTTACGTATATTAGTGTGTTTGCATGGGCCTTTCGACGTGATTTTGTTTGACAAGCTTGTCCCACGAGATTACGACTGTGTAGTGGGTTCGATTCTCACCCGATGTTCTATACTTGAGAACGTGTGCCACATCTAAGCCACGTTTGATAAACCATTACCGGAGGTTATGTTATGACTTTATCGGTTTTTAAAATTCAGTGTTTATTTTTTGTTGTGCGGAAAATCATGTGTATATCTCGTGGTGTATGAGTGCATCTTCACTTTTTTAAAATGTTAGTTAAAGTACGTATTAAAAATTGAACAGAGAGTTAGATTTGTTTTGTTACCGTGACTCTACAAGATATATATTATCATGACTATCCACAGATTCTCGTTATTTAATATTTTTGAATTACCATATATTTTTTGGAAAGATACTGGAGCTGTTTCCCATTGCCTTATCAAGATAGTGCATTTATATTTTTATAAAAGTATTAAAAAATCTCTCTTGTCGGCCATCACGACAGTTCATATCTAAACTTATTTATAAATGGTGTGTGTGTGTCCGTTACATATAGACACCGAAACGGCCAAAGCGATTTTCTTGAAAATTTACACAGTTGTACTATAAGCGTCTGCGAGTGTTTTTAGCTAGGTTTTGTGTCGAGGTACCCCCGATAAATATCGAAAATCGATAATCGAAAAAATCGGGTTATAGAAGGAGTGGTCCGATTTTAATCAAATTTGATACACGTACAGACAAAGACATAAGAAACGATAATAGTGCAGAAAATCGATAATATATATATTGCTTTTCTTTAATCCGAAGTGGAAGAGTAGGAAGGTAAATTCCAAGAACATGATCCTTATCAATATTAAAAATTTTTAACATTAAAAAGTGATGCAGGCAGAGAGCTCAATATATTAAGAATACAGAGCCAATATAAATTAGAGAAAATCTTCAAAATTCAAAGATGTCGGATGTACATTTCGACATAGAATCTCTAATAGAGACTCTACGTCACGTCAGCGACATTGTTTTTTCCAAATGGCGAAGGCCCTGGGTTAAAGTGTGGAGGGGTTTTAGGTTAACAACGGTCACAAAGTGGAAAAGGACAGAGCTGGTAGTCGCGGGGTTACAGGGTGTTAAACTGGTATATTTAGGAAGGTGAGGAATAGGAGTTCATATTTTATAAATATAGACAACTAAATGAGTTAAATTACTTTTCAAAGTTAAGATTTTGGGCTGTTTGAAGAGGTGTATTTAGGCGAGAAAGAATGGGTTTCAATATAAGATTTTAAAAATTTTAAGTTTATTTGATTAAACCTTTTAGGTAGAAGCGAGCTAAATGCCAATTACAGGAAGTTATCAGTTTAAACATTATTAGAGAAAATATATATATATACATATATGTGTTAACCAAGGTAAAAGAGGTTTAGTAAAACTTAAATTGAATCCTTTTTATTTATATTCTGACATCTAGTCAACGGGGATTTAAATTCTAAATTTAAGTATTCGAAAAATTTGCTTTGTTGTGGCACTTACTGATGAATTCCCTCCTAAGATTCAGTAGCCGGTGTTGGTGGGGGTATTTTAATATTTAAATTTTTTCCAGTAAACACAGACAGCACCTATCACGGGCTGAACCTATCAGTTTCAAGCTAATTTCAGGATCCAGCCCTTCCTCTTTGATTTTCCAGAATGCCCGTGAAAGGGCTGTCTGGTACCTCTGACCGGGGTTCGAAAAGGAGTACCTGTGGTTATACAGTCTTTTTTTGAAAGGACCGGCGGACATACCGATATAGGTCCGGAAGTCGTTTTTTTTTTTTCTTTGTTAGATGGAGAAATGCGGGCTTCATAAATCACCTGGGTGGATTTGCATTTCCCCTCCACCTGGCAGGCGTCCACAGAATTTCAGTTGCATTCGTTTAGAATTCCGGACCTAGATTCAGTATTGCGCAAGTTCACCAGAATACTCCTATTATGGGAACTGATAAGGCTGTCCATATTCGGAGTGCAAGAATAACTAATTTTAAGGGTGTACCTATTAAAAATCTTCCGTAGAGGGTTACTGTCATTAAAATTTTTGTTTATTAACTTGAGAAAATATTTACCAATATTGATGTTAGTTAGTTTACAATAAGGGGGGTTAAACCAAATTATCTTTCTTTTTCTACAGTTTCCTTTATTTTTATTTTTGGATGATTCGGAGTCTATTGTAAGTTTATTACATGTTAACTTGTTCTTATATCGGCTTTTTTGAAGGGCCTTATTGTAAATATATTTACTTGCGTTGTAAGTTTTAATGTTGGATGATAATTGGTTGATTCTATTTTTCACTATATTGGGTATCTGTTTTATAATATTTTTGGGGTGGTTGGATGAAATATTAATATAAGTGGGGGAACTATTTTCTTTGAGAAATGGTTGGTAGGATGCATCATTTAAGTTAAGTGTGATGTCTAGATAGTTTGCAATTTTAAGATTAGAGGTGACTTCGACTTTAAAACCGAGGTACTTCAGGGCTCTAATTATTTTTTTGTGTATGCTATTTGTGTAGGGCCCATTGGAATTAGGGATAATAATTAATCCATCGTCCCGATATAGGCCTAAATGTCTTGGGTCAAAAAACCTGCTTACCAAACAGCCCTTTCGCGGGCATTCTGGAAAATGAAAGAGGAAGGGCTGGATCCTGGAATTAGCTTGAAACTGATAGGTTCAGCCCGTATTCCGAGGAATTTTCTTGATAGGTGCTGTCTATGTTTACTGGAAAAAATTTCAATATTAAAATACCCCCACCAACATCGGCTACTGAATCTTAGGAGGGAATTCATCAGTAAGTGCCACAACAAAGCAAATTTTTCGAATACTTAAATTTAGAATTTAAATCCCCGTTGACTAGATGTTAGAATATAAATTAAAAGGATTCAATTTAAGTTTTACTAAACATCTTTTTCCATGGTTAACACATATATGTATATATATATATTTTTTCTCTAATATTTTTTTCTCTAATATTTTTCTCTAATAATTTTTAAACTGATAACTTCCTGTAATTGGCATTTAGCTCGCTTCTACCTAAAAGGTTTAATCAAATAAACTTAAATAAAAAAATTTTAAATCTTATATTGAAACCCATTCCTTCTTGCCTAAATACACCTCTTCAAACAGCCCAAAATCTTAACTTTGAAAAGTAATTTAACTCATTTAGTTGTCTATATTTATAAAATATGAACTCCTATTCCTCACCTTCCTAAATATACCAGTTTAACACCCTGTAACCCCGCGACTACCAGCTCTGTACTTTTCCACTTTGTGACCGTTGTTAACCTAAAACCCCTCCACACTTTAACCCAGGGCCTTCGCCATTTAGAAAAAACAATGTCGCTGACGTGACGTAGAGTCTCTATTAGAGATTCTATGTCGAAATGTACATCCGACAACTTTGAATTTTGAAAATTTTCTCCAATATATATATATATATATATATATATATATATATATATATATATATATAAGGCAAGATGTTTGTGTGTGTGTCTGTTTATCTGCCTGTATGTCTGTATTTTTTCAGCCCTTTTATTTTAGTTTTTGCTTCGGGTTTGGCTCTAAGTAGATATAATTATAGTTCTTAGTCTCAGCTATGATACCATTTACTCAGAGGACTTATTTAGCCTTCAAAATTCAGTTTACGACAAAAAGTCTTATTTGATATCGATACAAGGAAATCAAAATTTGACTGACGTTCATTCATTTTTCTTTCAGTCTACGGTTTGGCTTTAACAGGAAACAACTATTGCTTTTTAGTTTTTCGTGCCAGCGTTCAAAGAGTCTGAACTCCAGGACCATGGATTAGTTTTAAAGCTTTCATTACACCTGAGCAACGCCGGGCTATACTGCTAGATTTTTCACAAAAAGACATTTTTATCCCTGATTTTTGTCTTATCCTTTTTTCTATTCAAAAATCATTCATTTCCATTACATTATGTGACATTGCTCATCTGACCTATTTTCTGTTAATTGACGCCTAAAATATTTGTATTAATTTAGATAAGATATACTTACCTTTGAGATATTTCCTCTTCCACAAAAGAAAAGCAAACTTTTAAATATCTATCTCAAAAAAGGAAAAAGATTAAACCAATCACACTTTTTTAACATGATTTTAGAGTTTCCTTTATTTTTATTTTTGGATGATTCGGAGTCTATTGTAAGTTTATTATATGTTAACTTGTTCTTATATCCGCTTTTTTGAAGGGCCTTATTGTAAATATTTTTACTTGCGTTGTAAGTTTTAATGTTGGATGATAATTGGTTGATTCTATTAGAAATGTCTACGCTATTATCGATATAAAACCGTTCACTCAGATCAATGATAAAAAAACAACTTAGATGAAATGAACCTTATAGATTTTAAAGATCCCTCATCAGATTCTATAGATTGGCGCAATAAAATCACAAAAACTTAACTAGATTCCAAGATCACATCCCTAGAAGACTTCCAACAGCAAAAACAGTAACAGTAATGGACAGGGCGCGTAACTAGAAAAGAAAAATAATATAACCAAGCTGCTACATTTCCAAACTACCTTATACAAAAAGTTCGGAAGGAACCTCCACCATTACGAGAAAAAGCAATAACAATAAACTTGAAACATTTTGTTTCCTGAAAAACTATTTTAAGAAAAAAGAATTTAGTCAATTTTATCCGACAGTAACGCAAACGTCTTCTTTAATAATGGCCAATGTTTCTCGTATGGAATCAGCTGTTTCCACTATTACAAACAATCTATTATTTTGACGTGTATTGAATTTTGCTCAATATATGGTCTGGTGTTCCTATTATATACCTCGAAATACTTGACAAAATTCAAATCGGCTCTGTTATGTAATGGATCCTAACCTGGCATCTCAACTTTACTAACTTTCTCATAGTCGTGACGTAGTTTCCCTTCTTTCCTACAAATATTTTCATGGCAGTTGTGCTTAGTTGTGGTGCATCAGATATAGGCTCGGAACGAGAAATCGGGGAGCCGAGTTCAAATTCCACTTGAATTTATTCCATTCACTTAAACGCAAATACCCTTGGAAAATGTATTAATCCGTCTTTCCCTCCAGTTATTGGTTAAATAACAGGACAGATTGGGTTCTATAGACTTGTCTGGCAACCGGTCTACCGCAGAAAGCAATGACAACCTAGTGCGGGATAATCTTCTGCCCAGTCAGTCGTGTCTCTTCCGAGACATGATCGCCCAAGCGTGTATCACGTATGGCACTTAACTGACTGAGTGACTGACTAACTATGCGAACTAACCTTCCTCCTTGGTGTCTCAACTGCTTAAATTGATGCTGTTCATTGTTTTATTTTTTGAAATGGCGAGATGCAACCGTATGTTCTATTCTAACAGTTTCTTCTCATCTGTGAAGCTTCCTTCAGATTTCTTGCTTCCCTGCCATCTACAAACTTCAAAAATTAAATGCAATGCCAATTACCATCTTCTGTCTTCCTGAAAATTGTTCTTTTATTATCTAATCTTCTGTCTATATTTTTCTAATTCTCTTTCACTCCCAGTAACCATTTGCATCTTCGTGACTTGGCGTGAAATGGTAAATAAAACGTCATTTCAAGAATTTATTTTCCTACATTAACTTCAAAAGTCGGTCGGAGACACCTGCTCTACATTAAAGAAATCAATTAAAAATAAAAATTGTGAATATTGAATTTCGAACTAAAAATAATTTCTTACTGCATAGTTTCAGATAATTAAGAAGCAGTCAGGCACAGCCAAGACAATAACTTATCATACTGATTGGGATATCAATCAAAGAATTAAAAGAAAAAGTGTTTCGCAAATGTTTTCTTTTGATAGCCTTGGTTAGGCTATAGTAAATCGATATTTCCATTATCGTAATTCTCATACTCATTCTACCTTACTACTTAAGAAAGAACTGCTTTACTAGATGAGATTCGATACTTAAGCCCAGAAGCAATAGACGGCAACAGACAACAGAGAATCAATGAAATTAGTTTTCGAAACTGACTTTGACCCGATTTTCCTCGGGCGGTCGCTTCTTTTTGCTGTCGGCCATTACGCTTCGGTTATGGCGCGCAATTATTGACTGATAATACAAGAGGGAATAATTAACAAAGATGGAAGTAAAGGAGGAAGATGAGTGAACAAACGAAAAGAAGCATTAATCAGTTTGTTGAATTAAATGAGCCCAGCATTGCACTTCTTTCGAAAACATTTGTAAAGGATTACAAGCGATAATAAAATTGCAAAGTTGAGATTTTTATTAGAAAATCTTTCGACACAGGAAATGATTTATTGAATATTATTAAAATGTTGTAATAGAATTGATGGTTAATGATAAATTGGTATACAACACAAATTTAATGGAAATATGTAAACCGTCATGAGTCGTAATGTACATACATGAAGTGCTAATTAAACGTTTTGGTGAATTTAAACACTGCAAGGGAAATTTTCGTGAACAGCTATGGAGAACGGACCGCCATTTTTTCTTTGCCTTTATCTTTTCCCTTTATTTTTTTTCTTTTTCTGATTTCTTTGTTATTTTCTTCGCCTTTTTCTTTTCCTTTACTTTTATTATTTCCTTGGTTCTCTTTTCTTATTTTTCGTTTCCTTTTTTTCCTTTTTCTTTCCTTTTTTTTTTTCTTATTTCGTTTAGTTTTCTTTTTTGTTTTTCTATTTATTTATCTTTTCATTGTTTTTTTTTTGCCTTTCCTTTTTCTTTTGCCTTTCTTTACATTTTTATTTTAATTTTATTTTTGTTTTAATTTCTCTTTCCTTATTTTTTCTTTTCTTTTTCTTTTTTCTTATACGTTTTCATTTTATTCTTTGTCCTTTTCTTTTCCTGTTCCTTCTTTTTTCTATCTTTCTTACTTTTCTTTTTTCTTTCACTTTCCTTTCATTTTTCCCTTTCTCTTTTACTTTTACTGTTCTCTTTTCTTTTTCATTTCTTTTGTTTTCTTTTCATTTTTCTTTTTTCTTTCCCTTTTTTCTTTGTTCTTTTTTTTTTCCCTTTTTTCTTTGTTCTTTTTTCTAGTTTTTGTTGTTCTTCTTTTTCCTTTATTCTTTACCTTTTGTCATTTCTTTTTTCTTTCCTTTATTTTTTCATTTCTTTTTCTTTTCTCCTTTACTTTTTCTTTCACATTTTCTCCTTCTCTTTTTCCTTTACCTTTTCTTCCTTTTTTTCTTTCCTTTTTCTCTTTTTTTCTTCGTGTTTCTTTCCATTTTCTTTCCCTTATTTTTTCATTTTCTTTTTCCTTTTCTTTCTTCTTCTTTTTTTATTACCTTTTCCTTTTCTTTTCTTTTTCTTTTTCAATTCTTTTCTGTTTCTTTTTCCCCCTTTTTCTTTTCTTTTTTCTTTTTCTTGTTTTCAATTCTTTTCTTTTTCCTTTTTTCCTTCTCATTTTTCGTTTTTTTTCCACTTTTCTTTCTTTATTGCATTTTCTATTTTCGTTTTCCTTTTATTCTTTTCTTATCCTTTTTATTTCCTTCTTCATTTTTATTTTCCTTTCTTTTTCTTTGTCTTCTTTTTTCTTTGTATTTTATTCTCCTTTCCTTTTCTGTTTACCTTCTTTTTCGTGATATTTTATAGACGTCAACAATTGCGTTATAACGGTAGAGATCTTCTGCGAGCGAGTGTAATTGTGCGAATATGTATGCTACAAGGCTAGCAAACCTACTGAGATTACCTTTTTATTACCAAAACTTTAAAAAAATGTTCTTAAATAAATGGCAATTGTAACATAAACGTTTTCTAACAGAGAAACATTCGCTTCCCATCGATCGAATAATTAATGTTACTCTAGATGGATATAAAATGTTTCTCATGAAGTTTTCTTAAGTCCCTCCCTACTTTAAACAAAATGTTTGTTAGAAAACATTAATTTTGAAGAGAAAAATTTTCTTCGAGATTAATGTTTCCTAACAAACATTTTGTTTAAAGTATCGAGGGAAGTCTATATCTTCAAAATTATGATAAATATAATTAGCATCCTCCCTACAATATTATTTATCATTTCACTCCAAACACGACAATAAAACACCTAAGAATCAAGGGGTTACAGAATGTGATATAATAAAAAAAAAAACATTAATGGAAGAGGAAAAGAAAAGAAATGAAGATGATGGATTTGACATAGAATTTATTTTTTTGAAAATCAATGCTGACTGAAAAGTAATAAGCCGGAAGAGTCTTCCTCAAGCGAGTAGCGCGAAAGAAGAAACTGATAGCATAGAACTTACGGTTGCATCTAGACGTTTCAACTGTACAATTAATGGCAAAATGCCACTAGTATAGTACTGTATTTAAAATTATAAATTCGACTTACCAAAGAAGAAAGCACCTTAGAACAAGTACCAGAAAACATTTATAGTAGAGGCACATAGAAATTATGTTACGATAGCGGGAAAAATGACTGAAACCAAGGTGTCATGTCAGGATCAATATCATTGCTAATTCTTCTTTGTATTTTATCTAGAATATCTAAATACATATCAGTACACTAGGCCAAGTGTAACAGCAACATTCAATGCCTAGATGGATGATAGATTGTATGTGCGTCATGGATTAAACATTATTTCACCTTCATCTCAGCGGAAAAAAATGGCCAAAGACGTCGCTCTTCTAGTCACTCTCCTGGAGGTTAGTATCAATCTAATTTTGAAGGCGTAAAATTAGAAAGCCATTTCTTGTCCCAATTAACAACAGAACGTATGTCATTTTTTAGATCAGCTGCTAATTTGACCTTATGGAATTGATCAGGCTTAAAACTAAATAAATATTTGCGCCATCAGCATTTTTAAGAACAGATGACACCAGGAAGGTCGTTGAAGAAATTTAAGAACAGCAATATATGATGCCACATTTGTTGTTGTGACCAGGAACTGATCCTGTGTTTATATCGAGGTTAATTCAGCCCAGTGGTAAACTAACGAAATCACTATTGCTTCGCGATCAATTTGACATATTTGTTATCTTGTATCAAGAAAGAGAAAATCAAACGATTTTAAATCATCATTCACCACAGTTTAAATTGTCACAATTGTACCGAACAGAAATCAAAGCAAAGTTATATAATACCGACATTACATCTCAAATCAGCAATAAAGTTTATGTTGAGATTTTGACTAAATATTTTTAAAGATTCTGCTAAAACTTCTTAGTTATTTTGCTCTGTTATCTCTCGAGTTACAGGTGCTATCCATTTTAAGCGTTGTCGTTCTCGGAAGTCTTCGAAAGGTAAATAAAAAGATAGATATAATTAAACTAAATTAGATAGATAGATAGATAGATTTAGTCTGTTAGTAAGCTATACCTATGTGCACGTGTCTAAATAGCACTTGAGCTAACTACTATCCCATAAGTAATATTCAAAGAGGAGGACTTTTAACGGCTTGTCTCTCTTTCATCAGGATGTGCGTTGTGATGCATTGGATATCGGCTGCGAGTTCGAATTCCAGTTGAATTGCTTGCATTAACCTACGCGCAAATACCCTTGGAAAATGTATTAATCTCTCTCTCCCCTCCAGTTATGGGTTAAATCATAGAACAGATTGGGTTCTATAGCCTCGGTTGGCAACCAGTCTACCACAGAAAGCAATGGAAACCTAGTGCAGGATAATCTTCTGCCCAGTCAGTCATGTCTCTTTCGAGACATGATCGCCCAAAGCGTGTATCGCGTATGATCCTTAACTGACTCTTTTACATCAGGATCTTTTTGTTTTGACTGATTTATGGCTTATCAAACATTTTCTCGTTGTTTAACGCCAGAAAATACTTTTAGATTGTAGTCTATTTTAAGTTAATAATTATTTACTAATACAAATCCGACTAACTATCCCACAGATGAAGAGAGACGAGGTTGATTCATGACCCTCCCACAGGCATTTGCGCAAAAGTGAATACAACGAATCTGGCAGGAATTTGAACTCGATTCTCCGATTTATAATGCCTAGAAATAATCGATTATACAACCCGGACATCCAAGTTTACGACACCTAATATTCCCAAGTGGTTAGAAATATATACTACCGGCCATAATAATTAGAAAACCACAGTCTTTTAAAAGAAATGATGTATTTCATACTATTTTAGTATTTATTGCCAAATGAAAATCGAATGTTTTTTTTTGTTTTTTGTTTTTTTGTTATTATTACTTTGAAAAATTTTACAAGGCAAGGAAACAAAGATAAACTCATCCGAATCCTGCTAAATTTTCTTCATTCTTTCATTGATCCAACTGCAATATATGCAATTATTAAATATTTATAAATTTGTTTGATACACATGTTATTGTGCAATATTAACAAAAAATCTATTCTATTTTCATTTACAATTATTCACTTGGCAATAAATACTAAAAGATAGAATGAAATACATCATTTTTAAAAACACTAGGGTTGCCTAATAATTATGGCTGGTAGTGTACATGTTTCATTAAAATCAACTGTCTAGTTCCCTGGTAAATGTTTTATTTGATTTTTCTTGTGTTTTATAATTTTGTCTCCTCTGGATATAAATAGAAGCACGCTTACTGTGGCGTTCTTCCTGGCCGAACAGTAAAGCACATCGGATCAAACAGTAGTTTCTGCTACAATGGGGGACACAGTTTTGATTCATGCTATTTATATACCCTACTGGCCATAATTATTAGTCCACCTCAGTTTTTTTTTAAAGAAATGATATATTTCATACTATTTTTGTATATATTGCCAAGTGAATAATTGTAAATGAAAATAGAATGGATCTTTCATTATGACTTTGCAATATTTTACAAGGCAAGGAAGCAAAGATGAACTCATCCGAATCACCCTAAATTTTCTTCATTCTTTCATTGACCCAACTGCAATATTGGTAATTATCAAATATTTATAAATTCATTTGATGCACATGTTATTGTGCAGTATTAATAAAAGAACCATTCTATTTTCATTTGCAATTATTCACTTGGCAATAAATACTAAAAAAATAATGTGAAATACATCATTTATTTTAAAACATTGGGGTTGCCTAATAATTATGGCTGGTAGTGTAGATGTAAAGAAATCAGATGGAATTCTTACTCAGCTTTCCGATTTTTTAATTCTGAGTCAATACACTGAAGCCAAAACCATTGTCACTAAAGACTGAACAATCACTTTACACGTTTCAGACTAGACCACAACAAAAGCAACTAGGGTGATTTGTTGTTTTTTTTAAGTATTAAGAGTTACAGTTCTTAATTTTTTTAAAAAATTGTCATATTTCACAAGGTTAAAAAAATTGAAAATAATCCAGAAATATATACTACCGGCCATAATAATTAGAAAACCACAGTCTTTTAAAAGAAATGATATATTTCATACTATTTTAGTATTTATTGCCAAATGAAAATCGAATGTGTTTTTTTTTTTTTGTTATTATTACGCTGAAAAATCTTACAAGGCAAGGAAGCAAAGATAAACTCATCCAAATCCCGCTAAATTTTCTTCATTGTTTCATTTATGAAACTGCAATATATGTAATTATTAAATATTTATAAATTCATTTGATGCACATGTTATGATGCATTATTAACAAAATAACCCTTCTATTTTCATTTACAATTATTCACTCTGAATAAATACTAAAAATAGTATGAAATAAATCATTTTTTTTAAAACACTGGGGTGGCCTTGAAGTGTCGGGGACTGGTTAATGTTTATTTTGTTTGGCCTTGTGTCTTACTTAACCCAACTTCCTACAGCTTACACGTTTTATGCAGAGTTATAATCATCAGAATTATTATCAGAATGTTGGTAGTCAGTTGGAATGTGTGGAAGAGTGGAATAATAAAATTAATGTTTTGAATGTTAAAATAGAAATTTATTAAAAGAAGGAATAACAAGAGTCCGTAGAAATTAATATTCATTGAGAAAGTTAAGTGTATCAAGAGTTCGTACAAAATGTCTTAGGAGTAATTGTTGAAATAGATAAGGAGAAAGAGAACATGGTGCGACCTGACCTTATCTCCGGGTCGATTTGAAGTTACCGTTACATGTTAGTTGTGTATCAGCAAAACGCCTCCTCTGACTGACCGCTGTGACCGGTTAGAGATCATCCTTAAATATCCAATCCAGTTACGTGCGATGGTTCAGAGAATGATTTTTTTCTTTAGCTGTAAAAAAACCGTTTCTCTGACGTATTTTGAATTTTGCGATTTGATGACCAATCAGGATCCAGAGTTCCGCTACAGCCTAATGATTATGGCCGGTCGTGTAGATACTGATTAGACGTGACGATACTGGATTTATTAAAAAAAGAATTAGAAGTTATGTGGTCTATACCACATCAGGACAATATGTAGCGACAGCTCGACTCTTAGGAGTAATCTCTGCCAAGTAACGCTTAAAATGGAGGATTCCAAAATAAAGAACTCTGTCTATTCAATCGCTTGTAAAGAATATAAAGGTGACGACCGTCGTACTTTGAAAGTATGGAGAAACATTTAAAAGCTGTAATTAGGCATGTCTGATAACCTGTAGGGAAAGAAGAATCGTAAGTGAACACTAGAGAGTGTGAAAGATTGTGATAATAACAACAAATATGAGGGAAACCTATGCGTAAATAATATGAATATTTTTTCTTTTTTGTAATATCAATCGGCGCGACGTGGCTTCCCTGTGTCTTTTCTATAAATACTTTCACAGCTTCTGCTCCGATGAACTTAGATCACTGGTGCCCCCTAGGTTCGAATTTGCACGAGATACTAGATTAGCAACTAGATCCCACCCTTTTACAGTGAAACCGATAAAATGCAACCGCAACTTCTACTCCAACAGTTTCTTTTCTCGCACTTCCCGACTATGGAATTCCCTCCCACAAGACTGCTTCAACGACGGCTACAATCTCCAGGAGTTTAAATGTAAGGTCAATAGACACCTCCTAACAAACTAACCCGCCTCCATTCTTTCAAACTCTTCCCACCCACACAACTATCTATCACCCTCCTTCTGACATTTCCTATATCTAACCACTCTTCCTATTTACTTTCCCCCATGTAGCCCCAAGCGCAATAGTGGCAGTGGAATGCCTTGCTTGGGGTGAAATGATTAAAAATAAATAAATAAAAATAAAAACGGCTTTCTATCTGAATTTCTGAAATGAAGAGTTATTATTTACACGGGGATTACTGTCCTCATCTTTGTTGCTATTACACGTTTCGGCTATTGTGCACCAGCCTTCATCATGTGTACGCTGACCTGGAAATGGTTTATTAGTGAATGTAAAAATTAATTCTCATCAGATATAAATCAAACAGAGAAAATGTGTACGGTAACTATTTTGCTTGTATTGCATAAAGCAAGATCAACTTATACATAAATTTGGGCACCTCGAGGTGGTGTTATGGTTAGCAAGATTGTCTCGCTAGAACTATTACAATTGAGTAGTGAGTTCGATCCTCACTGGGGTCCAATACGTTTGGCCTTTTTCCACATTTAAGCTGCGCCTTGAAAATCCCCATATATATATATATATATATATATATATATATATATAGTAGCGAGCATAAAGATCAGAACGAGATATTGCAGAAACATGGACCTAATTTAAGAACTGCAATTAATCAACCAGCTGTATTTATGCATAATAACGCACTATGCCACACAGCGAAAACTGTTAAGACATTTCTTTCTGAGGAAGATGTTACTGTCATGGAGTGGCCTGCTCAAAGCCCAGATATGAATTCTATTGAAAATGGTTGGAAGTTGCTAAATGAAAGAGCTAAGGAAAATAATCCAACAAACGTCGAAGAACTATGGACTAATTTGAAAGGAGAATGGGAGAAAATATCCGTTTCTGAATGCAAGACATTAATTCGCTCATGTAGCAAGAGGTCAAGCTGTTATTGAAAGTAAAGGTTTTTCACATCAAGTACTAATGCATTATGAGCGCTATTTTAATCTGGATAGGATGTATCTATTATAATAATATGATTTTGTTAATCGTTCTGATGTTATTGATCATTTAATTTTTTTTCCGAATGTTATATAATTATTCTTATAACTTTATGAAAATAATTTTATTGAGCTTTATATTTTGGAATTATATAATTTACTTTCGTATCCTTTTTCCTTGATAAACTGTTTTTTGAAGTTTTAAAATAAATAGTTATTTCATAATTAGACTTTTTTTTAACACCGTTTTGATCTTTATGTTCTCTACTATATATATATATATATATATATATATATATATATGACAATTCATTAAGTTTATTCTGATTAAATAATTGTTTCTTCTTGGCTCTCTTTCAGCCTCACTTGGGCAAGATGGATTATTTCTTGACTCTTTTTATTTATGTCTTGAAGTCAAATTTGTGTCTAATTTTGAAAAAGGCATTTGCAAAATTCTTTTGGATTATTTACCAAGAGTTTCTCCCTGGCCTTTTTTTGATTTTTAAATATATTTTCAATTATAAATTCTGATTCTATATTTTCATAGTGAGGAAACTGGGATTAATTGATAATAATTCCTTATTTTTATTAAAGTAGATATTTATTTTCATGTTTTACTTTTAAAATATGCTTAGGTCTTATGGCTATACAGTTTGTTTTTTTTTGGGGGGGGGTTGTTTTTGTTTTTTTTTTTTTGCTCTCTCGGTTTAATTTCAGTGACAGAAGTTTGTTCCTTTCAAGGAATTTAGCATTTCTTATCCTTTCTTCATTTACATTTTTTTTCTTTTAATAATTTAAACTTGATTTGAGTAGCATATTAAAGCACATTTCTCTTGGGGAAAATTGATTTTAAGTAAATATAAGTATGTTCATTGCAATCAAAATCATACTAAATCAGCTGAATTTTTTAAGAGTTTTTAATGGCTGTAGAAATAAAGAAATTTTTTTCAAGTCCAAACAGTGCTTATTCACTGCCATACAACTTGCATGATGGGACCAAAAAAAAAAATAAATTAAACTAAAATAAAATTTAAATAAAATAAACACTATCATGGTATTTCCCAAGGTATGGACAGGGCTTAATTTTGTTACTTTTTCTTTAATAAACACTTCATCATGGACATTAGCACATTGAAATATCCTTCTTGCTTAAGCTGTGAACTTGCTTTGGAAAAATGAACACTATATGGAGAATCAAAAGGAACAATTATTTAATCAGAATAAACTTAATGAATTGTCAATTTTTAGCAGCTGTATCCCCGATATATATATATATATGTATAATTTACTTTGGTACTGAGGGAGAACATGTATATGGGAGTGAAAGTACTGTACGCCACCTTCCAAAATGAATAAAGTTGTGTTTCAATATCCACAACCACAATTAGGATCATAATAGGTTCAATCTCGTATTAGTAGAACGACTAAGAAAATATTTTGGCCGTGATTTTGGCTAGTTAAGCGCCGCTTGTCGTCAGTATTCACCACAATATCGAATTTTTCTGAAGATTAGCTTGTTAATCTCTTACTCTTTCTGCAGACAGTTTCCCAATCTAGCAATGCGCAGTCTAGCTTTGCATAAACACGTTTAGAGACAGAATTAGAATCAATAAAAATAGGAAGATTATTCAGTGCCAATAAGCATCAATGTGGAAAGTTGTCTTGTATTCGAAAATCAGTTTTTTAAGCAGAGACAGACATGGATAGGAAAAATGCATCTCACTCAGTTACAAAGCAGAGTGCCTCATTGTTCACTTCTAGGTTTAGAAATGAAATTTGGGTACTTTAGCGTGATGTCTATCTTAGTATATCGTCTACTCAGGTGCAGCGCGGTGATGTACTGTGCCCCTCGCGTAGCCATCAGTTCACGTGAGCGGCCCATATAAAACAAAGCAAAGGACGCTCCCAAATCAGTACCTCTCGTTGGCCTGAACCAGTTCATAAATATTTCAGAACTTCAGGGTACTTCAAAATGTTGCTGAAGGAGTTTTATAGAAAAGTCAACCTACCAGAGGAAACAGCAGTCGCCTTTTTAAGAAAACACGACCTGCTGGATACAAATCAACATTCAGATCTATGATTTGCCCATACAAAAATAAACAAATGGAACTCCTAAATCAGAATCTTCCTCGACCTGAACCACTTAACAAATGCTTCAGAATTTCAGGGTACTTTAAATTGTTGCTGAAAAAGTTTTATAGAAGAGTCATCCTGATAGACGAAGCAGCAGACACCTTTTTTAAGAGAACACAATCTGCTAGATACAGTTCTACAAGCAGATCAATGCCATAAAACATACGAATTATATTTTATAGCGTGATTATTTGTATTTGATAGCGTGGCCATCAGTGCACGTGACTTGCCCATATAAAACGAAGCAAATGACGCTCCTAAATCAGAATCCTTGTTGACCTGAACCAGTTAACAAATATTTCACGACTTCAGGGTACTTCAAAATGTTGCTGAAGGAGTTTTATAGAAAAGTCATTCTGACAGAGGAAATAGCAGTCACCTTTTTAGAAGGACACAATCTGTTGGATGCAAGTTCAACAAGCAGATCCGTGATATAAATACGACATTATGTGGATCCAGCGATAGGAGCACAAACTCAAGCGATTGAGTGATCGTGGTTGGATGCTAAAACGATGATTCTCAATAAAATGCGGGCTGTTGGTAGTCAGCTGTTCCAGTTACGTTGTGATCATATTTACTGGAAGATGATGACAAAAATTTCATTGATCTATTTGTGCCATTCCTTGAAGATATACGAAGTGTTTATTGCTAAAATAAATACATGCATTGTATTTGAAAGCGTGTTTCTTCTTACTTCTCTCCCGAGAATATGGATGCAATAGATATCGACTCGGAACGACAAATCGGGGAGCCGAGTTCGAATTCCAGTTGAATTCCTTGCATTCACTTACGCACAAATACCCTTGGGAAAGGTATTAATCCGTCTCTTCCCTTCAGTTATGCGTGAAATAATAGGACAGATTGGGTTCTATAGCCAGTGTCGGCAACCAATCTACCAAGCAATGGCAACCTACTAAGGCTTCTACTGGGCATAAAGTGGGCGATAAGTTCTATATTGTTATGAAGTAATAAACTGATTCCCCAATAATTACTAATATACATCTCTTCTCTCTCGAGCTCTGAGTCAAATAACAGGACAGATTGGGTTCTATAGCCTTGGCTGGCAACCAGTCTACCGCAGAAAGTAATGACAACCTACTGTGAGATAATCTTCAGTCCGCTCAATCTTTCGAGACATGATCGCCCAAGCGTGTATCACGTATGACTGATATAGAGAAATTGCTGCCCCAATACTCAACTATTTTAAAATAATATATGCATCTCATTTCATAGGAAATAATTTTCAGTGCTACTATAGCGTGAGATCTACGCAATATATCGTCTACCCAAGTGCAGCGGGGAGATCTCTCGTGTCCCACCCCTCACAACGATACAGTCAGGCAATTGAGTGATCGTGGTTTGATGAAAAAAAGATGATTCTGAAAAAAAGAAATGAGAGCTGTTGATAATCAGCTGTTCCAAGCACATTTTCATAATGTTTTCCTAGAAGAAGATGAGAATAAAATTCCAATGATCTATTCGCGCCATTCCTTGAAGACATACAAATTGTTTATCGCTAAAATAAATATAAGTTTTAAATAAATATGTATACATAAGCAATATTATATTCACGCAATAACGGAAGTAGAGTTTGAGTTTTGCTTAACCCTCTAGGGCCATTCGTATCATATTTGATACAGTATGAAAACAAGCCTTGAAAGAAATATTTTCCTGAAAAATTTTTTAAGAGAAATATTTTATAAATTTCAAATGAAAGCAGTACTGACTGCTCAGTCAATGTATACCAAATGTTTCCTTATAGGGAAATACTGTATCAAATATGATACGAATGGCCCTAGAGGGTTAATGGCATATCAACACCTCTGTGGGTTATTTAATGCCAAAAAGGTGGGGGTTTAAGGTATTTTTTAATGTTCGGTTATAGTGAGAGGGTTAATCTAGTCAGACTGTGATATTTTTTTTATTTCAGAAAATTGAAGATGTCTTCTAGTTTTGTATTCAAAAATGTATTGCTGGTAATTTTTTTTCTTTCAAAAACGTATTATGGCAATAATATTTTTTCCTTTAAAAAATATACAGTTAATATTTTTCCTTCAATATATCTATATATTTCTATAAAAAGCATTTTCATATTTTCATAATGTTTTGACCCTAGTTTGGGGATAAAGTATTTGCCCATAACTGGGCTCCTAACAGGTTCTACCACCTCTGGTCAGGGCGGACCTAGGAACAACAGCAATTAAGAGGTGGTTGCATGCTTCTCAAAACCTCCCAATCAGAGGCCTTTCTACCACCTCGGGTCAGGGCGGACCTAGGAACAACAGCAATTAAGAGGTGGTTCCATGCTCCTCAAAACCTCCCAATCAGAGGCCTTGCTGCCGGATGCAGTTTACCGTCATACCAAGGACCAGGGGGAAGTAGACCACACCCTATATTGAGGTAGATTTCACGCTATAGTGGCACAGTCTTTTCCTATCATTTCTCTTGTTCGTTCTTTCTTTTCAAAAAAGTTGGAGAATGATTTCTAGCGAGTATCCATATAATCGAATTACAATGCCGTCCAATAAGTAGCCTTCTATGGTTAACATTTTTTCAAGGTCTTTTTTATTATTTTTTTATTTATATATTTATTTTTTGAAATAGCAGATATGAATGCTCAGGTTGAACTTCTAAATTAAACGCGGTAGGCAGTTGAGAGAACCTGGTACTAACAAGCTACATAGAGAGAAAAGAGACGGGGGAAAGTAGCGAATAACATATTTAAAGGGCCTGAGCAGGTGGATGCTAGAACGGGGGTTTCGTTCTGTAACAGGAGAAAGCGTGCTAAGAGCCGCCAAGAATAGGGAGACGCGTAAAGCCTACGTCCTGAAAGGACAAGGCACATAGAAGAAGAAAGAGTCAGTTGGGTTGCTGACAAAATTCCACTATTGTCATACAAGTCGCTAACTTCTTCTATGTGCCTTCTTCTTTCAGGACGTAAGCGATCATGGATATTCACGTCACCCCATCCTTGGTGGCTCTTAGCACGCTTTCTCCTGTAACGCCACGCAACCTCCGTTTGTCATCTACCTGCTCAGGCCCTTCAAATATGTTATCGGCTTCTTTCCTCTGTCTCTTTTGCCCCTCTATCTGGCCTCTTAGTATCGGGTTCTCCAAGCCCTCCTTCCTCATTGCATGTCCTAGGAACTTTAGCTGTCTCTTCCTGACGCTAAGTATTAATTTCCTTTTCGTTTCCATCCTTTCCAAAACCACGTCATTCCTCACACGCTCGGCCCATGATATCCGCAGCATCCTTCTGTAGAACCACGTTTCAGTTGCTTCAAGTTTTTTCTTCATCTTTGATGACATTTTCCAGCATTCACTGTCATATAGAAAAAATGGCATCACATAGTGATCCAGTACTCTTCTCTTTGTTTCTAATGAAAATCGTCCGGTCTCTTTATACTTTACTCAGCTTCTGGAACGCGTCCTTCGTCATGCCAATTCGCCTTGATTTTTATAAAAAAAAAAACTGTACCATCTTGATGGCCTCAGAGAAAAAATAGAAACTGGTCACAAAACAAATGAAATTCAATTAAATGTCTCTAATAATTACTATATGATCTCAATTTCGAAACCTATTTCTAACGTTGATTATTTACATGTGAACTACAATATAAGCTTTTAAGTATATACAACTGAAAAGATACTGGAGAAAAAGAAACTAAGATGGAAAAGATTTATCTTGTAATTATTTTTCTGTAATCTGTAATTCAAATTATTAAGGAATGTGTTTGACAGCGCTTTAATTTTATGATTGACTTCATATACAAAATGGATTTAAAAAAACATTCATTTGCTCAGAAAAAAAAAATCTTATGAACGGTTCGAAACAAGATCAAGGTTTTTATTCATCGCTGATGTCATTGAATTCTCAATGTCCTATCAAATTGGATGAAGGCTTATATCAGTTAATTCCTGTCAATTCATTCATGATAAATTAATTTAATGTTCAGTTTCAAGATTAGATGGGATAAAAAGAAAAAAGACTCAGCCCTGAGGTTATCTGAAATTGCAACTGACATTTTAAAGATTTTCAGGATTTTTCACATATTTCTGCAATTCCAGGCCTCGTAAAGCCTTTGATTTAACTTCCATGTTCTTCAAGGTTTCAAGGTCCATTATAAACCTTGCATGTATATCTATAGGATACAAATCCTACATCATCCATAAACTGACTAAAACACAAAAAGTAAAATTGCACACCTGCAAAATCGGATCCCAACGACTAAAAGCATTTTGGAAAAACCCAGCTATAACAGATAAAGTAAAATTGTACACCCACAAAAGTGGAATCAAACGGCTAAAAACATTTTCGAAAAACCCAGACCAAGGCAAAATTCACAAGTCAATGTGAAAAGCAAAATTCTGGATCCTGATTGGATTAGAAATGGAAAATTCACATATGACGTTTTTTTACAACTAGAAGTGAAAACGCACGCTGGAGCCGGTCACATGACCAGATTCACTACTCAAAGACATTCCATGACCGGTCAAAGACAGTCAGTAAGGGAGCGGTATCTGATAGCATCTCACAATGTAAGGAACAAATTTCAAGCTGACTCGGTCACATTTGGTTGAGTCTAATTTTCTTTTCTTCTTTTTCACTCCAAGCCGCCAAAAAGAAGAACAACAACGACAACAGGATGCGTTAAGTACAAATCCTTTATTTGTTTAACCTTCTCTCTCACTCTGCCGCCACCCCCCCCCCAAAAAAAAAGAAAAGAGCGTAAGACTTTTCATTCTGCTACTATACAACAATGAACTCTAAACTGCTGTGGATATTTTAAATACTTACCTTTCTCTTTGAACAATTTTAACTACAAAGCTGCATACATTTTCTCAATGAACATTTTTCTTCTCACAAAATGTTACAGTGTTCAGTTAAATTTCACTTATTTTTCTTCTTACAATTTTGTTAATCTGTTAATAAATCTTTACTTTAATGTACAAAGGAAACATTTTATCCTTCCATATTTCAACATCTAAACTTCAACCTTCTGAAATTTAAATCGTAGAGATTTCGGACGTGTTTGGCACAAGGCCAGATTGCTTAGGCCCCTATATATTATAATGTTATGGTGAAACACACCTATTTCTCAGATAATGGACTCTCCCCCTATATTAATAAGAGTTAACAGGAAGTTAACTCGAGAAGTTTTAGAGAGTTCTTTAGAGTGACCAGACAGTTGATATTAGTCGGCAGTTAGCCGAATACTACGGAGTCAGCTTTCAGTGAAAGATTACCAAGTTCCTAACATTTTGGGTGCGTTAAGTCGATTAGCAACCGACATAGCACGATTATAACCTTCAGTGCGAAAACTACTCCACAACAATATTGAAAATGACTTTTCCTTACCACCGAACATTTTGAATTAATTTGTTTTTCCCTATTTTATCACTCGTCAGATATTCACTCATGTTCATAATACTCTCGTTTTTTCTGTGATTCGCTATTAATATTCTCTTTCGTAATTGGTAACTCTCTATTCTTTTATTTCATTCCATTGGATATATTTTATTTTTTCCTCCGCTTTTCTATTGGAGTTCGGTAGAACTATTAGTTAGTTCCAGTTTGGACATAGTTGGACTAAGGCAGCTGATATTAGTCGGCAGTTACCCGAATACTAAGAAGTCAGCTTTCAGTGGAAGATTACCCAGTTCCTAACATTTTGGGTACGTTAAGTCGATTAGCAACCGATATAGCGATTATAACTTTCAGTGCAAAAACTACTCCACAACACATAGGTATACACAGCTTCATTTTACGTGTAACTGTAAGCTAATTTTGTCCCCTTACTATCCTTCTTGGTGTTCAATCGTCCGTGTTTGGAAGTTTCTCGATGTTTACGTCTGCATAATATGCTTTCAGTATATCCTGTTAGTCTCAATTTCTTACTGCGTTTTTCTCATTATATACTTCAAAAATTTCAATTGTCTCCACGTTTTAAGTAACTCTGGTAATTGAAATTGCTCATAGCAAAAAATATAATTGAACAAAGAACTAAATTTATGAAATTTTATTTTAATTTTAGTCATTCACTTGTTCTTACCAATCTTGTTTAAAAGTCTGCGGAACGACGATCTAGCTTTAAACAAATGCTCAGAATACATTCAGGGTTAATCCAATAACCAACTGAACGTCTTCTTCCAAATTGTGGTCAGTCTTTTAATGACCAAATTGTTAAAAGTTTTAAACCAATGACTCATATTAAAACTTTGATTCAGCTGATGAACCATGAAATACGCGGTTCAGTTTTTGTATAGATATGTTACGAGTTTGCACTTTCGAAAATTTAAATTAAATTTAAGATGAAATTTCATGGTTTTACCTCTTCGCTTAATGATGAATTTTTGAATGAGCCATTTCTAAGAGTAAATTTACATTAAAAAACAAAAAGACAACGCAATCTTTATACAAAGAAAGGAAAAGTGGAATCAGCAGTCAAGTACAGATTCCGGCAATGTTCGCTGTGTTCATTTTTCCATAAATAATGTCTATCTACAGTTATGGTTAAAATGAAAACAAACAATGCTCTTTAGATTTGGTAGGCAACTAGTCGAGAAATTAAATCATCTATTATTTCACCCTCTGCAAGGTGTCAAAGCCACTAAAACGCAAGGGGTTTACTAACTGTGAAAGTTTATAAAAAAGCAAATGCTGCTAAGCAGAGAAAACAGTAAATAACAGAAATTAAGAAAACAATTATCATTTACTAGAAAGCAAGAGGAGAGAAGAGAGTTCTACAAATGAAAGGGCAAGAGAACAAAATTTCAACATAGAACCTACGGTTATATATATATGTATACATATACACACACACACACACACACACATATATATATATATATATATATATATAGTCATCCGCAGACATATTTGTTTCGCTGTATCACAGCTCATCAGTACGGTTAGACTCCGATTGCTTTTAACCCAGGATTGAAACCCGACCGATGTGGCGTCAGTCGGCGATCCTACCTACTGGGCCATGGGCGCACGGCATAAGATGGCAGACTTTTTAGCATGCATATTATGATTATACGCGCCCAATAGCCAGAGTGCTCTAATTCATTAGTGAATGAGCGATGCGTAAACGCATACACACACACACACATACACACACACACACACACACACTCATTTCACTTAGAAGTTGATGAGACCTAGCCACCAGTCTCGTCTTTTTATTTTCTTTCAGGACGGTGGCGATCATGGCTTTTCACGTCTCTCTATCCCTTTCTCTTGTTACGCCGCGCAAGCTGCGTTCTGTCATCCACCTGCTCAGGCCAGTCAAGTACGTTACACGCTGTTTTCCTCGGTCTCTCCTTCCCTCTGTCTTGCCTGTTAGTATCGTGTTCTCCAGGCCCTCCTTTATCATTGCATGCCCCGGGAACGTCAGCTGTCTCTTCTTGATGCTCCGTATTAATTTTTTTTCGTTTCCATCCTTTCCAAAACCTCATCATTGCTCACATGCTCGATCCATGATAACCGCTGCATTCTTCTTTCGAACTACATTTCAGTTGCTTCAAGTTTTTCCTTCATCTTTGATGATATTGTCCAGTATGCACTGCCATATTAAAGAACTGATATAACATAGCTATCAAGTACTCTCTTTTTTGTCTCTGATCTAGTCAATTAAGTGCCATACGTGATTTCATTTCAAATTAATCAACCCTATTGTCATAGTCAGTCAGTTAAGTGCCATCCGTGAAACACGCTTGGGCGATCATGTCTCTTTCTAGACATGAATGACTGGGCAGAATATTATCCCGCAGTAGGTTGCCATTGCTTTCTGCGGTAGACTGGTTGCCGGCCAAGGCTATAGAACCCAATATGTCCTGTTATTTAACCCATAGCTGGAAGGAAGAGACGGATTAATACCTTTCCCAAGGGTACTTGCGCGTAAGTGAATGCAGTGAATTCAACTGGAATTCGAACTCGGCTCTCCGATTTCTTGTTCCGAGCCGATATCCACTGGACCACCACGCACAAATTTGATCTACTACTAAGCTTAAATTAATAAAAACTAGATACCACAAAAGAAAGCTTATCCGAATTATTTCCATGAAAATACTTAAAAGAACACAAGGAATATGCGTCGTGGTAGATAGACAATGACTGAAGCTGAGATGACAGGTCAGGACCGATAACATTGCAGATGTTTTTTTGGATTTTATTAAAAATACCCAAATGCATAGCAGAATAACCACATCAGACGTGACAGCATTATGTAATACATAAGCGGTGGGTAGACTGCTGAATGTGTGTGGATCTTGCGAGAAACATTAACTGTTATGATGAAACACACCTATACTATAGTGAATAGACACTCCCACCTAATTTAAATAGTAGTAGTTAGAGGAACGAGGGTCCGTCGATGTTGGAACAATAGTAGTCGACAGTCGAATACGAAAGTAGTCAGCGACCTGACAAGATTACACTGCGTAATACATATTATAACAAGTTCCTAACGTTTTGTACGTCAAACCTATTAGGACCGACTTTAGCACAAATACTAGTCTCCACTGCACACATAACACCACAACACAGCGAACCAACTTCCATAGCTACAAAGTCAGCAATTAATTCGATATAACCTTGCAACTTCATGTCGGCTTACGGCCATATCACGTTGAATACACCGGTTCTCGCTCGATCACCGAAGTTAAGCAACGTTGAGCCTGGTCAATACTTAGATAGGTGACCGCTTGGGAATACCAGGTGCTGTAAGCGTTTAGTAACGGATGTGTGTTGTGGTGCAGTGAATATCGGCTCGAAAAGAAACATCGGTGAGCCGAGTTCGAATTCCAGTTGAATACCCTGCATTCACTTAAGCACTGGTACACTTGGGAAAGGTATTAATCCGCCCCTTCCCTCCAGTTGTGGGTTAAATAACAAGGGTAGGACTTGGAGACACTCCCCTTAAAAACAAATTCCAATGAATCTTGATCCTCGGAAAGAAAAAAGGGTATTACTAGACACAAAACTTATATAAAAGCAACAATAAATTATTGAAAGAAAAAGGTATTACCAGCAATAAATAAATAAAATTTAGTTGGCAGTTGGCAATAAATGACCCGCCAAGGTTGATATGCCACAAAAAACAAACCAACCAACCAACAAATGTCAGCGGAAAACTTTAGCAATGAGTCACTCTCGTGGAGGATAGCATCAGCCATGCATGAACATGGTACTAAAGCTACAACAGCATAACCCGTACTGTGGGTATGTGACTGTATTGTTCGCAGGAGAGTCGAATGGCACCACGAAGGAGGATGAAATTTTATTTAATTCCTCAAATCTATGAAGACCTTTACAACACCATATATCTACCTCCTTGTGGTTCCTGTCGGAAGGATCGCCCAGTCGTATCAGGTGACCTGTAACCCGTCCTCCGGAGACATTAAAACTGGGATGCCCGTACTTCCAAAATGCACCGTTCGCCGCTTGGTTACCTCCCCTCTCCGAAATTTTCTAACTGGTACGATGTCTACTAAATCTATGACACGACAACCCCACTCTCCGCGAATTAGCGGGCACCAGATGCTTACGAACCGGAACGCCTCCCCGAATTTGTCCGTGTTGATCAAGAGGCTCTGCCTCCCCGTTGGAGCTGCCCAGTATGCTCGCGTGCTTTCGAGCAATCGGCTGGACTCTCCAGTCACCTATGCTTTTGACATAGGGCCATAATAATAGGTACCTTTTTGCGATATTGAGGTTTTCTCAAACCAACACTCTCAAGACAATCTTTTTAATCATTGCTGTAGAGAATACCCTTTGTTTCTTTAAGGTATTAAAATTTATCCATAATACAGCCAAACCCACGAATATACCAGGAATGATGAGATGATCTTAGTCTGAGGCACTTCCAAAATATCCAAATGGTATTATTTTTTAAAAATGATTCTTGATCGTAACGAGAACATTTTCAGCTCCCCCTCGGAGATTGGTTTTATTCTGAATCAGATGTACACAATTCACCAACCCTTTTTACAGCTTCCACGTTACAGGTTGAGCTGCAGTCTTGTTTGCACAAAAATCCAAGAACTTCAATTATTGTCAGTTTCGTTCATATTGACCAGGAATTTATGAAAACACGGCACGTGACTGAGACTGAATTGTCTTCGATGAACGAAAACAGCCGGAAATTGTCGAAGTTTCCTTTCCTCTGAGAACATGTATTATAACAATTATGCAACAGTTGTTTCGCTTATAATTCTCATAACGTCTGCTTTTTCCATTTGTCTTGATGATCATTATTTGTTTCTTACTTTTCTTGCTTCTTTTAATATTTTTATTGTGGATTTTCTGTTTCTGGATTGCTACAGTGACGATTGTGAGAAAAAAATACAATACTGTACTTGTTTATACACCAAACGAGTATCAAAACCATCTCAGAAATTGTACTCATTAAATCAAAGCGTCAAGTGGCTTGTCAACTTCAATTCGTCTAAGACCAAGCTGTTGTCTGTCAACCATTACAGGCAACCTCTCCTGCCTCCCATAAGCATGGACCAGGTGATTCTCCCGGAGAGTAATACACTACGCCTCCTTGGACTTACCCTGTCCTCAGACCTCAAATGGAACCACTATATTGAATCCATAGCAAAATCTACTGCTAAGAAGTTTGGGTCACTATGTCGATCCTGGATGTTTTTTCCATCTGAATCCATCCTGCATATATACAAGTCAACCATCCGTCCGTGCATGGAGTACTGCTGCCATTTATGGTCAGGTGCCCCTGCCGTTCTACTCAGTGTTCTTGACAGGCTCCAAAGGAGAGTCTGTAATGTGATAGGTACTGATCTGGCGACTCGACTGCAGCCACTTTCCCATCGTCGAAATGTGGCCTCCCTCTGTCTCTTCTATAAATATTTTCATGGCTACTGCTCGGATGAGCTTAAGTCACTGATGCCTCCTCAACAGGTGTTTAACCGTGCAACCAGACTGGCAACTGGGTCCCACCCATTCACAGTCAGGTTAGCCAAATGCAGACGACAATTCTACTCCTGCAGCTTCTTCTCTCGCACTTCCCGCCTGTGGAACTCTCTCCCGTATTCTTGCTTTCCTGACGGCTACAACCTCCAGAAATTTAAATGCAAAGTTAATACTCATCTACTAACCACTGGCCTCTAGCTCTCTCCCCTCTCCTGTATAACCTTCCCTTTCTCTCCTCCTATGTATCTGTCATCGCACCTTCTTTCTCAGCTTTCTATTGTTCCTTTCTAACTAGCTTGTACTCCTCAATCTTTTCTAATTAATCTTTTTACATTTATGTAACCCCCTGCACATCAGTGGCGTTTCCGCCTTGCTCGGGGTGAAATGATTAAAAAAAAAAATCTTTTCATGACACAACCAGTTCTAAAACAGTCACAGAAAAAAAGGGAACAGATATAAATATTTCCATAATAGAATCGAACTCTGAAACCATCTAACACGGAATGTTCTTATAGCGTTGCTTACGATCAAATCAGAGTGAAAACACAGGTTATAGTTCGATCACCAAAGTTAATCAGCGTCGGGGCCCACTTAGGAATACTGGTGTCTGTAAGCAATCTCCTGCAATCCTCAATCAGTCAGTTAAGTGCTTTACGTTTTAAACGCTTACGCGATCGTTTCTCGAAAGAGATGAATTCATCATGAGGCTAGGGACATATTGATGCATCAATATATTTATGTATTATTGTGTGATATATTTTTGTAATAATGGATTTACGCAAGAAATTATCAGAGAACTCTATTGAATTTAATCTTAATCAGGAACCTTTGGCCAAAAGGAAATTGACTTCTGGTGACCATAGTATGTATTGAATTCACCGTTTAAAATAAAAAATAAGTTTTGTACTCGCTGACAGAGCAGGACATCAAAAGACCGAGCTGCCTCGGAGGTAGCATCCTCATAGCCACCAAGCGCAGAATCAGGCCCCAGAAGATGTCGGTAGCTGGGTTTGTACAAATAGGAAGTCGACTCATGTGAACTTAGGATCAGTCAGTTAAGTGTCATATAATACATCTTTGGGCGATCATGTCTCGAAGAGACGTGACTGACTGGGAAGAATATATTTCCGAAGTAGGTTATCATTACTTTCTGCAGTGGTCTGGTTGCCAACTAAGGCTATAGAACCCAATCTGCTCTGCTATTTAACGCATAGCTAGAGGGAGAAGTGATGTATTCATACTTTTTTGAAGGGATTTGCGCGGAAGTGAATGCAAAGAATTCAACTGGAATTCGCACTCTTGCTCTCCGATTTCCACTGCTTCACATTCGAAATACGTCTCATAAAATGTTGTAGATTTAAAAAAAAAAAAAAGATAGTCGTCAAACAGCCAATCTTTCAACTTTGCAGAAAAGTTGTATTTTGATTGGTGGATATGTGACGTTAATGTAGGTTTTGAATCAAACATTTTGTGACTTCAAATCTAACTGCCTATCGAAAACATTCTAACAACGGTACATTAATGCTACGAAGAGATACAATTCATAAATACGTCACGGGTCAAATAACATCAAAATATTTTTCTTTATTTAAAATATGTGTAAAAAGTATCAAATTTATTTTTGTATTATTTTTTTAACTAAGAATCACTAATTGAGATAAGGAATGCAGGTTCAGATGTCTTTTCTTTTTAATCGTATCACCCCGAGCAAGGCGGTAACGCCACTGATGTGCAGGGGGCTACATAAGAGTAAAAAGATTAGGGAGTTACATAAAACTAAAAAGATTAGGAGGCTACATAAGAGTAAAAAGATTGGATAGGAGGAGAGTAAAGCAAAAGACGAACCAATTAGAAAGGAGCAAGAGAAGGATGGTAATACAGGTGTGATGACAGTTGCAAAGGTGGAGAGAAAGGAAAGGATATACAGAGTGGTGTAGAAAGAACTAGATTCAAGTGGTTAAGAGATGAGTATTTACATTGCATTTAAATTCCTGGAGATTGTAGCCGTCAGGAAAGCAAGAATATGGAAGAGAGTTCCACAGGCGTGGAGTGCAAGAAAAGAAGCTGCAGGAGTAGAATCGTCGTCTACATTTGGTTGATCTAACTGTGAATGGATGAGACCCAGTTGCCAGTCTGGTTGCACGAGTAAACACCTGTTGCAGGGGAACCAGTGACTTAAGTTCGTTAGAGCAGAAACCCTGAAAGTATTTGTAGAACAGACAGAGGGAAGTCACATCCCGTCGGTGGGAAAGTGGCTGAAGTCGAACCGCCAAGTCGGTACCTGTCACATTACTGATTTTCCTGTGGATCCTGTTAAGAACACTGAGATGAACAGCAGGGACGCCTGATCATATATGACAGAAGAACACCATGCACGGACGAATAGTTGATTTGTACTTGTGCAGGATGGATTCAGGTGGAAAAAAACATCCTGGCCCAACACAGTGCCCCAACCTTCCTAGCAGTGGATTTAGCTATTGACTCAATGCTTCCACTTGAGGTCGGAAGAGAGGGTAAGGCCAAGGAGGCGCAGTATATTGCTTTAAAATGTTTAAACCATTTTCTGTTAATGTAGACTTACAAACCAAGGTTATGGTTAACCAATAAAAAATAGGTTTGCAATTGGTATGTAATTTTTTTTTTCAATAATTTCACCCCAAACAAGGCGGTTTTACTGCTACTGGTGCGCAGGGGGTTACAAAGGAGGAAAGTGACGAGGAAGTGGGATAGGTAAAATGGGGTGTCAGGAAGTGGGTAAGAGAAGGATGAGAATACTGATGAGAGTGGAGTGGACGGAGAAAAGAGCATGAGAGAGAGGATGCGACTCAGTGAGATAGGAGATGACTACTGACCTTACATTTGAATTTTTGGAGACTGTAACTGTCGGGGAAGTAAGTATACGGAAGGGAATTCCACAGGCGGGAAGTGCGAGAAAAAAAGCTGCTAGAGTAAAAGTTGCGGTTAAATTTTATTGCTTTCCCTATAAAAGGGTGGGACCTAGTTGCTATTCTAGTAGCTCGAGTAAATTCATACATAGAGGGCACTAGTGAGCTAAGTTTATCGGAGCAGAAGCCGTACAAGTATTTGTAGAAGAGACATAGGGAAGCCACATTACGCCGGTGAGAGTGACTGCATCTGAGCTGCTAAGTCCGGATCGTTGAAATCCGTTGGATTTGTGTCAAAAAAGCACCGAGGTGAATATCAGGGGCACCCGACCAGAGAAACTTCATTTCACTAAATGGATCTTTATTTTTATGTGCCGTATTCTTTAAGGACGAAGCCGATCAGAGACACTTACACCTGTCTCTTGTCGCTTTTAACACTTTTCTTTTCTCTTGGTATCTGTCCTAAACACTTCTTCATCATCAACTTGTTCGGACCTATCAAATATGTTCCACGTTGCTTTTCCCTGTCTCTCTTTCCCTCTATCCGTCCCGTGGGTATCAGTCCTCGTTCCTCATTTCCAGACACTCCAGCTGTCTCTTGCTGGTGCTAAGTATAAGTTTCCTTTTTGTTTGCATTCTTTCCAAAACTTGTCGTTGCTCACATATTCAGCCTATGATATTCACAGCATCCTTCAGTAGAACCACATTTTTGATGCTTCGAGTCTCTCCTTCAACTTTGAGGAGATCGTCCAGTATTCGCAGCTATGTAAGAGAACAGATATCACATGACATATTATGTCATTATTTTATTTTATATATATATATATATATATATATATATATATATATATGTGTGTGTGTGTGTGAAACACCAAAACAACCAAAGAAATTGCTCAGGTGTTAATTCCAGTAATCTTAGTTACAAAAATTTAATTACCATTTGTACTAAATGCAAGTGTCATTTAAAATGGACATTCCGGTAAAATTCATTTTGTTAAGAGTTTGAATAAACGTTCCGCTGTTTTTTCTTTATATATATATATATATATATATATATATATATATATATATATATACTTGAAGTATAGCCCGGCGTTGCTCGGGTGTAATGAAAGCTTTAAAACTAATCCATGGTCCTGGAGCTCAGACTCTTTGGACGTTGGCACGAAATATATATATTATCGATTTTCTGTACTATTGTAAAAACTGCAACCTTGAAACTTCTGAATATCATTTCTTATGTCTTTGTCTATAAGTGTATCAAATTTGATCAAAATCAGACCACTCCTTCTATAACCCGATTTTTTTTTATGATAGATTTTCGATATTTATCGGGGATATCTCAACAGAAAACCTAGCTAAGAACACTCGCAGACGCTTATAGTACAATTGTGTAAATTTTCAAGAAAATCGGTTCAGCCGTTTCGGTGTCTATAGTTAACGGACACACACACACAAAGTTCTATTTATAAATAAGTTTAGGTATTCAGTTTTTACTAGCTCCTTTGACTTGGTCTACTTTTGAGTTAGCATAGTGGCTCATGTAAGGTGCTTCTCACAAAGGTTAGCCCAAGGGAATGTACTACATTCACATGCGCATCATTCAAAGTCACCAGACCAATTTTTGGATATATTTTTCGAAGTCGAGAATATTGTGCTTGAAGTCGTGGATGTACTGTGTGAAGTTCGTAATTTGTTATTTTTCTTAAAGTATTTTCGACTTTCGCATTCGTTATTTAGAATCGATGTGGTGTCTGTGCGTTAGTTAGAATTCCTTTTATCTGCATCTTGGTATTATTTGGGAAGCTGGACGTTTGAAATGATCTAGCGTGACGTTATTTGTAACGTTTGTTGTGAACCAGGTTGCAGAAAATCTTCCGTGATAATGACTGCGAAATTCGAAAGTGATTGAAGAGAAATTTTAAAAAATATGAACTTCAGAATGTTTATCCACAACTTTGAGCACAATACTCAACATATTATTCGAAAATTGGAAAATTATGATAAAAATTAAACAGACAAACCTCACATTGTCTCAACACCAGTTTTGTAAGAACAGAGGTTGGACTGAAAACGCCTTGAATTAACCGTACGGTATTCGAACATAATCGCACTTCCGTCTGAGTAAATTAGCCTCATTTTTAATAAAGCGACATTCCCTTGGTTACAATTGAGATTATGAAGATTTTCGTGGTATTCTAGTATATTCTGTATGTTTTTCACACTGGTGTTTATATCAAAGATTTCTCAGATACAGAAATTTAAATATCTACGAAGTGTTCTAACAGAAGACGGAAAGTGAGACTCTGAGATCCGAAGGCGAATTGGCATGGCGAAAGAAGCATTCCAGAAGTTCAGTAAAATATAAAGAAACAGGACAATTTCACTAGAAACAAAGAGAAAAGTACAAGATTGCTATGTGATGTCGGTTCTTCAATATGACAGTGAATGTTAGACAATATCTTCGAAGATTAAGGAAAAACTTGAAGCAGCTGAAATGTGGTTCTACAGAAGGATGCTGCGGATATCATGGAGAGAGCATGTGAGCAATGATGAGGTTTTGGAAAGAATGGAGAAGAAAAAGAAATTAATACTGAGCATCAGGAAGAGACAAGTGAAGTTCCTGGGACATGCACTGAGGAAGGGGTACTTGAAAAAGAGACAAGGGAAAGCAGCGGATAACGGACTTGAAGGACCTGATCAGGTGGATGACGGAACGAGGGTTGAATGGTCCAACAGGAGAAAGCGTGATAAGAACCACCAGAGATAGAGAGATGTGGAAAGCCATGATCGCCAACGTCCTGAAAGAATATGGCACATAAAAGAAAGAAGAAAAAACTGGGATCAGGCTTTCTTAATTCTTTAGAGTGGAGAACAGATATTAAATTTTGAGGCTATCTCGAGAACTCATAAGGAAGTGCTGATCAAAAGCAAATGCTAACATTTATTATAAAAAATAATAATTTTCAGATAATCTCAGAAATAATCTACAATCTTTGTTAACCAGGGCACGATATGGCTTGTTAATCTTAACGCCTTCAAAACCAAACTGCTCTTTTTAATCGTCTTAAATACAAATTTTCACACCTACCGGCATGGCTGAAACTGACCTCCAAGAAAGTGATTCATTGCATCTTCACGGGCTAACGTTGTCCGCTGACAGGAAGTGGAATTATTATATTGAATTAATATAATCTATTATATTAATTCAATATATTGATTCAATAAAATATATTGAATCAATATAATATTTTATAATGATTCAATAATATATATTGAATCAATATAATATTTTATAATGATTCAATAATATATATTGATACAATATAATATTTTATAATGATTCAATAAAATATATTGAATCAATATAATATTTTATAACGATTCAATAAAATATATTGAATCAATATAATATTTTATAATGATTCAATAAAATATATTGAATCAATATATATTATGCTGATTCATATTGAAATAAATATTATAATTAATCAATATAATGTATTATATTTATTAAATATATTATAGTGATTCAATATAATATTTGGGTCTGCTTCTCTAAACGTTGGTTCAGTGCTAGACAATTTTCTTGACAGTATCGATCTTATACATTCGCATATTCGCCCATGCATCGGATATCATAGTCACATTTACTGCGTTACTTCTACTATATATATAGACTAGCAGTACAGCCCGGCGTTGCTCGGGTGTAGCGAAAGCTATAAAACTAATCCATGGTCCTGGAGCTCACACTCTATGGACGTTGACTCGAAAGACTAAAAAGCAATAGTTGTTTCCAGTTAAAGCGAAACCGTAGACTGAAAGAAAAATGAATGGATGTAAGTCAAATTTTGAATTTTGGTGAGGATCGAGTAAAAATTGTGGATTTGTATAAAGAACATACAGACAGATAAACAGACACACACACACACACACACACACCCAAACATCTTACCTCTCTTTATATATATATATATATATATATATATATATATATAATCGATTTCCTGCACTATTGTAAAATCTGCAACCTTGAAACTTCTGAATAACGTTTATAATGTATTTGTCTATGAGTGTATCAAATTTAATTAAAATCGAACCACTCCTTCTATAACCCGATTTTTTCGATTATCGATTTTCGATATTTATTGGGGGTACCTTGACAAAAAATCTAACTCAGAACACTCACAGACGCTTATAGTACAACTGTAAATTTTCAAGAAAATCGGTGCCTATAGGTAACGAATACACACACACGCAAAGTTCCATTTATAAACTAAGTTTAGATTTAGATTTATATAGATATTCTTGTTCTGGTCTGAAGAAAAATTTGCAATATCATCGGTCCTGACCTGGTATCTCAGGTTCAATCACTTTCACATTGTTATACCGTAGCTGTTTATGTTTATATAATGTGGCTTTTTTTTTCATGATAGTTTTTTTTCATAAGTTGTCCATTTGGTACCTAAACTTTAAATTCATTTCTAGATTAGCAGTTAAGTCACGTCATTTTTCAACTAAAATTGCTAAATGTAACCATAATTTTTTTGGTAGTAGTTGCTTCTCCCCCATTTCTCGCTTGCGAAACTCTCTTTCTGTATCTTTCTTTCCACTCGACTTTGATCTTCGAAAATTAAAGTGGTAATAGTGAACTTCTGTTTCCTTAATTCTTGTTTTTGAATTGTTCTCTCTCGCTAATTATGTTTTCTTCTCGTATTATTATAAGTCCTATGCAAACAGTTTCTTCTTTCGCATGTGAAAGTCTCTTCCGGTTTCTTTCTTTCCAGTCAACTTCAAAAATTTAAATATAATGTCAATCGTTATCTTGTCTTTCTGGTATTTTTTGTTTTCTCTCCTTAATGATGCTTTTCTTCTTCTCATATTCTTTCACACTTTTTTCTTAGGGACTTTATCGCCTTCCTTAGGATGAAACGATTAAAATAAATTAATCTAAATTTTTTTGAAGTAAATAAAATTATCAAACAATAAATACTGGAGATCCTAGAAGATTGGAAGAATGTAAAATACATGAAAGGACTGAAAATATTTAAAAAAATCAAACCTGCTGTAAACGGCAAGAGGAGTAAGGCGTGTTGTGCAGAGACTTGATGTAACATGATCCCACATAAAATGCTTTCAATTATTTACTGTGCGCACATTCATAAAATAATGATTCAATGAATTACCTTTCAAAAAAATATAATCAAATTTTTCTGCCATACGTTGAATGAAGATTTATTTTTTTTATCCGACCAGGCGAAATGTCTTCAAAAAATAAAAATGAAACGTAGGAGAGAAAAGCAGATAGAAGATGTGACGAACAACGAAAGACTTTTTACGATGTTTTTTCTTTTTTTTTTTCAACTGAGAATATTCTTTACTATTTCATGCTTTTTATGGTGTTTTTACTGTACTTTTTATAAAGAGAATCACGTCGTCCTCAATACAAGTAGTTGCATATGAAAATGTCTTTTCTTCCAGTGTATTTTAAATTGTGATGGAAGGAAAACGTGAGTGTGCTTTCATCTGTATGCAAATCTGATGCTGATTAAAAATGTCACGACACCAAATAAAATCATGCTATCTTGTTAAGAGCTTGAAGAAGTGGTAGACGTGACAGGTGGATACACACATAGCACTGAAATATATCTTATGTTATCGATGGGAGAAGACGTGAAGTGTGGTAATTTATGAGATTGTTTTGGGAGATTTTCTGTCTGAATTATTCCTAGTCCACCAATCTCCATATATCAGTATTGCCTGTTCGGTGACCATTTCCTGTCTCTGCTAAGTTTGTGATAACTATTCCATACTCTTTTAAATCCATCAATATACACCTGTAAATCCAGGTAATATTTATGGGGAAAAACTATTTCAACATGTCAGTTCGATACATGTATTGTCAACTCCGTTCAATCAAAGAAAGAAGAAAATGTCTCATGCCGGAAGCAGGGTCTAGTAAAGAAAGGGATGAGGAATGTTGGTTACTATAGGTTTAAGACGATGGGGAATCGTAGTCGTAAAGTCTCTTTTGGTAGTGGGAGGCATGTGGTTTGACCATTGGGTTAGTAGTGGTAGGTAGGAGGGAAAAGGTTTCTGATTCCCCAAATTTTAAAATCTAATTTTTGCAAAAGGCAGTTATCATTATGAATAAATGGAAGGAGATAATTATTGAAATTTAAATTTATTACGGTGACAATACATAGTAATGATTTCTTTATGTTTATTCAGAAGTACATTCTGATATTGAAATTTCAAAATCTCAATTTTTTCTGTTAAACATAGATTACATCAATCATTTAGGCTGTTGGAAGTACGTGTCACGTGTCATGCCTATCACCTTCCACTTAATGTGTGGATTTAGGTCATTCTTTTTCAATTTTCAATAATTTTGGAAGAAAGCTGTCTGATACCTTAAATTAGGGTTGGTAAAAGAGTGCCTGTGTGTATAAAATCTTTGTTTCCAAATTCCCGCCGAAATTCCGATGTAAACGTTATATTTTCCCTTGTTTTCCTGATGGTAAATGGTAGCTTGATAGATCACATTTGTAGATCGACATTTTCCTTCAACCGGACAGTTTTCTCTGGATCTACATTTACAGGGGGTAAAATCCTATTTTCTGTATTGGATCCACTGAACTTCTTCCAAATTTGTTTATTGTGGCAGCTAATAATGTTGTACATATTATTAATACAAGAAACCCTAATATTTATCGTTTTCCTATTGAATATTTTAATCAGGGGTTTGTCATTATGAAAATGTTTACTTATATAAAACAAGCGTGCTACGCCATCTACTAAAACGGTGACCTTTGCCCTCAGATATTGTATAAAGCTTAAGATGCCAACAACACCTCGTTCAGTTGTCATCATGGATCCAATAACAGAAATGCTGTTAGAATTTCGTGCTCTTAAATGAGTATCATTTTCAAACTTAGCAAAGCTTTATTAGGGGGAGATAGAAAGTTCTTCCTTCGGCCAAGACAGGTTTCCCCATAATTGGTCAGATTTTGGGAATTGGGTCGTTTGGCAAACTTTTCAACAATAATCGTATGGTCATCATTAGCATTTCTGATGACGCTGTTAATCTGGTAACGTTCAAGCAAAAGCAAGTCTTCTTACTGTACGAGGTGTAAAGAAAAGATTGGAGAACCTACGGCGCAGATGAACTTCCTGAAAGAAGATATAAATAAAAAACCCAATCATTTTTAACAGTCTCCTAATCGAATGATATGGAGAGATGTCTGAAATATCTGTTGACACGCTAGAAGGTTGCATGCCAGTAAAAAAGCTTATATTAACACTTTTTATACTACAATGTTTAGTTTTAAAATGCTTTATAAGATTTCCTTGTCTTTTTCAGACATGTTATGAACAGTTGCAGTGTTCCCGTTCAAATGAAGAGAAGCATACCATATTCTTGGAACTTACTAAGCTACTTGGCATCACATTTGATCTTCTACGCGGCAAGCAATCCCTACACTTCACCGCCCTGAGTACAGTTAACCGAATTTTAGATCTCTGTATCTACCATCGAAACTACGAAAGCGGTTCCTTGACGCTAAGCACTGAAAATGTTGCCGCCTGTCCGAACAGTATCCAGGAACCGGGAACAGCCGGCAGCGGTGGTGAGGGCGGTGGAGGTGGCGGTAAAGATGGTGGTGGATCCAGTGGAGGTGGCGTAGGAGGTCATGGTAGTGTCGCTGGTACGGGAGGAGGAAGCGGAGTCGGAGGTTTAGGCGGCGGGGTCGGATGCGTCGGCGTAGGAGGTGGCAGCGGCGGCGGAGGTAGCGGCGGCGGAAGCGGTAGCGGAGGCGGCGGCGGCGGTAGTAGCACTGGAAGTGGGGTGTGCGGTCGAGGCATCACGCTGCGAAAGGAGACGGTTGCACCCAAGACGTCGTTCGACGACTCGGCGCACCTCAGCCGCAAGCTGTCATCCACGTCGAAGAAGTTCGTTAATAAAGACCCGAGCTTCAGCGATCGGTTCCAGGACGACGACGACGTGCGACCACCGGCCATGCCACTGAATCGGACTCCGCTCGAGATTGTCACCAATGCTGACCCGAGCCAAATCCTCAACGTGCTGCATAACAATATTACAATGCACAAACGAATTATTGGCACCAGACAAAAGTGTTCTCCAAGCACGAGACGACGTCAGTGCACGCACCATTGCCTTCAGATTCTTAGCGCACGTATTCTAGTCGTAATGTGCCATGGAACAAATGTACAACATCGCGTCGTCGCCGATGGACACGTGAAAACTTTAGTGGAGGCCCTAGATCCTAACAATGACCCGGTAAGTAATTTGTTTTATCATAATTAACGTCAGATACCTTCGTTTATATCACCATCAGATTTTTTTAATATTGCATTTGATTTAATTTTCTAATTGTTGTGGAGTAGTTTTCGCAATGAAAGTTATAATCGTTCTATGTCGGTTGCTAATCGACTTAACGCACCCAAAATGCTAGCAACTTGGTAATCTTCCACTGTAAGCTGACTCCTTTCGGCTAACTGCCGACTAATATCAACTGCCTTAATCCAACTATATCCAAACTAGAACTACTGAACTCCAATAGAAATCTAAAGAACTCTAGAACTTCCCAAGAACTTCTTGAGTTAACTTCCTGTTAACTCTTATTAATATAGGAGGGAGATTCCATTATCTGAGGAATAGACGTGTTTCACCATAACAATAATATACCTAAATAAATGCATATTTAAAAAAACTTGTGTTGACATGTTTCGCCGATAAAACAGCTTCATCAGAAAAACGGATTTCATTTCAAATTAATAAACACTATTGTCATAGTCAGTTAAGTGCCATCCGTGAAACACGCTTGGGCGATGATGTCTCGAAAGAGACATGACTAACTAGGCAGAAGTTTAACCCGCAGTAAGTTGCCATTGCTTTCTGCGATAGACTGGTTTCCAGCCAAGGCTATAGAACCCAATCTGTCCTGTTATTTAACTCATAACTGGAAGGAAGAGACGGATTAATACCTTTATTTGTGCGTAAGTGAATGCAATGAATTCAACTGGAATTCGAACTCGGCTCCCCGTAGAGTATTTATATTAATCATAAGAAAGCTCCCTGGGCACCTGAAGGTGGTGTAATGGTTAGCAACCTTGATAGAACATTACAACTGAGTACTAAGTTCGATCCTCACTGGGTGTCTCATACTTTTGGCCTTGTACCACATCTAAGCTGCGTTTATAATATCTACATAAGAAAGCTTCTTTTTTTTTTTTTAAATCAAACTGTTACTAATTTCAGGTCGGTTTTTGTTTGTTATAACGGTTTTGTAATCCACATTGTTTGGACATCAATGTAGGTACAATAGATTATTAACAACGTGAGATTCATAAATCAATGCGTCAATGTCTCAGTAAATTATGATTTTTAATGTATGACCCGACAACCTTTTTCTTTTATCAACTGCTCTTACCAACCCTCTCTGGAAATAACGTGAAATAGAAAAAAAACATTATAGCAAACAAAAACTGAGTTGAAATTAGCAAAATATGATTTAAACAGACGATGCAGTTCAAGAAAAATAAAATCAAGCCTTCATATGCTTACTATAAAACCAATCTGTGGTGGACGGGGTCAAGAACGGCTCGTAAATCTTAATGCCTTCAAAACGAACCTGTTCTCCTTTAACTACCATCGACAGATTCTCCTACTTTCCGTCAATATGAATTCGCTAGTCTTCCAGAAAGCAATACACTGCGCTTCCTCGGCCTCACCTTCTCAGCCGATCTCAAGTGAAATAACTACATCGAATCAATAGCTAAATCTACTGCTACAAAGATCGAGTCACTGTGTTGAGCCACGAAGTTTTTCTCGTCAGAATTCATTTTGCACACATAAAAATCTCCCATTCGTCTATCCATTGAATACTGTTGTCATATCTGGTCGGGCCCTTCTGCTATTCATTTTGGGGTTCTCGACAAAATTCAAAGAAAGTTCTGCAAAGTAATCGATCTCGATTTAGCAGCTCGACTTCAGACACTTTTTCACCGACGTGATGTGGCTTCTTTCGGTCCTTTCTGCAAATATTTTCATGCTTTTTGTACTGACGAGATTATTTTTGGTTGACCTCGACATGAATTTACTCGGGCTACTAGGTTGGCAATTAGGTCTCATCCTTTTACAGTCAAAACAGTCAAATGTAACCACCATTCTACTTAGTTTCTTTCCCCGCCTGTAGAACTCTATTCCCTATACTTGCTTCCCTGATAGCTACAATCTCCAACAGTTTAAGTGCAACGTTAATTGCCATCTTTGATCTCCTTGATTCCCATCTCTCTCATGTTCTTTCCACGCCACCCCTGTTTCTTGTTGTTCTTGCTTCCTGTTCTACTCTCACGTAACGCTCTCTGCACTAGTATTTCTACCAGTCTCCTATCCTTTCTCCAACACCCCCTGTATCCTGTCCCTGTTTCTTCTTGCTTTCCTCTCATATAATCCCCTGCGCATTTGTGGTGGTACTGCCTGGCTTGTGGTGAAATGATTATAAAAAAATAATATAATCTTCACTAAGATATATGTTGAAACAAAATCTATTTTTCTGATGACGCTGTTAAATCGGTAAAACATCAGTCAGTCAGATAATTGCCATACTTGATACACGAGACATAACTGGCTGGAGAGAGGATTTTCTCGTTGTAGATTGACATTACTTTCTGCGGTAGACTGGTTGCCAACCGAGGCTATAGAACCCAATGTATGAGAAATCGGGAGGCCGAGTTTGAATTCCAGTTGAATTCGATGCATTCACTCACACGCAAATATCTATGGAAATGGTAATAATACATCTTTTCAACGTCCAACTATGGGCGGAATAGAAGAACAGATTAGGTTCAGAAGCCTTGGTTGGAAACCAGTCTACCTCAGAAATAAATGGCAACCTACTGCGGGAAAATCTTTTGCCTCAGAGAGACACATGCTCACCCAAGCGTGTATTACGTATTGCACTTAGCTGGGTGATATGAATGATACCTCGACGATCTTAACACAAACACAGCCTCCCCTTTCTTCTAAGGAGCACAGGTTAACTTCGTCAATCCACTACATTTTGCAGTAAATATTATCTTATATCAGCCATTTTTCATTACTTCTTATTTGAGCAACTTTTGGTTCAGATGATACATTTTTCATTAAAATTAACTTAAGCGAAAATTATTTAAAACTGAACCTAATATATAAATCTAGTATTATTTCGTAGCACTGCCAAGTCAAGATGAAAAGGCAGTACAAACGTTGAATTTTATAGAAGTTTCTTTTTTATATCGTGTCTCTTCAGGACGTGGGTGGCTATCGCTCCTTAGATTATCGTTTTATTTGTTATTGTTGTTGTTATTTTATTTGGGAGGCGGTGGGGTTCGAACATCTCCTTATCATTGTCCTGCTATTCATTTACTCAAACTCGTTAGCCTTCCTCTGTTCCGCTTTCCCTCAGTATATCTTGTGTGTGTCTAATTTTCTAAGCCTTCTCTATTAGATGCAGATTCATATAAATGTGTATGCTTCTCTATTTGGAAATAGACTGGCGCCATTATGATTTCATTAAAAATGTTATCTTGTGCTTTTAGTGATTTCATCTCAAATACATACTTCAGTACAGCCTTTGAGATTTCGCTCGGCCGATCGACTCAGTCGATTAAAAACTTAATTGGATGATTAAAGTTTATTGCTTTACTCGCCCACGGTCGATTAAAAGTCTAGGAATGAAACGTGTCCGTTCAAATATAGAAAAACCCTCCCCAACTTTTGCAACCCAAAAGTAAAGATTCACAATGACAATGAAATTTAAACTCTTTAGTCTCGCTTTTATCGTCCTGGTCACTGGAAACATTTCTTTAATTAACGCCTCTAGAGTGGAGTCAAAATGTTTCGGTCTCCCAGATTGCTTCCGAAAAGTAAAAACGAACATTTGCAAGAAAGAGAAAAATACGCATATTTTTTTCAACCACGCAATGAGAAACAAATTATACAAGTAACCTTTTATAGAAAATCTTTGAGAAAATTAGATTTGTTATTTCTTTATCATCTATGAGATGGAGGTTGCAGTCAAACAGCAGGAAGAAACTAGGAATTTAAATACTTCCACTCAATTGCCAAAAAAAACAAAAAAAAACAGCATATCATGGTGTTAAAAGGGCTCGAACTTAATACAAAGTTTTATCATCAAAATGTTTATGCTATTATTAAGAGAAATACACAAATTTTGTTGTTATTTTTTTTTAATTTTTTAAATCCTTTCTAACACGTTCGAAATTTTAATTAAAATTTTATTTTTTGTTTTTCCTCAGCAATTCACGCTATGTTTACGTAAGGCAACTATTAAGAAATTGAAGTCAGTCGAGTAAAATGATTTTGGGGCGATTAAATTTTCCCTCACTCTCGACCGCCGGTCGAGTGATATCTTTTTCAAATCTCAAAACCTGCTTAGATATAACATTGAATGAAAATACAGATTTCACGAAAACAAAATAAAAAAGTGTTATCAATACTAGATTGTCTTGAGCTACCAAAACCGACGTTAACTCCGGGCAATAGCAGTAATGGGAATCATTTCCTTCTTCTTTTTTCATTGGCAACATTTCAGTAAATACCAAATAATATTTAATTTCTTATGTCTTTATTTCACTTCCTTTTCATTTATAAAAGCTAAAATCTCGACCGTTCATAGTTATGATAAAGATAATAAGTTGACGTTCAGTACTAAAAGGCCACCTGCCGACCAGGCAACACTTTTTTTTAGTGCACTTAAAGGCCGCGTGTCAGTGTCAATCTCAGATGTCAAAGATGTGAATGGCGTACCCAAAAGGAAAAATACTAGGTGGGGCTAATCAATCTTTATCTCCATTCCGATGTATGCAGTTAAGGGGTGGGGGGCATATTAAACAGGTTGTTTCAAATTTACATTTTGGAGGAGGTCAGTAAGTAACTATTCCATACCTCATTTTGTATATTAAAAAGTTTAATTAAATTTATGTCCATTAGAAAGTGTAAATTTATTTAGCATTTTCTAAAAACGACAAAATCTTTCATGAAATGACAAAATTGGATTTACTTATTTTAGTGGCGACCTTTTTGACCAAGACAAATATATCACCTTTTCACCTTTTTTATTATTCACCCATCGAGTAAAAACATAATGAAGAATTAGCAAGCTTTCATTTACGCCATTTTATATGGTGCTATATCAAAAAATACATATTTAATCAAAATTTAAAATTTATAAAAATTTTCTTAGGAATTTACACTTCATGAAGTTAAGCAACATCGAGCCTGATCAGTAACTTGATGAGTGAACATTTTGGAACACCAGGTGCCGTAAAGTTGGTGTAGTAATTAAAGGTATGTGCGATATGTGTCTGTGTCTCTTCTATAAATACTTTCAAGGCTTCTGCTCCGATGAACTTATATCACTGGTGCCCCCTAAATACGAATTTGCACGAGGTACTAGATTAGCAACTAGGTCCCACCCTTTTACAGTAAAACCGATAAAATGTAACCGCAATTTCTAATCCAACAGCTTCTTTTCTCGCACTTCCCGACTGTGGAATTCCCTTCCACATGATTGCTTCCCCAACAGCTACAATCTCCAGGAGTTTAAATGTAAGATCAATAGACACCTCCTAACACACTAACTTACATCCATTCTCTCAAACACTCTTCCCATCTACCCAACCCTCAGTCTCGGTACCCTTACCAGTCTATCACCCTCTTTATGACATTTCCTATATCTCACCACTCTTTCTCTTTATCTTCCCCTATGTAACCCCTTGCGCAGTAGTGGCAGTGGAATGCCTTGCTTGGGGTGAAATGATGAAAAAAATTTATAAAGGCTCAGATGGTAACGCATCTAAAAGGAAGTATTATAAGCAAGTTTAAAATTCAATGTAAACAACATTGTTTTTCATAACATTAGATATGTCGGATTTTGTGTATCTGATAAGAATTTTACTGCACTACTTTATTCAAAAGAAATCTGCAGCGGAAGCACAGAGGACTCTTGTTGAGACTTACAACGACCTTGCTCTATCAGAAGCAACATGCAGAGATGGGTTCAGAAGCTTTAAAAATAATGATTTTGACATTGAAGATCAACAAAAAAAACACTTTGGTTCAGAGAAAAAATTTGAAAACGAAGAATTAGAGCCAAACCGACCGAAACTATCACAGAAGATTGCTGTCGACGACAACTGATATATTTGTGTCGAACATTAAAAAAATGGCCGCTATTCGAGCAGAGACACGACAAAGTGATTTTGCAACATGACATCGCTCAGCCACAAGTTGCGAAACGGGTGAAAGTGCTTAAATAGGAATCCGACCCACCCACCGTATTTACCAAACATTACCCCGTCTGGTAATCATTTGCTCCGGTTTATGGCACACGGCCTGGCTGAGCAAGAACTTTCGAGTTTGGCCGACTCGTGGATAGCCTTAAAAAAGTGTCGTTCCGATTTGGAATTTAAATGCTCCCAGAAAGATGGGAAAAAGTAGTGGCTAACGATAGACAATACTTTCAGTGACATGTTTCTTACTAATTTTTGTAAATAAAATATTCTTTTTTTATGAGCCCTGTCTTTTCAGGACGTAGGCGATCATGGCTTTCCACATCTCCCTATCCCTGGTGGCTCTTAGCACGCTTTATTCTGTTGCACCATGCAACCTTCTTTCCATCATCCACCTGATTAGGTCCTTCAAATATGTTATCCGTTGCTTTTCCCTGTCTCTTTTCCCCTCTATCTGGTCTGTTAGTATCAGGTTCTCCAAGCCTTCCTTCCTCATTGCATGTCCCAGGTACTTCAGCTGTCTCTTCCTGGTGCTCAGTATTATTTTTTTCGTTTCCATCATTCCTAAGACATCATCATTGCTTCCATGCTTAATCCATGATATTCGTAGCATCCTTCTGTAGAACCACATTTCAGTTGCTTCAAGTTTTTCACATAGCAATCCAATATTCTTTTCTTTGTTGCTAACGAAATTTTTCTGTCTCTTAATACTTTACTCAGCTTCTGGAATGCTTCTTTCGCAATTCCAATTCGCCTTTGGATCTCTGTGTTGCACTTTCTGTCTTCGGTTAGAACACTTACCAGGTATTTCAATTTTTGTACCTGCTTGATTCTAGTATCTCCGACCTGTATTTGGCATATTGGGCTGCCCTTATTACTTCAGCGATAACTTATTCAAGGTTCTAACAAAGAGTCGAAGCCATGGCAAGATTCTTCGTCATTTGTAATGATGCGGTCCTGTTCGTTAAATTCCCGTATAAGATCTGCTGGAAGAAAAGATGATGAACAATAATGTTATTGGTAATATTTGCGAGTACTACTTTTGGTTGCGATTTATAAATTCAGTTTTTAAAATAATCTTTCAGGAAAATAGGTTTCTTAATTCTAGTTGTTATTATAGGATACAAATCATATATCATCCGACACTTAACTAAAGCACAAAAATTAAAATTGTACACCCGCAAAATTGGGTTCAGCCAGTTAAGTGCCATCCGTGAAACACGTTAGTCATGTCTCGAAAGAGACATGACTAACTTGGCAGAAGATTATCCCGCAGTAGGTTGCCATTGCTTTCTGCGGTAGACTGGTTTCCGACCAAGGCTATAGAACCCAATCTGTCCTGTTATTTAACCCATAACTGGAAAGAAGAGACGGATTAATACCTTTCCCAAGGGTATTTGTGTGTAAGTGAATGCAGTGAATTCAACTGGAATTCGAACTCGGCTCCTCGATTTCTCGTTCCGAGCCGATATCCACTGGACCACAACGCACATCCTCTGGGTTCAAACAACTAAAAACATTTTGGAAAAACCTTTACCAAGACAAATTTCACAAGTCAGTTTGAAAAGTAAAATTTTGGATCCTGATTGGATAGCAAATAGAAAATTAATATATGACTGACGTCATATATTAATTACATTTTTTTTCAGACCTAAAGAATCAAATGCCTGCTGGAGCCGGTCACATGACTAAATACTATACTTAAACCACATCTCTTGACTGGACAAGACAGTCAGAATGAGAGCGGTATCTGATAGCGTCTCACAATGTAAAAAAGAAACTTCACGCTGACTCGGTCACGTCTCGTCTTTACTACCAATTTTCCTTTTTTACTCCACGCCGCCAAAGAAAACAACAAGAACAGGACACTCTAAATACAATTTCTTTATTTGTTACACCTTCTTTCTCACCCTGTTGCCAACCTACCAAAAAGGGGAAGGAACATAAGACTACATTCTGCTACTATTTCTCTATGCCCCAGGACACGTAGCTATTTACTACTATCAACTATGAACTCTAACTTTCTGTGGGACATTTTAAATACTTACATTTCTCTTTGAACAATTTTAACTACAAAACTACATGCGTTTTCTCTATGAAAATTTTTCTTCTCACAAATATGTTAACGTAATTTCACTTATATTTTTCTTCTTACAATTTTGTTATTCTGTTGATAAATTTTTACTTTAATGTACAAACGAAACATTTTATCCATGTCAGTATCTTTTCAACATTCTGATATTTAAATTGTGGGGACTTCGGTTGTGTTTGACACAAGGCCAATTTGACAAGCATCACCGAGGCCTCTACACTATTATCACTCTTTCACTATAAAAGAGGATTTCTTTGCTAAATTTTCCTGGAACGCCAGTATCTTGATTATTTTGTTATTTTCTTTTCGAGTAATATATGCTATCCATTTAAGTTGTTGTCGCTGTTGAAGGTCCGCAAGTGATATGGTTTATGTTTAGTACAGATCTTTGTGATTGTGTAGCGTAAATACATAAGGTTCAAAGAAGGATGATTCTTGTTGAGAGTTAAAGGCTTTATACACTCAAAGTCAATCATTATTTCAATGATAAGAGAGAAAGCAACATTGAATGGAGTCAATCAAGAGAAAGATTTTTTAGCGCGAAGAGATGAAGGCACAATAAAAAGAACATCGAAAAACGAAAATAAACCACGAGCGCAAAGCTATCAATAAAATAGTTTTAAAACGAAATTTAAAAGAAAAACTGGAATTTGTTGAAGAAAGAAAGAAAAGGCAGTTTTTCAAAGAACATGAATGCACAAAAAGAAAGTTTTAAAAATAAATGGAGAGAGGGATATAAAGAGTACCTGAAATGATGTCAAAACGTTAGCCAGTCTTTGTATGATAATTGAAGTTAAGCAACGTCGAGCCCTGTCAATACATAGGTTGGTGATTACTTGAGAATAGCATGTGCTGTAATCTTAGATGTGCGTATGGTGGAATGAAAATCGTCTCGCAGTTGGGAGTCAGAGAGCTGCATTCCAACTATATTCTCTAACGGAAATGTGTGCATCCAGCGCATCTCCCCTATATATGGGTTGATTAGTAGAACTTGTATCAGTAAAATCATTATTATCTCTAAAACATTTTTACAATATGAAAATATTTTCTGGCTTCAAATAACCTAAAAAGAGTCAAAAAGCCATAGAAAACGAAAAAAATTTAAAAAGTAGAAGAAAAAAGTAAAATAAAATATCTATTTGATGAATATAAAATAAGAATAAAACTTTCAAACGAAGATGAAATAAGGCAAAACATTTCACATCGTTGACAATCTCTAAAATATTCTTACAATCCGAAAATATTTTCTAGATTTAAATAACCTAAAAAGGGTTGAAATGCCATAGATAAATAAATTTAAAAAAGGAAAAAAGCAAAATAAAATATCTAGTAGCTAGACTAAACTATCGCCCGGTTCACACTCCACCCACGTCTATTGAACAGGTGAAGAGGCTCATCCCTTGTTTCCTGTTTATGATGAGGTTTCCGGTTTTCTCTTTTCCAATCTTTTCACACCTATCTAACCCCCTGCACATCAGTGGCGTTACCGCCTTGCTTGGGGTGATATGATTAAAAAAAAAATTTGATGAATATAAAATAAGAATAAAACTTTCAAACGAAGATGAAATAAGGCAAAACATTTCACATCGTTGAAAATCTCTAATATATTCTTACAATACGAAAATATTTTCTGGCTTTAAATAACCTAAAAAGGGTTCAAAAGCTATAGAAAACGAAAAATTAAATTTAAAAAAGTAAATGGAAAAAAGCAAAATAAAATAAAATATCTATTTGAACAAACAATAAGAATAAAATTTTCAAACGAAGATGAAATAAGGCAAAACATTTCACATCTTTGAAAATAGCTTCAATGAAGACGAAAAGAAAGTACAAGAAGTCTTTGAAAAGGTTCTGGAGTGTGTGAAGAAATGCCTGTGTAATATAATGAGATGAACAAGGGAAGTAATTCAAACAAAACGCGCTAACAAATAAACAGAGGAAATAAATATAGCATAAGATTTGTTTATTCATCCATTTTTAAAGTCTCGCATGATAGCGCAAGACATATTGAACGAGATAGCAGAAACGTGGATAAATTAGAAAGAAAAGCTCGCTTGCCAATTCTTAATTTGTTCAATTCACATTTTTCTTCCTTCTTTTTACACTTAGATCCAAAATAATTTTGCAAATGTTAGCTTTCTCTTCCACATTATTTCGTATTTTTCTCATTCTCTTTACCTGTATTTATTACAGTTGTTTTTTTTTAACACGTAAATATTGGTGTGGATCAAAAGGGTTTTTTATTTTTAGTTGTTTTCAAATCTGATGATGGCAGTGAATGCTGGACAATACCATTAAAGATGAAGGAAAAACTTGAAGCAACTGAAATGTGGTTCTTCAGAAGGATGCGGCGAATATCATGGATTAAGCATGTGAACAATGATGAGGTCTTGGAAATGATGGAAACAAAAAGGAAATTAATACTGAGCATCAGGAAGAGACAGCTGAAGTTCCTGGGACACGCAATGGGAAAGGAGGTCTTGGAGAACCTGATACTATCAGGCCAGATAGAGGGAAAAAGAGACAGGGGAAAGCAACGGATAACATATTTGAAGGACCTAATCAGGTGGATGATGGAACGAGGGTTGCATGGTGTAACAGGAGAAGGCGTGCTCAGAGCCACCAGAGATAGGGAAACGTGGAAGGCCATGATCGCCTACGTCTTGAAGAGACAAGACACATAGAAGAAGAAGAAGAGTGTTTTCGAAAAATTATGTAATGCTCAACGTTTAGTATAACGTGACATTATGAATTAATCCTTCCACTTGCACTTTAACAAAAAAAGAGGTAGAAAAGAAAAACGAGCAGACGACATCACTGAGCGAACTAGGAGTTCATGCGCAAAGACTCAGGTATTGGCAACCGGAGCATATGAAGGAAGCTGGTCAGGTACTCAACTGCGTTGCAACTTAGTGATGCCAACCATTAATAGAAGTGATGAAGATTATGTTGATGTATACTATTAAATGACGATTCGACTTTTAAAAGTTTTTAAGAATCGTTGATTATTCTTGATTTGCCGTTTACGCATCATAATCGACAAGTGATAGTCGTTCAAGTCTGGGATTTGTTTAATTGGAAACTCCTTCACTGTTAAAAAGCTAAAACTACTACTCGACTTTTTGTCATTCTTTCTGCAATTTCCGTAATAATATTTGAGCAGCTGTTTTAAAAACAATCTCTCAAAACTGCTATCTTAATAAGTATTTATGTTTTTTTTTTTGTTTTTTGTTTTTTTTGCTTATTTTATCATTTGACCCCACACAAGGTAGCCTTACCGCCCCTGGTGCACAGGGGGTTACATATGAGGAAAGTGGCGAGAAAGGGGGACAGATTATAGAGGGTGTCAGGAAGTGGGTAAGAGAAGGATGAGAATACTGGTGTGATGAGAGTGACGTGGATGGAGAAAAGAGCATGAGAGAAAGGATGCGAATGAGTAAGAAAGGAAATGACTGTTGACCTTACATTTAAATTCTTGGAGATTGTAGCTGTCGGAGAAGCAAGTATACAGAAGCGAATTCCACAGGCGGGAAGTGCGAGAAAAGCCGCTATTAGAGTAGAAGTTGCGGTTATATTTTATTTGGTTTCACTGTAAAAGGGCGGGACCTAGTTACTAGTCTATTAGATCGAGTAAAGTCATATATAGAAAGCACCAGTGAGTTAAGTTTATCGGAGCAGAAGCCGTGAAAGTATTTGTAGAAGAGACGTAAGGAAGCCACATTACGCCAGTGAGAAAGAGACTGCATCTGAGCCACGAAGTCGGGATCGATCACATTACATATTATCCGTTGGATTTAGTCAAGAACCCCGAGGTGAATAGCAGGGGCATCTGACCAGATGTGGTAGCAGTATTCAATACACAGGAGGATGGTTCTTGTTCAGGAAATACAAGACACAAGAGACTCTCAAGGTAAAAAGTCAATAAATAAGGTTGTTTTAAATGCGTAAAGGAAGGAAGAAATATCTACATATTATAAGGATATGTCCGATAACTAACGCTAATCCTAGACTTAAAGAGATTAAGATTATTGTGATCGAGAACGCACCCTCTCCTGAATCTGTGTCATGAAGTAACCTTTCTGGAGAAAAAAGTTGTCTGAATAGAATAATCACCTCACTAAAATAATACTAAGAATACCAGGATAATATGAATCTGTATATTGAAGTAGATAGATCTATCTATCGCCACCTACGTCTATTGAACAGGTTAAGAGGCTCATCCATTGTTCCCTGTTTAGGATGTGGTTTCCGGCTTTCTCTTCTCAAATCTTTCCACTTTGTTTTTTTTTTCAATTGGAGTAGATAGATCTATCTATCGCCCGGTATACACTCCACCCACGTCTATTGAACAGGTGTAGAGGCTCATTCCTTGTTCCCTGTTTAGGATGTAGTTTCCGGCTTTCTCTTTTCCAATCTTCTCACTTTGTTTTTTTCAATTGGAGTAGATAGATCTCTCTATCGCCCGGTTCACACTCCAACCACGTCTATTGGACAGGTTAAGAGGCTCATCCCTTGTTCCCTGTTTAGGATGTGGTTTCCGGCTTTCTCTTTTCCAATTTTTTCACTATTACGTAGCCCCCTGCACATCAGTGGCGTTACCGCCTTGCTCGGGGTGATACGATTTAAAAAATATCTTAACTTATTTATAACTTTGCCTGTGTGTGTGTGTGTGTGTGTGTGTGTGTGTCCGTTACCTATAGACTCCGAAACGGCTGAACCGATTTTCTTGAAAATTTGCACTGTTGTACTATAAGCGTCTGCGAGTGTTCTTAGCTAAGTTTTGTGTCGAGGTACCCCCGATAAATATCGAAAATCGAAAAACTCATGTTATAGAAGGAGTGGTCCGATTTTACAAATTTGATACACTCATAGACAAGGACATAAGAAACGATATTCAGAAGTTTCAAGGTGGCAGTTCTCAGAATGGTGCAGAAAATCGATAATATATATATATTTTTTTTTTAATCATTTCACCCCGAGCAAGGCGGAAACGCCACTGATGTGCAGGGGGCTACATAAATGTAAAAAGATTAATGAGAAAAGAGTGAGGAGTACAAACTAGTTAGAAAGGAACAATAGAAAGCTGAGAATGCAGGTGCAATGACAGATACATAAGTGGAGAGAAAGGGAAGGTTATACAGGGGTGGGGAGAGAGCTAGAGTCCAGTGGTTAGTAGATGAGTATTGACTTTGCATTTAAATTTCTGGAGGTTGTAGCCGTCAGGAAAGCAAGAATACGGGAGTGAGTTCCACAGGCGGGAAGTGCGAGAGAAGCTGAAGGAGTAGAATTGCCGTCTGCATTTGGCTAACCTGACTTTGAATGGGTGGGACGCAGTTGCCAGTCTGGTTGCACGAGTAAACATCTGTTGAGGAGGCATCAGTGACTTAAGTTCGTCTGAGCAGAAGCCATGAAAGTATTTATAGAACAGACAAAGGGAGGCCACATTTCGACGATGGGGAAGTGGCTGCAGTCGAGCCGCCAGATCAGTACCTATCACATTACAGACTCTCCTTTGGAGCCTGTCAAGAACACTGAGTAGAACGGCGGGGGCACCTGACCATAAATGGCAGCAGTACTCCATGCACGGATGGATGGTTGACTTGTATATATGCAGGATTGATTCAGGTGGAAAAAACATCCAGGATCGACATAGTGACCCAACCTTCTTAGCAGTAGATTTTGCTATGGATTCAATATAGTGGTTCAATTTGAGGTCTGAGGACAGGGTAAGTCCGAGGAGGCGTAGTGTATTATTCTCCGGGAGAATCGCTTGGTCCATGCTTATGGGAGGCAGGAGAAGTTGCCTGTAATGGTTGACAGACAACAGATTGGTCTTAGATGAATTGAAGTTGACAAGCCACTTCTTGCCCCAGTTCACCACAGAGTGTAGATCCCGCTCAAGGTCAGCAGAGAGATTATGTCTGTCCGCCACGACAGGTTTCTTACTTGTGCGGGAGTATATTGTGGTGTCATCTGCGTAGATGCCTACTTGGGACTTGATCTCATCTGGGAGGTCGTTGTATATATACATATATAAAATCTTTCCTTACACCCGAGCAACGCCGGGCTGTACTGCTAGTGCGTTATAAACGGTAGCGTCAACGTTATTTTTGTCGCCAATTCAATAACGTTGATTTTCGCAACGTTAATCTGAAATAGGATGTGCGTTGTAGTGCAGTGGATATCGATTCGGAACGACAAATCGGGGAGCCGAGTTCGAAATCCAGTTGAATTCCTTACATTCACTTACGCACAAATACCCTTGAGAAAGGTATTTACTAAAGGTCTCTTCCTTCCTTCCAGTTATGGGTTAAAAATAGGACAGATTGGGTGGCAACCAGTCTACCGCAAAAAGCAATCGCAGCCTACTGCGGGGTACTCTTTCAGTCAGTCATGTCTCTTTCGAGACATGATCGCCCGGGGCACTTAGCTGACTGACTGAATTTGAAGTGACCTTTCGTAACTTGCTATTTGCGAGTTACAATATTTGGTATCTTTGCGTAAAGTCAACGTAATAACAAATCCCTCGAATAATGCTATGGAACACTGAATAGTGAGAATAGCTGATCACCTATTACATTCAAACTTCTGACTGTTTTATATATTAATATTTATAATCACGTGTTCCCAGTCGCAGAATCCATTCAACAGATGTATTTGTTATCTGGAGATCCGCACCTGACCACATTTGTCGGTATTGAAACTTAAATCTTCATATGTACTATGAATGGTTCTAAATGTGGAGGTCTCAACTGGTGAAACTAAGTCATGTCTGAACATCTGCCATAGATATAACGATAGAGTCGTGACATGCTACCAAATTTTCGTTTGCGAGAAAAGCGTTGTATGGTCACCTGCAAAGGCCGCGCAAACGCTTTCGAGCTGTGTCATGGTTTAAAAGCATCAGACCATATACCTTTGTTTTTCTTTATTCATCCCTATCATATTTCTTACCAAGCTATTTCTATCACTCCCTTTCCAGTTTGATTAATTGTGCGCTAACACAATCACGTCCCCCATATGGCAGATTCGTTTTTCTATATGCACGATTAACTCTATGCTGGGTATAACGATAAACTACATCCGACAGCAAAGCCTCTAATCGGGAGATTTTGAAAAGGTCGGAACCACCTCTTAATTTTTGTTGTTCCCAGGTCCAGCCTGATTTGAGGTAGTAGCACCTGTTTGAGTCTCAGCTATGGGCAAATAGTCAACCTCCAAACTGGAATCAAAAACTGTGGTGGAGACTTACCTCGCCGAAGCAAGAGAAGACGAGTTGTCTGAACATGCGTTTCTAGACGTCATGGAACCGCGAGGCGAGCTCATGCAAGGCTGTTTTGGAATGACACGGCGCATGCCTCATTGGCGAAAGTGAGGCTCTCACATACGAGAAATTTCAGTTTTCTGCCCGAGACCAAAAATGCATAAAAAGAGCCAACTTCTCTTTTGGAGTCAGTTTGGTGTTGGCGATTCGTGAAGGCTGCAACGGTGTTCGGAAGACAGTGTTTTGTTTGCGGTGCGCAGGGAGCGCTGTCACGAGTGAAGCAGTGTTTCAGGTTCTACGTAGAGCAGCTAGGAGAACGAATCCAAGAAGTTATTAATTCCTCTACCAACTACATTTCGAGAAACAAATACTACAAAAACGTTTTATAGTAAGAATAGCAGCAATATATTTGTTTCCCGACAAAAATCTGTCATAAGACTTGATCTACAAATTGATTTCTTACAAAGAACACATTGTCTTCATACGAACTTATATTAAAAATCTTGTCGGCATTAGTGTTATAACCTAAAAGGTTACTGCGTGAGTGGTAACTTAAACGGATTTTGGAAATAAAGAGCAATATTTATAATATTATCAAATACAAGATTTGGACTGAATCGTATTTAATATACGATCCAAGAGTTTCACTTTGTTTGCGACGTCTACTTTTGTGTGCTGTCTAACGACTTTGTCGTCTATTTAGCATATTGGAACCGGCAAGCCAGAGGTGTTTCTTTGCTGGTCAAACGTACTCTGGACGCGAAGGTGGACCTTGTTCACGTCGGTGCCGAGGGCCGGTTGATCGTGGCCGATATTGCAGTGAAAATCAACTCGTTTCGTCTGATTGCGGTTTATGCGCCCAATGATCGGGAGAAGCGTGTCTCGTTTTTTCGGCTGTTGGAGCCCTTTGTAGTTGCTTCAAAACGACTAGTCCTAGTGGGAGACTGGAATGCCATCCTGAATCCCAAGTGGGATAGAGGGAGGGGCGATAGCGGAAGGAGTGGTGATCGTAGCCTGGTCGAACGGATTAACGATTTTGGTCTCGTTGATAGATACTGGGTCGATCATCCGGGCGGGAGAATGTGGACGTGAACTCGTCGAAAGACAAGAGGTCACGAAATTTACATAGCAAATATATACGCAACGTCCACCTTCGTCACTTTTATAGATATAGACTAGCAGTTTAGCCCGGTTTCACTCGGGTAGTTTAAGGAATAGTAAGAATAAAAAAAACATATGATGAATTTAAATAGCAACTACTTATACAACGTCCTTTTATAGATATAGACAACAATGTAGAATGTCTCTATTGGATTGGGGTGGAAGGGGTTGCAACATATAAAGATGTAGATAATATATAATATATTATGATCAATTGATCCCTGACTTTGTGGAGTGATATATCTTTCTACCCCTAATTTTGGCTTTCTAAGAAATTTGAAGATGTTGTTAGCGTTCTAAAATTTTGATCTACATCTGAGCGCAACTTCCGTCGAGCTAGACCGAAAAATGCAGAAGCTAAGTCGAATCTATCAAACAAATACTGACACAACGTCCACCCTCGTCACTTTCATAGATATAGACTAGCAGTTTAGCCCGGTTTCACTCGAGTAGTTTAAGGAATAATAAGAATAAAAAACATTTGATGAATTTACATTGCAAATACTTACACAACGTCCACCCTCGTCACTTTTATAGATATATAAATGTAGAATGTCTCTGTTGGGTTAGGGTGGGAGGGGGAGGGGCAACACATATAGATGTATATAATATATTATAATCAATGTTGTGGTACAGTGGATATCGGCTCGGAACGAGAAACCGGGGAGCCGAGTTCGAATTCCAGCTGAATCCATTGTATTCACTTACGCGCAAATACCCTTAGGAAAGGTATTAATCCGTTTCTTCCTTCCAGTTATGGGTTAAATAACAGGACAGATTAGGTCCTATAGCCTTGGTCGGCAACCAACCTACTGCGGAATAATCTTCTGCCTGGTCAGTCATGTCTCTTTCGAGACATGATCGCCCAAGCGTGTATCACGTATGGCACTTAACTGACTGACATAAACTGATCCCTGACTTTGTGGAGTTATATATATTTTTCTACCACTGATTTTGGCTTTCTAAGAAATTTAAAGATGTCGTTAGCGTTCTCAAGTTTTGATCTACATCTGAGCGCAACTCTCGTCGAGTTAGACCGAAAAATGCAGAAGCTAAGTCGAATCTATCAAACAAATACTTACACAAGGTCCACCCTCGTCACTTTTATAGATATAGATTTCTGTTCAACTTTATTTTAACGATTATTATCTCCACGGCGAATTAACATTGCAGTAACATTGGTAATCACAACATTGCAATTTCAAATTAATATTGTCTCTCGTTTCCTTCCTAGACCATTTTCTTTTTACGACATTCATATTCATTTGCGTTCCTTCTTCAATTTCAGTCGTCTGCAGTTTAAGTTATCTTTCCCGTCATCTACTTATCACAATATTTGCAGCTGTATCTTATATATAAAGCCACAGAATAATTATTTATGTCTTGTGGCATTAAATATTTATAATAGCCATCACTACTGTCTGGTTTTAGATATTAAACTGTTCAGCTAGAGTAGTTAGTGTATGCTTCCTCAAAAGTTAAACTAGTGCACTTGATTTAATGCTAAAAAGTTGTTCTTTGTTCTAAATAGAACTTCGTTGGCGTCGCAATAAGCGATTTTATGTTATTACAACAGTTGGCATTTTTTTTATTTCCTCGAGTTAAGGAGAAGAGGAAAGACATGTTTTCCAAATTATTATCTTTGATACACCCCCAGGTATTTTTAAAAGATTTCATGACATAAAAATAAGCACGATATTCAAATCATTTTGGCAGCAAAGACGTGTGGGTATTCACTGTTTCGATAAAACGATATATAACGTGTTGTTATCGTCTTCGATAAAGCTATACGCTTATAATTTAAAGTGCTGCATTTGTCGACTGCTTTAGAGTTTCTTTTCTTTTTCTTTTTCTTCAACGCATCAGATCTTTCCAGAATTTGACTGCTGATAAGTTTATGCCCTAGGTTTTTAAATTGTTTCGAAACTTTGAAAATTAAATGAAGATTTAGCAAATGACAAAAAATTACTTAGTTTTTCTGATGGCTTCACTTTATTTTGAACTAAACGATCTATCACAATGGAAGTCGTTTCTCAATTCCGCTATGGGTTTGCTCTATTCATCTTATGATATTATATGACTTTAAACTGACGGCATGTCATTTAGTTTCCTTATAAACCTTTGTATCTGAAATATTCTTCACTTTCTGATCTAGATTCCTTAATTTCTGAAAAAACAAACAGTCTTGGCATCTGCGAACAGACATAACACTATATGTTTTCGCCAAGAGACACCGGATTGTTTGAACCAAATTTAATGTAAATAAAGAACGTTCTAAATGAAATAGATCTGCAAGCATCCCCACTGTGTTCTGGGCTCGACGTACATGGTATCAAAATATGATTTTAGTTCAGAACAGCAGAGAAATCAGATGCATCAGCTGTCTCTCTTTCCCTCTATCTGATTTGTGAGTATCAGATTCTCCAAGCCCTCTTTCCTCATTATATATTCCAGGAACTTCCTTTTTTTCCTGGTGTTTATTTGTTTCCTTTTCGTTTTCATCCTCTCCAAAACTTCATCGTTGCTGACATATTCGGTGTATGGTATCCTCAGCATACTTCTGTAGAACTACATTTTGGTTGTTTCAAGACTCTCCTTCATCTTTGACGAGACATAACATAGGAATACAGTTGTTTGTTTCTAGCAAAATTTTCATGTCTCTCAATATTCTAATCAGCTTCTGGTATGCATCCTTGGCCATTCAAATTCGCCTTCAGATTTCAATATAACACTTTCCGCCTTCTGTTAGAACACTTCTCAGATATTTAAATTTATTTACCTTTTTGATTTTAGTATCCCTCGTTTGTACTTGGCATTCTGTATTTCTTTTTCTACTGATGACAATGCCTTCAGTTATCTTATAGTTGATTTATACTCCTTTCTTTCCGTTTTCTTCAGCTACCTTCTGTAGGTGGTCTAGTTGTTTCTTTTCTGTGTCTTCTATCAGCACTGTAGCATCTGCGTATTTTATATTGTTAAGATTGTGGCCGCCAGTGATAAATCCTGTCATGACTTTTAGAGCTCCCAGAATTGCCTCACTGTAAACGTTGAATAGATCCGGTGAAAAAACACATCCTTGTCTTACACCCCTTTCTAGCTTTGTATATCTGCTGAACTCATTCACTCTCTATATGTAGACGGTTTGTTGCCACTAGTGGTTCTTGATTACTCTTTCTCAAATATGTCTAGTTTGCTGAGCATTTCTATCAATCTTTTGTGGCGTGCATGAACTAGTTGACATAAAAGGTGTTCTCCTAGCCACCAGGTGCATATTAGCGCCGTTACTGGATGTCATGAAAATTGGGAAATATATGTGTTCTACTCTAGAAAGAAAATAATTCACAACTGGAAAAAATCTGCCAATTTTTGGTAATGAAACCCTAATATAAATAAACTAAATAACGTATAATCTTAAATATGAGTGGTTTTTATCTGTTGTTAAAATTTGCCCAACGACAGCATTGCATATATATAAAGAGTCTTATTATGCTTATTTTGTGAGTATCACTGGCATACAGTATTGAAAAAGTTGCTGATAGCATAGATTTACAAAATATGGTGCTACCCTTGGAGAAGTGGCTGATGAAAAGTAATTTACTCCTCAAATAGGTTTACAGTTAATGTACAACTTTGAATATTTTGTTCGGTAGAAAAATTAAAGAATTCCACAATCGTTCTGGGGTTTTATAGGCAATGTTGCACCATTGTGTGGAAAACCAAACTTCCTGTTCTTTGTAACTCTTACCAAGGTTTGTATGTTTGCTATCTTTACTAACTTTTGTTGTCAAATTTTCTAAGTCCTCTTTCTTCATGATGTACCCTGAAATTATCTTTTCTTCTGATTCTATGTATAATTGCAAATTTTGTTTCCATTTTCTTTAAAATTTCGTAATTCCTCGCATGTTCAGTCTATGGTATTCTTAGTATCCTTCTGTAGAACAGCATTTCTGTTGCCACAAGTTTCAATTTTATCTGTGAGGAGATTGTCAAGAATTCACATTTACGTAAGTGTTCGATATCACTTGGTTATTAAATATCTTCGTTGATTGGGAGATTAATTTCCAGATAAATTCAATTTCGATCTAGAATTTTTTAGGCAAGGATTATAGTATGGAATCAGTCTTTCCACTTAGAATAAATAAAATTTTCAGCTTAAAATTCTTAGAAGATTATCATATTCGACAGGCACCTAAACAAGGCCGGGTCGTGGGAGGACAAAAAGCCGAAACATTGTGATAACAGGAATAAAGATTAGATATTGGCTCGAGTGTAAATAATATGGAAAAAAAATAGTCAACCTAGAAATTTAAATACAAAATACACGTATATATTTTAAATTAATCTTCACATTTGCCAACACTGAAATATAGGAAGACATTTTTAGTCAAAATCCAATTGCATTTTTCATAATTAAGTTAATAATTATTCCAAGGGTTGCACAGTTGTTTTTTCGGGAGTGAACTCATGACTTCAGTGTTCTTGCTGTTAGCACAATATTTCAGTTGATCTTTTTTGGTATTGTGCAGGTGTGCGCTCAGCATGGAAAGATTGTGAGGGGCTCACTATTTTCTCCTTTGTGCAAACCAAGAACAAATGGTAACAAAAATATTCAAGCCGGTAACAACATTTGAAAAATATGTGCCTATATTTAAAATGCAATGAATGACCCGAAGTTGATTCTTTAGCAGGAGTGAATGTGATCAGTTTTATTGTGTACCAAATATACGTGCTGGCACCATTAGATTATCACCGTCAATTTACCCAGAGCAATTTACCCAATGCTTGTTTGGTAAGGTATTTTTTAAAATAATTTTCTCCTCGTCATAGTTATTCTGCTTTAAATTAATTGAACTTATTTCTTCTCCTTCTTTGCGCCTTGTCCTTTCAGTACGGAGGCGATCATGGCCCTCCACGTCTCCCTATCCCTGGTGGCTCTTAACACACTTTCTCCTGTTACACCACGCAACCACCGTTTGGCTATCCACCTGCTCAGAGTCTTCAAATATGTTATCCGCTGCTTTCCCCTGTTTGTTTTTTCCTGTATGTGGCCTGTTAGCATCAGGTTCTCCAAGCCGTCCTTCCTCATTGCATGTTGCAGGAAATGTAGCTGTCTCTTCCTGATGCTCAGTATTAATTTCCTTTTCGTTTCCATCCTTTCCAGAACTTTATATATATATATATATATATATATATATATATATATATATATATATATATGCCTAGTCTACGGGAAATTTTTTCCCATGCGTACACGTTGGGAAAGCTCCGCCGTAAAATCCATCTTTGTTGGGGAGGCTCAATAACGAGACGCTTTATCTAAACTTATTTATGAATGGAACTTTGTCTCTCTGTGTGTGTGTGTGTGTCCGTTACCTATAGACTCCGAAACGGCTGAACCGATTTTCTTGGGAATTTACACAGTTGTACTATAAGCGTCTGCGAGTGTTGTTAGCTAAGTTTTGTGTCGAGGTACCCTCGATAAATATCGAAAATCGAGTTATAGAAAGAGTGGTCCGATTTTAATCAAATTTGATATACTCATAGACAAAGACATAAGAAATGATATTCAGAAGTTTCAAGGTTGCAGTTCTTACTATAGTGCAGAAAATCGATAATATATATATATATATATATATAAGGCACGATGTTTGTGTGTGTATGTGTGTCTGTTTATCTGCCTGTATGTCTGTATTTTTTTAATGCCAGATGTTTGTGTGTGTATCTGCCTGTGTGTTTGTATTTTTTTCAGCCCTTTTATTTTAGTTTTGCTTCGGATTTGGCTCTAAGTAGGTATAATTGTAGTTCTTAGTCTCAGCCATGATACCGTTTATTCAGAGGACTTATTTAGCCTTCAAAATTCAGTTTACGGCGAAAAAAACTTAATTGATATCGATACCAGGAAATCAAAATTTGACTTACATCCATTCATTTTTCTTTCAGTCTACGGTTTCGCTTTAACTGGAAACAACTATTGCTTTTTAGTCTTTCGTGCCAACGTCCAAAGAGTCTGAGCTTCAGGACCATGGATTAGTTTTAAAGCTTTTATTACACCCGAGCAACGCCGGGCTATACTTCAAGTATATATATATATATATATATATATATATATATATATATATAAAGAAAAAACAGCTAACGTATATTCAAACTCTTAACAAAATAAATTTTACCGGAATGTCCATTTTAAATGACACTTGCATTTAGTACAAATGGTAATTAAATTTTTGTAGCTAAGATTACTGGAATTAACACCTGAGCAATTTCTTTGGTTGTTTTGGTGTTTTATACACACACACACACACACACATATATATATATATATATATCAGAATGTGTGACAGTGGTTTACAAGATTGTTTGGCTAACTGTTACTGGTCTCTGGGAAGTCTGATCCTCCTTAGATGATCCATAGCTTTTTGCCAAATTAAGCATAGCATACAGCAATAGAGGATATTTTACTCTTTCCATATTTCGGTTCTATAGGTTATTACATTCTTATTATTTTTATGTGGGAATCATCTAAAACGTTTAAACATTTAAATCCGTCCCTGTTTTCTTGTTTAAATTTCTTGTTTCCAGTGATGCGTTAAAATGCTCTGTGTTACATTTTGGATGAATCGGGAGTCTAAGCAAATAATGTCACCTTTCATCTCTGCTATGAACCTCATCTATGGGGGAGTTAATATAAACACGTGGCTCTGCAGAGTTATTGGCTATATTAGACTTTTCGATTTCTTCTTTGGATATAACTTTGTCAGGGTCTGATTCTCAGGGTTCAGTGGGATGTTAAAACGTGTTATCTCGTTATTTACTTGAGCCTCCCCCACAAAGGTGGATTTTACGGTGGAGTTTTTCCAACGTAAACGCTTGAGCAAAAATTTCCCGTAGGCCAGGCATACACGGGGTCGGAATCTCGTCTATTTTCCCCAGACAAGATTCTCCCCTTCAGCATAGTCTCGTCAAAGACAGAGAGTGTTACATAGTTTTAGTGAGCTCTAAGATCGTCTCTTTTGCGATAGCAAAAAGCTAGTTTTATGTGGGATGTTATACATGGGATTCTCAGGGTTTCATGTGGGATGTTATACATGGGATTCTCAGGGTTTCATGTGGGATGTTATACATGGGATTCTCAGGGTTTCATGTGGGATGTTATACGAGACTCTATTAGGCCATAATTAGTCTATGCCATTGAACAGAAATAAACGCTCAAATATCACTCATAGGTCTTTAACTAACCGTTTTACTGCCAACATACTTTGTATTATCGACACTTGCTCAATTATAACTTGAGGGTTTGTAACGTTGTGTTTCAACGGCTCTGCAATCTCTACGATGTCCGACAATTCCGAGCCATATGCATTCATCAGATTTTGCGTAAAAAAAGTTCAGCAATTTTAACTCTCTAAAGGTTTCGGCAGGCGTTTATCAAACATTTTAAAGTTATAAACAAATTTTAAGTGTCATGTGATTTCAAGATTGGCTAAATATCTGTTCAAAATCATGAATGTTCAGAGCAACTAATCAGCAACATGACTACGAAAAGGAAGAACAACCAATCAGATTTTTTTAAAGGATTGGAATCGATGGGAAATCCTGCTAGGAAATCCTTTCCTATACGTATAAACTGCCTTTTTAATTTTGAGTGGCCGCCGGCCTTGTACAAGATGAATCTAACTGTAACAAAAGAGATTTATTTTTTACAAATTTAATATGAGAGATAAGAAAAACATAAAATAAACTGCGCTAGGGGTAGTTTTACACAACACCATTCGATGCTGCAAAGCCGATATACTAAGTAAATGAAGTTATTTTCTTAAATAGCCTTGTTAGATCGAAACTCATTTGGAGGCTATGCATGGAGCTCAACCCGTTCGGAAATGTCTCATCTAGCATCTATATACATCCGTTTTCTCAGGTCGATGGTAAAAAGTTTTAAATCTTCTTGATCTGAATGAAAACTATTTCATTATTCTCTATAGACTGTCGCTACATAACTACATCATTTTAAATTTTCCAACAGCTAAAATTTCAAATCTAACTAGAAAGGAAAATAATGACATAATGAAGATGTTGTTATTCCACACCACTTTAAGCACAAGGTTAGGAAGGAAACTCTCATAAGTACTAGAAAAAAAAGGTTTAAACTAACGAGATGAGAAGCTTATTTTCGAGAAAAAGTAATTTTAAGCGACAGATGTTATAAATTTTGACCGACATTAACGCTGCTTGTTCAGTGAAAGTCAAATTTCTCTTAGTATATTTATTTTTCACAAAAGTACAAACATGTAGCACAGGCCGAAAAAAGGCTGGTATTTATTAACTATCCTATACCTAGCTAAACACTTTAACTCATTAACAATTTCCACATTCAATACAAGAACCCATCCATCACCTCCCAATCATTCACGCACCACAATACCACATATTTGCAAGGGACATCTAAAAAGGGGAAGCAAACCCATTTTTCTAAAATGCAGTTAGATGTGGCACAAGGCCGAAAGTATAAGACACCCAGTGGGAATCGAACTCACTACACAATTGTAACGGTTCTAGCGAGACAAGCTTGCTAACCACTCGAGGTGCCCCAAATTTCTCTTAGAAACTACTAATCTAACCGTTACAATTTGGCGCCACCATAGTCACACGCCATTAAAGGTTGTTTCAATAGAATGTACTGCTTTCACCTTGACTTCTTCTTTAGGAGTTGAACAACTGTGAGCATAATATGGAATATTCTTTCTTCCACATCTTGCAGAAAATGGATGACCTTTACTGGAAAGTTATTTATTTTATACTTTTTTTCGTGGTTTTCACTGTAGAAAAAAAAAAAGAGCCCCGCCCCGTTTATCAAGCTAGTATCTCGTTATTTACTTGAGCCTCCCCCACAAAGGTGGATTTTACGGTGGAGCTTTCCCAACGTAAACGCTTGGGCAAAAATTTTCCGTAGACCAGGCATACACGGGGTCGGAATCTCGTCTATTTTCCCCAGACAAGACTCTACCCTTCAGCATAGTGTCGTCAAAGATAGAGAGTGTTACATAGCTTTAGTGAGCTCTACGATAGTGTCTTTTTTCCCAACGTAAACGCTTGGGCAAAAATTTTCCGTAGACCAGGCATACACGGGGTCGGAATCTCGTCTATTTTCCCCAGACAAGACTCTACCCTTCAGCATAGTGTCGTCAAAGATAGAGAGTGTTACATAGCTTTAGTGAGCTCTACGATAGTGTCTTTTGCGAGAGCAAAAAGCTAGTTTTAATTTATGGCTTTTGAGTTGTCACAATAAAAATATCACGGATGATCTTCAGAGTTTTTTGTCTCGTCCTTGTATATTTGCGATTACTGTGCAATGTTTCTTTAGTGTGCATGCATGGCTGAATACAATTCACTGCTAAAAAAGAAAGCATTAAAATATTCACCCAAATTTTGTGAAACGAATTGCACGCCTGAATTATACCAAAGAATGAATCCTAAGAAACATTGCGATAAGAGGTCTATCATAAAAGACACGCTTACTCGTTCAAAGAAATATTAAAAGGATGATGACTCTTCTTAAAGTTCCAGAAGGTAAGTTCGGAATGACTCTACTGGCCTTTATACAGTGACTGTCATTACACTTTGTCACAAAATACGATTACACTATTCCCTTCAATTTCTCCCCCCCCCCAACAGGGTGTTAATATACTCTTTAACGGAAACGAGACTAATATTCAAAAAATGATATCGGTAAAAATAAACACTGAAATCGATTTTAAATAAATCTAAACCGATTTAAAATCTCGACAAGTCGGTCTAAATTCTATTGCATTTCAACAGTCAGAAAAATTTATAGATCGGATCAGTTGGACTAGTATTCTCATTGAGGTATTTTGGCGGACCTGTACGAGCGGCACCTCCGCTCTCTTACGTTTTTTTTTTGTTTGTTTTTTTGTTTTTGTTTTTTTTTGCGAGTGTTTCCAATATGGGGGATCGATTTCCTAGAACGTTGTATGAGAAACTGAGCACCCCCTAAAAATCTTTAAATATTGAATTTCTTAAATCTTTTTGCTAATCTGAAATTTTAGGTTCTAATCGATAAGAATGCACTAAAAAATGTCAAAAAAAAAGAAACAAAAAAAATTTACAGAGGATGCCGGTCGTATAGGCCCGCGGGGTTTTTTGCTTTTTGTTGGCCGTCATATCCATTTTGTTGTCTATATGAAATAGCTTATTTAAACTGTGGTATGTTTCTTTTCCTATGAAAGGTATTTTTGTCTGTCGTATCAATACTGGAAAGAGCAATAACAGTTATTGAACTTGGGAAACCACTTTTCCTAAAGTCTTTTAGGACAAAGCAGTTCTGACTGCATATACAAAGACTAGTGTGATTAAATTAATTCCTTTAATGCACCCACTTCTGTTACGTTGCTCATTTGCCAAATGTTTATCTCAATCACGCTATTATTTTGTCCTAGAAAAAAATGAATTTTATAATTAAAAATTCCCATCTTCACAGCTATCCAGACTGTACTTGTATTTGATACAAATGCGTACAAGGTATGAAATTCAAGGTAGTCATTTTTTTTTAATTCCGACATTCTCGAAATCTATTAAATTAGATTAAAGATTATAAATTAGTATTTGTCTAATGTAAATGGTGAAGAAGTTTCTTGCTTTACAAAGTCATTGATTTCAAGAAAACCACTCTATAGATAGGTTTTGTATATACAAATTTAACAAGTTCTTTTCGGTAAAAGTTAACGAGTTATCTGCAACTTGCTCAGTATTTCTTTTCTTTTAAACAAAAGGTTTGAAATAAAAGTTTCGAGTTGGTTTTTTATTCGGATATACTTAGAAATAGTTCAGAATATTTCTTTCGTAAAAAAAAGTGATAATTCTTAATTACGGGGGGAAAAAGCTTCTGCGATGAGACTAAAGCTCTTTCTTACGTGAGCCCGACGAACGACAGTTACACCATGTGTGGATTTTATATTTGAAAAAAATAGATTGGCCTGTAAAATAGTGCATACTTGACTTTTTTTCCCGTTTTATAAGCGTAGCAAATAACCTTATTTTCAAAGTCCGCTATATTGTGTGATATTAATACAGAATCGGATGTGTATGTGTCACCTGCCTTCAAACAATTTTGAAATCTACAAAGTTGAACTTAATCATAAAATAATATCGCTTATCGCCTTGATAAGTAAATTCATAAAAATAAATTATTCAATTACTTCGAGTTTTCATTTTGGCTTTAACTGCAGGAAAATAACGGGAATTTAGCCCTTAAAAAGTAATATTGCTGCCATTAAATGTTTTATACTGTTTTTATCCAGATTTTTCATTATTTCAAATTAAAATGCCATCAAGTTTTAGACAGGAGTAAAGGTAATTTCAAAATCTGTCAAAAAAAAAAAAATAAGTAGCCAGGCATACGAAAATGTCAAGAAAATTCGTTAATTTAACGATTACTTTACGGGATCTTGAGAAATACTTACTTGTTACATAAAATATATAGTGTGATTGAAAAGTAATTCTCTGTTTGATCTATGAGTGGCCAGCCAGGAGTCCTGATTAATACCCTCCGAATTTTGTTCCTTTGGGGTTGGTGAAAGGAGCAAGTCTATTATATCATTCCAAGACTTTGGAAGATCTTCAAGGGTGAATACAAGAAGTTATGTCTCGCATCCCACAAGAGTGAAATCGGTTGACGCAATTCATGGGGGACTTGAAAAGCTGGTATCAAAATCTGGTGCCCATATCGAATTGTAAAAAAAATCTTATGCTAAATGCTTTCCACGTATATTCATTTATTGTAAAAATTATCTAAACTTATTTATGAATGGAACTTTGTCTGAGTGTGTGTGTGTGTGTCCATTACCTGTAAACTCCGAAACGGCTGAACCGATTTTCTTGAAAATTTACACAGTTGTACTATAAGCATCTGCGAGTGTTCTTAGCTAGGTTTGTGTCGAGATACCCTCGATAAATATCGGAAATCGATAATCGAGAAAATCGGGTTATAGAAGGAATGGTCCGATTTTAATCAAATTTGATACACGTATAGACAAAGACATAAGAAACGATATTCAGAAGTTTCAAGGTTGCAGTTTTTACAACAGAGCAGAAAATCGATAATATGTATATAAAAGGCAAGATGTTTGTGTGAGTTTATCTGCCTGTATGTCTTTATTTTTTCAGCCCTTTTATTTTAGTTTTTGCTTCGGGTTTGGCTTTAAGTAGGTATAATTGAAGTTCTTAGTCTCAGCTATGATACCATTTACTCAGAGGATTTATTTAGCCTTCAAAATTCAGTTTACGACGAAAGAAACTTATTTGATATCGATACCAGGAAATCAAAATTTGACTTTCAGTCTACGATTTCGCTTTAACTGGAAACAACTATTGCTTTTTAGTCTTTCGTACCAACGTCCAAAGAGTCTGAGCTCCAGGACCATGGATTAATTTAAAAGCTTTCATTACAACCGAGCATAGCTGGGCTATACTGCTAGTAGTTAATAAATGAATTATAACTATTTTAAAATTTTGGAGTTCCTTTTCAATCGACCTGTATACTGAAGAAGGCCTCGTCCAGGTCTGTCGAAAGCTTTCTCATTCTTTTAAATACTCTTCACTTTTAATCTTATATGCCAGACAATGGACGAATGACACGGAAGGGCAAAAACTGGGTTCGTTTTGTGTCAACAATCATAAAAGAATCTCGTTTGCTACAAAAGCAGATATCGATTTGAAAAGTCATTATTTACATTGTTCGAACTGTCGTCCATATCTTCATTGCCATGTTTACGACGTTTCGGCCGTTGTACGCTCCGGCGTTCTTCAGGTTGAAGGAATTTCACTCTTATTTCGATCACTGGAGTATATCATTATGATTACATGTGCGATGCCACTTCGGTAGTCATGTAGTTATCTCCCTTTAACTAGCCTAATTTATTTTTTTCATCCCTTCTGTAGCCTAGTATTAAATTCAAAACTCTTTAGGTCAAGTCGCTGGAGCTAACCAACGCCTATACTCACTAGGCCATTCAAAATTCCTAGCACCTGAAGAACTTCGGAGTGTAGAACGGCCAAAACGTCGTAAACATGGCAATAAATATGAGAACAGTTTGAATATCAGAAGTAGAAACGCACATGGAGAAGTTATGTTGCTTGGTCTAGTAACCATAGTTTTTTTGGGTTTTTTTGCCGACTTGAACATCCTTGCAGTGGACCTGCTTCGCTTCACACTCCACCCACATCTATTGAACAGAGGAAGAGGCTCATCCCTTGTTTCCTGTTTAGGATGCGGTTTCCGGTTTTCTCTTTTCTAATCTTCTTCTCACTTCGTTTTTTTTCTTCTTTCAATTGGAGTATATAGAATAAACTATCGCCCGGTTCACACTCCACCCACATCTATTGAACAGGTGAAGAGGCTCATCCCTTGTTTTTTGTTTAGGATACGGTTTCCGGTTTTCTCTTTTCTAATCTTCTCACTCTTATGTATCCCCCTGCACATCAGTGGCGTTACCGCCTTGCTTGGGGTGATATGATTTTTTTAAAAAATTAAATATTTGAAGTGTATTCTGCCAGTAGTATTAGTATGTGCATTGTGATGCAGTGGATATCAGCTTGGAACGAGAAATCGGGGAGCCGAGTTCGAATTCTAGTTGAATTCCATGCATTCACTTACGCGCAAATACTTTGGGAAAGGTATTAAACCCTCTCTTCCTTCCAGTTATGGGTTAAATAATGACAGATTGGGTTCTATAGCCTTGGTCGGCAACCAGTCTACAGCAGAAAGCAATGGCAATCTACTGCGGGATAATCTTCTGCCCAGTCAGTCATGTCTCGAAAGAGACATGATTGTCCAAGCGTGTATCATGTATGGCACTTGACTGACTGACTGAATATAATAGAAACATGATTAAGGCTTCTACTTGATATAAAGCGGGGGATCTTTTCATATTGTTATGAAGTAATAAACTGATCCCCCACTAATTACTACTTAATAATGTAATACATCTCTTCCCCCTCTAGCTATGAGTCAAATAATAGGACAGATTGGGTTCTATAGCTTTGGCTGCCAACTAGTCTACCGCAGAAAGCAATGGCAACCTAATGCGGGATAATCTTCTACCCAGTCAGTCAAGTCTCGAAAGGGACATGATCGCCCAAGCGTGTATCACGTATAGCACTGAACTGAATGATTTTGTTGAATGATTTTGTCAGTAAATGCATAAAACTGAAAGTTAAAATATAGGCTCAGAAAAAATAAAGCCATAAGTAGGAAATCTATTTTTGTTGGGTTATTTGGTCTAACATGGAAATACTGTTTTTCATCAAATTATCTTCGGTGAGGAAGATTCTTTCCCTGTTTACTGAAATTATAGCCTTGTGCAAAAAACAAAGCTATGTGGCACCCGGTGAGCACCGAATTCACAAATCTAATGCAAATCAATCGGACAATCTCGTTAGACATTGTTAGCCGCTGAGACGTCCTTCACTTTGTTGCAGATTATTTCCTGTTGCATAATTTTTTTTTTTTTTTTAATCATATCACCCCAAGCAAGGCGGTAACGCCACTGATGCGCAGGGGGCTACGTAAGGGTAAAAAGAATGGAAAAGAGAAAGCCGGAAACCGCATCCTAAACAGGAAACAAGGGATGAGCCTCTTCACCTGTTCAATAGATGTGGGTGGAGTGTGAACCGGGCGATAGTTTAGTCTATCTACTCCAATTGATATCGAATGAATTAAAAATTAAAATCTAAAAAAATATATAGATTGTATTTTGATAATTCTTAAGTCTTTAGATATAAAATATTCTTAGATTTCGAAGAAACAAATTTTTTTTTTTTCCAAAAATGTCCACCAGATAGAGGGCTCAAGAGCGAATCGAGGAGTAGGGTTACTTAATGAGGTCTATGATATGAATGCAATACAAATTGAGGATGAAGAATACAATTAACGAATGAAACGATTTAAATCAAATCATTTTAAAATGAGTCCTTGTGTATAACGAATTATATTATATATAATATTTCGATCCTTCAGCCCTTCTCTTACAGGTTGGATGTGGCAAGCCTCTCGCTGCTCTTCCATGGAAAGTGCCCGGACGAACGAAATTCTCTGGTTGCGGCAGATCTAGCATTCACGGCTAGAACTAGCCATATCACTGACATTGTAGCAAAGTACTTGCTTCTCAGTAATGAAATACGGAGAGAATGTATGTTCCTTTCGAAAAGCTTCATCTCGTGAACCACTACACTGTTAAAGTGACCCTCAATAGGATATTTCCCCAATCTTAATCTATTCAAGTCTAGAGTTAACCGTTATCTTCCTCCTCTATCTGTATCACCCATCCGTTAATCCTATAGTTCGAGTGGCCCCCGGGCCGTGTAATATCACGTTGAATACACCGGTTCTCGCTCGATCACCGAAGTTAAGCAACGTTGAGCCTGGTCATTACTTAGATGGGTGACCGCTTGGGAATACCAGGTGCTGTAAACGTTTAGTGACGGATGTGCGTTGTGGTGCAGTGGATATCGGCTCGGAAAGAGAAATCGGTGAGCAGTGTTCGAATTCCAGTTGAATACCCTGCATTCACTTAAGCACTGATACACTTAAAGGTATTAATCCGTCCCTTCCCTCCAGTTATGGGTTAAATAACATGGTAGGACTTGGGGACCCTGCCCTTAAAAACAAATCCCAATGAATGTTGATACTCGAAAAGAAAAATTATTACTAAACACAAAACTTATATAAAAACAACAATAAATTGTTGAAAGAAAAAGGTATTACCAGCAATAAATAAATAAAATTTAGTTGGCAATAAATGACCTGCCGAGGTTGATATGCCATAAAAACAAAACAAATCAACCAACCAACAAAAGCTTGGTCTGATACAGCTCTTTGAAGGATAGAGCATAGCAAGTAGTACTTACTGGAGCAGTTTAAAGAATCTAGCATCTTTTAACTATGAATCATATACAGGGTGGCAATAAAGTCACTATACAGTGACTTTATTGATATAAATACTACTAAAGACGAGGTAATTAATGAACAGTCCAGAAATGTATTATTAAAGTGGTTCTGACTAATAACAATAAAATACTATGGTAAACAATAAATTACCGATTTTCTTTGTTTTGTTCGTTTTTTTTTCTGATTGAATATCACTTGATTTTTGACATGATCTCTAGTCCCAAGAGACGTTCAAAGCAAGAAGCTAATTTTGAGTTAACAATCTTTCATGATCAGTGAAAATCTCGTTTTTTTTTTTTTGTGTTTTTCTCAGTGGTGATGAAATCATACCAGCTTGGTTTTGGAAATATTGAAAGCTACAAACCAGTCCTTCTTCACGCTTATCAATGGGCAAGAATGAGATAAAGGATTAGCTTCTCGCCTCTGGTCATTTAGATTTTGAGCGGTACATTGATCATATAGTGTCTTATAGATATAGATATTTTCTAAGGCTACTAAGAATGTAAGGATTTGGGCAGATATTCATTGCGTAATGCATATTTATAAGTTTTTCTAGAAAGTTACCTTTACTGAAATCACTTAATTTTCGAATTAAAAAAATTATTTAAATTCATTAATTACTTGATATTTTTCGTATTTTTTTTTTAATATTTGACGAAGATTAGCCATGAATAGTTTATTTTTTCTATAATTATTTTAGCTTAAAATGTAAACAGAAGTAAACAGAAATTAAATTTAACTCTAGCTTTGGTTAGCAATCAGTATACCTCACCCGGGAGATAAATGCGTAAATTCAACACCCCTATCTGCAGAAAAGACAAGTGACAGGAGCAGTTGGGCTTAAGCTACCGATTCACAAAGAAAGAACGCTCCTCAAAAGTTGGAAGTGAGATAAGTTACCGAATAATTGTATGAAAATGTTATAAATTTCAATTAGTAGCACTGGCTGCTCTGTCAATAAATACGAAATTTTCTCTAGATGTAAGCAGTTATTAGCATTTATTCCTCCCTTAAGTACCATGCGTAATGCCGGCTTGGACGACTCTCTCTCTCTTTATAATTACTGATTGACTTAGCAGAAGCAGTAGACCGCTGTTAGTTTTTATAGTAACCTGGGTTGGAAGCCAGTCTGTAGGACACAGTCTGTCCTGGTATTAAGCCATAACTGGTGAAGATACGTTCATATATTTCCCAGGGGTACTTACGCGTACCATTTACTAATAAGGAAATATTAATACTATTAAAAAGAATCAGAAACGGAGAATTGACTCTAATCAATATGAGCACTCGATAAGTAAAAAGAAGAAATCCGACGACGTCCTCGAACTTTTTCACTAATATTTGGATTATCGCCAAAAACGTACTTCAGGAACATTTGACGGTTGTTTCTGTGGAACGGTGTTTATCAAATACTGTTTGGAAAATCTGACCAAGGAAAAGGCCAGAGTTATTGAAAATGACGAAGTGGAATTGATTGAAAGAAAGGTGACAGCAAAATTAAATCAATGCTGAAACGATAAAAACTAGAAATTATAGAATAGAAAAAAATTATTAGTGGAGAAAAAATAATAGAAAAAAAAATAAAATGAGGGAGAAAGGAAATATATTAAGAAAGAAAACACAGTGATGAAATATTTGACAAAACGAGACCAAAATATCAAAAAGTTAATTTATATCTAAACTTATTTATTAATGCAACTTTGTCTCTTTGTGTGTGTGTCCGTTACCTATAGACTCCGAAACGGCTGAACCGATTTTCTTGAAAATTTACGCAGTTGTACTGTACGCATCTGCCAGTGTTCTTAGCTAGGTTTTGTGTCGAGGTACCCCCGATAAATGTCGATAATTGAAAAAAACGTGTTATAGAAGGAGTAGTCCGATTTTAATCAAATTTGATACACTCATAGACAAAGACATAAGAAACGATATTCATAAGTTTCAAGGTTGCAGTTCTTACAGTAGTGCAGAAAATTTAATATCGATACCAGAAAATCAAAATTTGACTTACATCCATTCATTTTTCTTTCAGTGTACGGTTTCGCTTTAATTGAAAGCAACTATTGCTTTTTAGTCTTTCGTGTCAACGTCCAAAGGGTCTGAGCTTCAGGACCATGTATTAGTTGATCTTATTTTTGCAATAAATAGCACGCATTCGACCAACGACATTAGCCTTTTTCCAATAGTGAATTTCTTTTCATGTTTTTCAGATCCCATGTACTATAAATAATGCCTTCGAAGAATACTGTCAGATCTTGTCCCTTTTCCCCTCTCATGCTTTAATATATATATATATATATATATATATTAATCATATCACCCCGAGCAAAGCAGTAACGCCACTAATGTGCAGAGGGTTACATAAGAGTAAAAGCACTAGATAGAAAAGTGAAGAGAAGGACAAACCATTTAGAAAGGAGCAAGCAAAGGGAGGGAACACAGGTGTGATGACAGTTGCAGAGGTGGCAAGAAAGGACAGGATATACAGAATGGTGAGGAAACAACTAGGGTCAAGTGGTTAAGAGATGGGTATTGACCTTGCATTTAAATTCATGGAGGTTGTAGCCGTCAGGAAAGCAAAAATAAGGAAGCGAATTCCACAGGCGGGAAGTGCGAGAAAAGAAGCTGAAGGAGTAGAATTGTCGTCTGCATTTGGTTGATCTCACTGTGCATGGGTGAGAGTTTGTTGCCAGATATTCAGAAATTATAACATGAATATGTTATATCACTACAAAAGTAGCTAGTTTGTTTCGACATTACTTGTCTTTTCACTTGATAAAACACAAATAATTTTATCAGTGTAAATTAAAATCGCTGTACTAACGAATAACTTTCAAAACTATTTTGTTGCACTGTCGACGTTTTTCGCCTTTGGTACGTCTGGAATTGTTTTACTTAGTCGAGCAAAAAGCAACACAAATTATTCCGTACTAAATTTATTAGTTGGTCGCAAAAGACAGGAAAATTATTAAACAATTTTTGTTTCAAAATATTTTTTAAAATCATTTCACCCCAAGCAAGGCGGGTATGTCGCTAGTACGCAAATGGTTACAGAGAGAGAAAGTGACTTGGTACAGGTGGTATCTAAGAAAAGATAAAACATGAACGAAATTAAAAATGGCGATAGGCGTTGCATTTAGATTTTTCTGGAGGTTGTAGCTATCAGGAAAGGGAGTAAACTAAATGAAGTTCCACAGGTGGGAAGTGCGAGAAAAGAAACAGTTGGATTAGAAGTGGTTGTTACATTTAATTATTTCGACGATGAAAAGGAAACCAATCACGTAGCCGACTTAAATTCATGTGGTCGGGGCGCCAGGGCAAAACAAAACCTGGCCAGAGTAGTTGGATGAAAATATTTGTAGAAAAGACAGTGAAGCCACATCACGTCGGTGTGAAAGTCACTGAAGTCGAGATGTCAATTTAGAATCGATTCTATTGCAGTTCATCCTTTGGATTTTGTCAAGAACTGCAAGATAATGAGCAGGAGCACCAGACCAGATATGTCAACAATATTCAATGCACGGACGAATGGTAGATTTATAAATATGCAAGATAGATTCTAACGAGAACATCGAGATGAATAGCTGGAGCACCAGACCAGTTATGTCAGCAATATTCAATGCACGGACGAATGGTAGATTTATAAATATGCAAGATAGATTCTAACGAGAACATCGAGATGAATAGCTGGAGCACCAGACCAGTTATGTCACCAATATTCAATGCACGGACGAATGGTAGATTTATAAATATGCAAGATAGATTCTAACGAGAACATCGAGATGAATAGCTGGAGCACCAGACCAGTTATGTCAACAATATTCAATGCACGGACGAATGGTAGATTTATAAATATGCAAGATAGATTCTAACGAGAACATCGAGATGAATAGCTGGAGCACCAGACCAGTTATGTCAGCAATATTCAATGCACGGACGAATGGTAGATTTATAAATATGCAAGATAGATTCTAACGAGAACATCGAGATGAATAGCTGGAGCACCAGACCAGTTATGTCAGCAATATTCAATGCACGGACGAATGGTAGATTTATAAATATGCAAGATAGATTCTAACGAGAACATCGAGATGAATAGCTGGAGCACCAGACCAGTTATGTCACCAATATTCAATGCACGGACGAATGGTAGATTTATAAATATGCAAGATGGATTCTAACGAGAAAAAACTTACAGTTCCGGCATTTTGATTAAAAAAAAAAGTGAGGCCGGAGGAGATGCAGCTCTATGGAGGTTAAAAGAAAGTAGTTTTGTTTAGAGGCATTCAAATTGACAAGCCATTTCCTACCGCAGTTAACCACTTATTGGAGGTCCTTTTCAAGAATAGTAGCCAGGTTTACTTTGTCAGCCTGGATGAATTTTCTATCGAGACAGGAGTAAAAGTTGGTCGCAAAATGTAATACTTGCGGAAGGGACAGGTGCAGACTGTAACATAGTGTGGCCTCAGGGTTACCCACCAGAGGTGCTTGCAGCGACACCATTCCATGAGCGATTTGGCACTGCAAGAACCCTGATATGAGACTGTTGATCAGATCGACCTCTCTAGACGCTACGCAAGTAGACGTGCTCCTACCTACCAGTGAGAAAACTGCTAACCTGGTCCCCACAGTATAAAGAAATGTTGCCACCATCCACACAACACAAAAGACCTCGTGACGGCACCACTATTAAGGGCTGAGAAGAGGAAAGTAATAAAAAAAACTTTACTAAACAGGAAGCCATAGATAAGCCTCTACTCTAGTTCAAGCAAGGTGGGGGAGTATGGACCGAACGATAGAAAAATCTGTAAAGAAAATTACTGAGTTTTAACTTAGTAATTTTCTTTACAGATTTTTAACTTAGTTTAAAGATATCCATTATAGATTCAAGGAAGAATTAAAATTGCAGAGCCATATCTCTGAATGTAATTTTAGTTAATTTCTTTGAATGCTCAATCCGAATAACTTATTTGGACAGTCGAATTGGCTATCAACGGAGCTTTTTGATCAAGCAATGTTTAACTGATATATTAAGCTGAGTGTGGAAATACAGGTCATTTTTAGAGCCATGTGCGCATGGTCAACTAGTTCAGCAGAATCAAAAAAGAAAAACAAAAAAAAGCTATTTTAAAAGTGAATATTTCAATAAAATTTTAAACACTCGTATGAGACAAAAATCAGTTAGAAAATAAAAACAAAAAGTATCCCGTTCTAGATAATATAAAACAAAGATTACCTCCTAAAGCTATGTTTGTTTTCTACTGGTTTTGTTCTAAAAAATAGTTCTAATCTATATATATATATTATAGTTTAGAACATGTGCAAATTATCATCTACTAAGTTTACATTTTATTTCGACATTGAAAGGACAATGTCTCATCAGTTAGTGTGAAGGGAGATGGAAAATTCTTTTCCCTATATTGGTAAATTTTGTATGAAAATTACGTGGGGTACAGAAAATGGGAAATTAGAATTTGCCCATCCTCTCCTACTCCATTCCTCCCCATATACATTTTCTTTTTGTTAAACCCAAAAGTTTGGTCAGAAAAGGCTGTAAAGGACCATATCATATCCTCTAGTGTTAAATCTGTCTATAAACTTTTTAACATGTCCATTAACCACCTCTCTCCTTTTTCCGCTTTTTGCTCAAATTCTAATTTACAACTTCCAATTCTGATTTCCCCATTTTCTCTCCCCCACTTACCTTTCACACAAAATTTACCAATATACGGAAAATAGGTTTTACATCTCCCTTCACACTACCTGATGAGACATTTTCCTTTCAATGTCAAAACAAAATGTACACTTTGTAGTAGGTGATAATTTGTACATGTTCTAAACGATAATTTATAATAAATATTCATAGTCCTATTTTATATTGAGCACTATTTTAAAATAATGTTTTGAACGTTGGTAATATTTTCTTCGTTTCTATTTCCCTTGGATATATATATATATATATATATATATATATATATAACCATAAATAAAATTACAGTAAGGTTAATAACCATAGCCATAATAAATCGAATCATATATAGACTAGATATGAGAATAGAAATTTATATGAGAATATAAAATTAAAACTTAGAAATTTAACCGTGAAAATGATTTCCAAAAAATGATCTAATTAAAAATCAAATTTTCAAAATTAAAAATTGAATAGAGAAAGCGATTCCCGAACAATGATATAAAAAATAAAAAATAAAAAATGTAAGACAAATAACACATTCCCTAAACCCAATATTAAGAATAAACATGCAAACTTACACCGATTGTAAAGACTCTGCAAAAATAAAAATAAACCCAAAAACTATCCGTACCAACTAATAAATTCCAACGGTCACAGACTGACTCAAATATCTTGCTAACACCCACCAACACACACTAACACTCTCCACAAAAAAATTCCAACTGTCAACGAAATATCACAATATCAACCCCCCCCCCCCCCAGCCAATACCCCTAACAAAACGAAATAAATGAAAATGAAAAGGATTCCCAGTACCACATCGCCTGACGAAGCATCGGTACTCCGATGCAGAAACGGACGCGCCTTCGTAGCGATTATATATAGAGAAATTATGTATATGTTCTAAAATATATATATATATTTATTAAAAATTATATATATATAATCAATAAAATCTCCAGTATTGCTGTTCTTTTTTTAATATTTTTGTTCTATATATTAAGTCAGAGAAGAGGGTTAATTTTATTTGGACTGGATATGGGAAACCTGATTAAAAATCTGATTAAAGTTTCCTTTATCGCTGCATCTAAAATTAACACCTTCAAGATTTCAAATTACTCGAAAGCCGGCTAGATTGTAGGAATAACTATAATTGAGTTTCTTTCTTAAAGAGCGTAAGCGTTTTCCTTGAGGGCGAAACCTTAAATTTGGCTAAGATTTGAGAACTTTGTCTAAAAATGTATTTTATTTCATTTCTGTCTGAAATTCTAGAACGAGTAATTCTAATTACATCCAAACTGACGATCTCGTCACAACGTTTCGGGTGCTGTTCCCTCCGGCATTCTACAGGTGCCACACGGAACAAGAACCGAAATGCTGTGATAACAGCGAAAATAATACATTATTTTGTTCGACTATGACAGCGTTCACACTATGTGAAAATGGTTTTACGAAGAAAGAATAAAAGAATGAATCGAGAGGATAACTCTTAACAAAACCTTTTATTCAATTCCAAGTCGAATGATGAGTAATAAAATGTAGGCCTTGGAAAAGTTTCCCGCTCTCTTTGGTGTCATGGCCGAAACTTTCTCTACCCATAATGCCCTTCTTCCAAACAGGGGATGTGACCAAAAAAACCTTATTTTTCATCCTTTCGGTCAAAGGGGGATAACTTTTCTTAAATATTCTTGTTAGACACCTTTGCTCTTGCAAATTCCTCTAATGATTTTTTTCCTTTCAGAAAAATTGCTTTAAAGTTGGATTTATTGATATGGTTCTCGATTGTGGGGGGGGGGGGGCTCATTTTACAATATACGTTTAGATTCTCTGACATAACTTAAATTTTAAAACTAGACCGTATATTTATACCTCTTATTCCGACTATTATCCTCATCTTTGTTGGCATTTGTACGACGTTTCAGTCGTTGTATGCGCCGTTCTTCTTCGGGTGCTAGGAATTTTGAACCGAACCTTTTATTACAATCACTGGGTTATATAATTCTCTTCTCTTGCGTAGAGCCTCTTTTTGTAGTCATGAGTTATCTCCCTCTAACCTTCCAAGTTGTTCACAAGTATTGTAGTCTGGTATTGAAGTCATAGGAACTAACCAAGATCTATATATACTGGGCCATGTGTCGTTACGAACAAGAACAACTGAATTTCTGGAACTTATAAACCTTATGTTCAGTAAACAATTTTTTTCAACCAGAGTTTGTATTGTATTTTTTTATTTTAATGGTTTTCTCGAGTATGTTTTTACCAGAGCTCATATGGCATTCTGTATTACTGGTTCCCATATTGTGTTCATCTCTATGCTCGGTCGGCTTAGAAATTTTTGTAGCCTAGCATATGTGCTGATTCCTTAAGTTTACGTAGTTTCCAGTGGCATTCTTTATTTCGATATCTTTCTCATAAGAGGCTGTGATACCCTTTTTCTCTCCATTTGTGGTCAGCCACGCCTGATCTTTCTATCTCCCATCGTGTTCCGGCCTTGCGATGTTCTTGTTGCATTACCTTAAGGGGGCGGCCTGTTTCGCCTTTATATTTCTTTCCAACAGCGACATGGAATGACGTGCATACAGTCCTTAGTCATGTCCTCCTCTGTTGGGGGTCTTAATCGGGAGAGATATCTGCGAAGTGTAGAACCACTTCTGAAGATCGTCCTGATGATATATGGACCACAGATTCTTTGTATTTTCTCCGATAACCCCTTCACATAAGGTAGACTGAGGCTGTTTTCTGATAATTGTTATCCTCATGCACCTTCCTTTTCATGTATGTTGGTGGTGTTGTCATGTACTTTGGATAACTATTTCGTTCTCGGGTACTGCTTATACTGACCATTTCCTGTTCGTATGACTCTGGGTCAGGTGAATGTTGGCTTGCGGTATACGGATGTCTTGACCACCCCAATCTGATGGCGTTATTAGCACATCCAGGAATGCCAGATTTTTGTCATTCTCTTTTTCCATAGTGAACTGTATCGATGATCTTATTGAGATCACATAGACAAGGCGCGTCTAAACTTCCCCCTGGTGTGGCCATTGTATGAAAATGTCGTCAATGTATCTCAGCCATAGAGTTAGCTTTAGAACTGTGGATTTTAATGCCATCTCTTCAAATTATTCCATGTATATATTAGTCAGTGATGGTAAATAATGGTGAGCCCATTGCTACGCCTTTATCCTGCCGATATATGTCGGATTCTAATCCGTTCGTTTTGCTTTGTGTGCAAAAAAGTCAGCTTCTCCATAAGGTTATCTAGTGGAATACTGGTACGTTATCCTAAAGATGAGTCCTAGGCCAGTCTGTCCCTGACTACCGATAGACCGTGGATACCTTGGTGAACAGACTCGCCACATCCATCTGGTTGCATTGGATGGTAGCATCTTTGATATGTTCCACGAAGTGGGAGGTGTTCGAACATATGAAGGTAACTTTCCTATCAGTGGGTCAATTACATCTACGAGGAAGCGGCTCAGAGGGTGGCACACCAAGCCCTGTCTGCTAACAATCGGCCTTAGCGGAATACCATCTTTAGGAATCTTAGCTAGACCATACATACGAGTTAGCTTGCTGCGACAGCTATCGTTCTGTTTTCAGCGTGAGGTCTTTTTTGCTTTGCTGTACCTACCACTTCTAATGTGATCTTCCAGTTTCTTGGTGTATTCAGTTTTGTCCATTACTACAGTTGCGTTTTCTTTATCAGCTGATTGTATGATGATGTCCTCATTACTCTGTAGGGTCCTGATTGCCAGCCCCTCCTCTTTCGTGATGTTTGGTTTTGGGTGGCTTTGTTTTATTGAATGTGTCTCACTTTCCATCTTAGCTCATCCACCTGAGCCTGGGAGATGTTCAAGGCTATTTTCTCTATACGGGCAATGATGTCTAAGTATGGTATCCGCCTGGTGGCTGTTGCGAAGTTGAGAACCTTGTCAGCGTTGGCTCTTCAGAGGCCCTCAACTGATGTTGACAACTGCCTTCACAGGTGGGTGATGGACCTCGTGGGTCCCCTTCAGATCTTTTAATCTATGTAGTTGCCGTACTTGACGAACCCTGATTGCATCGAATTCTTGTCTGAAGGATTTGTCTAATTCCTGTCGGATCCTTTTTTGGTCTTCATCATCAGTGATCCTGATGAGGAATGCTTCGAGCCTCTGGGAAATATCGAAATTCCTAGCATCTGAAGAAAGCCGGATGGCACAACGGCCGAAAGGTAGTACGAAGGGCAACAAAGATGAGGGCAATAATCCGAATAATGTAAATAATGCCTCATCTCAGAAATATGGACACTCTTTTAAGATTACGGCTGAAGAGATGCAATATTCTAGTGACATAAAATCAGAAGTAAACTAAGTCGATTGAAATTGACATTCATTTTTAATCAAAACTTGTCTCTTCTTTTCACATTATCAGGAAGTACTGAAGATCGAAGATTTGTTCTCTACTGGATGATGCTTAACTTCAGGAGAGCAACTCTACGCTTTCATAAACTCACGTTTTCCGCAGACATGACGGGAGTGATTTATATTGAATCAATTGCTAGATCTGCTCCTTGAAAAGGAAGCTCACTGGGTCATGACGGGCAGTTTTTTCTCGTTCGAATACATCATACACATTTATACATCTATCATTTGTCAATGCAAGAAATATTGCTTCCATATCTAGTCTGATGCTCCTACTATATATATCGAGCTTATTGATATAATTCTAAAAATCTGTAATGCAAAATATCCTGATCTGGACTCTCGACTTATATTTCCAACTTCTTTTTCTATTTTCTTCTGCAAACATTTTCACAAAGATCGTGCTGATGAGCTGTTTTCCTTTGTGCTTTGACTGCATCAACTTAAGCATGGTAACCAGTTTTCACCGTTTTACTGCTGAACTATCTTTTTATAACATACAACGTGTGTTAACACATTCGATACTCTGTTTTTATCAGCCGCCGACCAGGGGTGATGTTTCGGTGGCTATGGCGAGACCGCCACCCCTGGCGCCACCAGCAGCGTTTGCCACCAGGCAGGGTATAAAGATAAACTTGTTGATTGTCTTGTATATTCTCGTAAAGAAGTAAACAAAACGATCGTTCCTCTTTGCAATTTGTATCGGCAATGAAATTTCCTGAACGCGTTTGCCCTTATTAACACGCTCGTGGAGGAAGAAAAAATAACTTTATAGATGACTGCACAAATATCTCACTTGCGCATATTAGATCGTGATGTTGCGCGACTATATTTTTATAGATAACGACACGTCTCACCTGTGGAAGTCTTCATTGCTTGCTTCCCTGTCACTACGAATTTTCAAAATTTTAAATGCACTCTGATCCGGCGTCTTTTATCTTTTTGAAGTGTGTTTTTAGTGTCCTTTTCCTCACTTCTGAAGTTTTCTCATTCTCTTTCAATCCGAGTAGCCCCCTGCGTCCTAGTTAAATTATCGCTTTGCTTGGGGTCAAGTGGTTTTTAAAAGTTGGTTTGACCTTTTCCCGCTGCATATTTCCAGCTTCTCTTAATGCCTATTTTTCCAGGGTTGGAACATTGGGAATAATTCCCCGGATTTCTAAGTTACGATTTCATACCGAACCAATGATAAACCTATAATAGGACTCATATTCTTTAAACGTACATCAGTTTCAAAGATATATGTAGGTATATATAAATCTTCTATTAAGACGAATCGAAGGTAGCAATAAAATAAAACAGTGTTATTGTTGAAATTTCACAGATTTCACTATTGTATCATGTTATTTGAGTCAGGGCAATTATGACCTGAATTGAATGCTATGGACGTCAACGATTTGTGGTTCCCAACAGGACGGCACCACATGTCACACAGCCAATTATTGAATGAGAAGTTCACAGGTCGCATCATCTCAAAACAGCTATGTCAATTGGCCACCATGATCGTGCCACCTGACGCCTTTAAATTTTTTTCTTGTAGAATCATCTCAAAAGTAAGGTCTATGTAAGTAAGGTTAAAATGTAAGGGCAAAAGTAAGGTCTTCAGTCGTTCCTGTTTTTAAGAATTGGGCTGAACCCTCGGATCCATCCAACTATCGCCCTATCAGTCTTCTACCGATATTCGGGAAAGTGTTCGAGGCCATAATCAATGCTGAAATAGTTAAACATCTTACTGTCCACAAACTCTTCTCTGACAAGTAATATGGCTTCCGCTTTGCCAGGTCCACTACCGATATGCTAACAACCTTTACGGAGTACATGCTCCGGACACTCGATGAGTCAGGCGAGGCTCGTGCAGTTGCTCTGGACATCTCCAATGCTTTTGACAGGGTCTGGCACTCTGGCCTCCTTTGCAAGCTACGGGGTTACGGTATTACCGGACGCCTGCTTGACCTAATCAAGTTGGCATTTTCAGGTTTTCTTTTTGCTAATGGCCATACATTCAGTTGACTTAAAGCTTATGCTCAAGTTCATTCTTCTCGCTTTCTCTTGCTAACTTCAAAAGGAGGTCCCGTATTATCTTTTTCGTGTCTGCTATCAGCACCGTGGCATCCGCGTATCCAGTCCTTTTTAAACAAACGCAAAATGAAGGTTGTATTGAATGGGCATGCCCCTTCATCCTACAGTACGAATGCCGGTGTCCCCCAGGGCTCTATCCTGGGCCCGACGCTCTTCCTTCTTTTCATCAACGACCTCCCAGATGAGATCAAGTCCCAAGTAGGCATCTACGCAGATGACACCACAATATACTCCCGCACAAGTAAGAAACCTGGCATAGACATAATCAGCAGCGAGACATAACCTCGCTGCTGACCTTGAACAGGATCTACACTCTGTGGTGAACTGGGGCGAGAAGTGGCTTGTCAACTTCAATGCGTCCAAGACCAAGCTGTTGTCTGTCAACCATCACAGGCAACCTCTTCTGCCTCACATAAGCATGGACCAAGCGATTCTCCCTGAGTGCAATACACTGCGCCTCCTCGGCCTTACCCTCTCTTCTGATCTCAAATGGAACCGCTACATCGAATCCATAGCTAAATTCACTGCTAAGAAGGTTGTGTCACTGTGTCGATCCAGGATGTTCTTTCCGCCTGAATCCATCCTGCATATATACAAGTCTACCATTCGACCCTACATGGAGTACTGCTGCCATCTATGGTCAGGCGCCCCTGCCGCTCACCTCAGTGTTCTCGACAGGCTCCAAAGGAGAGTTAGTAACGTGATAGGTGCTGACTTGGCGGCTCGACTACAGCTAATTCCCCACCGACGAAATGTGGCTTCCCTTTGTCTGTTCTTTAAGTACTTTCATGGCTTCTGCTCAGACGAACTTAAGTCACTGGTGCCTCCTCAACAGGTGTTTACTCGTGCAACCAGAATGGCAACTGGGTCCCACCCATTCACAGTTAGGTTAGCCAAATGCAGACGACAATTCTACACCTGCAGCTTCTTCTCTCGCACTTCACGCCTGTGGAACTCGCTCCCATATTCTTGCTTTCCTGACGGCTACAACCTCCAGAAATTTAAATGCAATGTCAATACTCATCTACTAACCACTTGACTCTAGCCCTTCCCACACCCCGTATATCCTTCCCTTTCTCTCCCCCCTTGCAACTGTCATTACACCTGCATTTTCATCTTTCTATTGCTTCTTTCTAATTGGTTTGTAATCCTCTTCTCCCTCCTCTAATTCATTTTTTTTCAGTTATGTAGCCCCCCGCACATCAGTGGCATTTACGCCTTGCCCGCGGTGAAATGATTTAAAATAATATGCCTACAAACTATTAACAATTCAACAACTGAAGAATGAGATAAAGCCTACAGGTTAGATCGCGGAGCAACTATGCAGAGACGTTCTCAAAAATGTTGACCATCGAGTGGAGGTGTGCCTTGGGTGACATTTGGGTGACATTATTTTTCACACAAAATTGTCATGACTTCAGATAACATGATCCAATAGTGAAATCAATAAAATTTCACCAATAACACTTTTATTTCTTAGTGTCTTCGACCCGTCTTAATAGAACACCTTATATGTAAGATTAAGGTCCAGTTTTAAATTCAATTTACATATGAAATTAAAAACCAGTGAAAAGCGAAATTTTCTCAAAACAATTTTCCAAAATATATGGAATTCGAACACCTCCAAATCAATGTATGTAAGAAAAATCTATTTCAAGACATAATTTCTCAACTTGAGAGAATCGAATTTTCAACTTGGTTTTAGTTTTCTCAATTTTTAAAAAAATAATTCAGACTTTGTTCCAAACTGTCTTGTATTTCTTATTGGGATTCAAGGCGATTTATTTGCAAATGTTTTTGAACATCCTACTGTTGTCAATACTTTAGGGTGGAGAGTAAAATGCGGTAGGGTTATTTTTGTGGGTTTCATCTCTACAAATCCAAAATAGACAAATTCGAAATATTTCATTTTAGTTGCTACCATCCGGGGCTAATTTTTTCGTGTTGAAGACGAACAGGGGAAAATAGTTTGTTTTTTTTTGTGATTTTTTTTAATGTGATTTTCCTTTCTCTCACTAGTCTGGTTAGCTTTTGAAATGCGTTCTTGGTCATGGCTGTGTATCTGCGAATCTCGATGTCACACTTTTAATCTTCTACCAGAACGCTTCTCTGATATTTACATTTCTTTGTTTTATTTTAGTTTCTCTAACCTTTAGTTGGCATTTTCAGGTTTTCTTTTTGCTAATGGCCATACATTCAGTTGACTTGAAGCTTATGCTCAAGTTCATTCTTCTCGCTTTCTCTTGCTAACTTCAAAAGGAGGTCCCGTATTATCTTTTTCGTGTCTGCTATCAGCACCGTGGAATCCGCGTATCCTACATTGTTGAGATTGTGGCCGACAATGACAAATCCTGGCAAGGATTTTATTTCTCTCAGAAACTTGTAATCACAAATGAAAATTAGAGGATATATCTCTTAACATGAACAGCGGAACGAAAACAATCCCTCCTCTATAGATTAAATAATGGGTTCAAATGGAAATACCGAGAAGTTTACAAGAATCGATCACCCGATGAAGATCGAAGAGCACAATAGCCGAAACATTGTGATAATAATTTTTTTTTTTTTAATCATTTCACCCCGAGCAAGGCGGAAACGCCACTGATGTGCAGGAGGTTACATAAATGTAAAAAGATTAATTAGAAAAGAGTGAGGAGTACAAACTAGTTAGAAAGGAACAATAGAAAGCTGAGAAAGCAGGTGCGATTACAGATACTTAGGTGGAGAGAAAGGGAAGGTTATACAGGGGAGGGAAGAGAGCTAGAGGCCAGTGGTTAGTAGATGAGTATTGACTTTGCATTTACATTTCTGGAGGTTGTAGCCGTCAGGAAAGCAAGAATACGGGAGTGAGTTCCACAGGCGGGAAGTGCGAGAGAGGAAGCTGCAGGAGTAGAATTGTCGTCTGCATTTGGCTAACCTGACTGTGAATGGGTGGGACCCAGTTGCCAGTCTGGTTGCACGGGTAAACACCTGTTGAGGAGGCATCAGTGACTTAAGCTCATCCGAGCAGAATCCATGAAAGTATTTATAGAACAGACAGAGGGATGCCACATTATTAATGATAATAATAACCGAACAAAAACCATTACACTAAATGAATAAGTGAAACAACGACTTTTAAAAGTAGGCAAATATTGGTGGCATTAGTTTTCATTTCTTGTGCGTGATAAGCCTAAAGCTCTTCTAATGTCGTTGGCATACAGGAATGATCTCAGATTTATGAAAATAAAAATAGAATTTTTATTTATCCAATTCATGAAAAGATACAGTATTTGTCTATACTTCTGAAATGAGGTAGTATTTACATTATTTACATTTTTCTGACTGTTGTTTTCATCTTAGAGTTGTGAGTTCAATACCTGGCTACAGGAGTGATGAACAAATAACTTAGAGAGTTGCGTTAAAGGGAGATAACTACATGGCATCCAGAAGTAGCATCGCACATAGAACGATAATACTCTACCCCAGTAGTCAGAAAAAAGGCTTCGGTTAAAAATTCCAATCACTTGAAGAAGACTGAACCGTACAACAGCCGAAACATCCTAAACATGGCAATAAACAACAGTCCGAATAAAGTAAATAATGAATAGATACAGATTTCGAATTGGGGCGGGGAGGGTAATTCTTTTTTTCTTTTCTTTTTTTTTTGTGGGTCTCATAACTAAGGATCCCGGAATGATTTTTGGCACCATTCATAACTTTCATGTGAAAGTTTCGATCTTATCTCAAGATTTTGCGATTGTACAACGAGACAATTGATGCATCAGTACGTATGAAACATAAATTGAATACAAATTTAATAAAATACTTTTGTCCAAATTATAGGTGTTTTCGCATCAAACAAAATATAGTTTTAAGGAACGTCAGAACACTAAGCCAGGTCACTTGAAAGAAGATAGCTATCTCCAATGTGCTGCTGTTGTTGGCAGTTTGTACAACGTTCACGGCGTTTGATTTCATTGCCAGAGTTGGTTTAAAAACTTATGCCCTGGATACGTTTGGAAGAAAAAACATTCACGTTTGATACCTGCTTTGTTTCATTACGTTTGTATCTCGTTATCAAATAACTGACCGGTCCTGAGTATGACCGTAAATTGCAGCCGGAAGTTTGAAGGAGCTTGGAACTATCTCTTCATTGCAGTTGTAGTTTCCCTGATCCGGAATGGTAGCACTTGCTAGGGTCCCAGCTATGGGCAAATAGTTAACTCCCAAACTGAGATCAAAACACTACGAAAGTATAAAAAATACTTTTGCAGAAAAATAAACATTTTTAAATGAAAAACATTACCAACAATGCATTTTTGAAAGACAAAAATATTACCATAACACATTTTTGAAGGGGAAAAAATTATTGCCATAATACATTTTTGAAGGGAAAAAAATTATTGTCATAACACATTTTTGAAAGGAAAAAAATTATTGCCATAATACATTTTTGAAGGGAAAAAATTACTGCCATATTACATTTTTGAAGGAAAAAAAATTATTGCCAAATTACATTTTTGAAGGAAAAAATATTGCCATAATACAGTTTTGAAGGAAAAAATATTGCCATAATACATGTTTGAAGGAAAAAAAAAATATTGCCATAATACATGTTTGAAGGAAAAAAAAAATATTGCCATAATACATTTTTGAAGGAAAAAAATTACCAGCAATACATTTTTGAATACAAAATTAGAAGAGATTTTCAGTTTAAAAAAAAAAACATTTCACCAAAATTTGACTAAATCAACCTTCTTACTATAACTGAACATTTAAAAAAATACCTTAAAACGCTACCTTTTTGGCATTAAATAACAAAACTCAAACTCAAATACCTGGCCTTCACTAGATGTGAAACGATATGTAATAATTGATTTGTTGGTTAAACAGTTGCTTCTTTTTCACTGACGTCAGAATCAATGTTGTAAAAGGATTTAGAAAGCGAAATTTAAAGATTATCTTGTAGAGTTTATCCATTTGGAAGACTGACATAGGTCTTATCTACAATGGATTTTGTGTTACACGCTGTAAACTAATATTTGTAACACGGTGGCAATATTATAGAATCACGAATATTAAAATATAATAAAATCCCGTGAATGTATACAGTTGTATGTCAAAGTGTTTGAATCTGAGATAACTTCGTGTTATTTGTTTCACTTATTAAACTGACCTCCTTTCGTCACTTTAGTAAAACGGATAAATACTTAAATTCATAATTTTATTTCAAAAGTTTGCAACATTTTATTGAATTTCGCTTTATCATTCAGACCTCACTTCCGCTAATACTTTTGGCACTGATCAGTGAGAATTAACTTGTCTAAAATCTTTGGTAAGGTTTCTTAAACACTTGACTGGTATTTCCGATCATTTTTTTTTTCAGAATACAGAATCCTACCAAGTTGTTCAAATTTTATGAATTCCGTTTATGAACAGAAATTTTAATTTAATTCCGTCAATGCTCGATTTAATTAATAACAGGCGATTACATAGTAGGACTCAAAACGACGTCTTCTGAAGTCCTGTGGAGGTAATTTACAAAGATTCTTCAGCAATGAATCACAAGGGCTAAGTATGGGAGCTATTTTAGGGAGCCGCTATCTCACTAATTCCTCTTGGGTTTCCTCTCGATAACTGCTACCAAGAAATCCCATAAAATGTCAGCTCTGATCTCGCACACACACACACACACACACACACACACTGAAACATACACAATGGAAACTGATTTTTTTTACAAAATATAAAATTGGGGATAAATTCAGGTCGCGTTTAGCACAACCAAATACCTATGTTCAAGCAATACTTCGACTGTCCTAAAAACATTTTAGTGAATGTTAAACTAGTTTTTTATTTCGTGCGTGTATATATATATATATATATATATATATATATAGTCATCCGCAAACAGATTGCTATGACCGAATTGACATCAGTCGGCGATTCTGCCGCTGATCTATGGGCGACAGACTTTTAGTGTGTGATATACCATGTAAACATACGCTATATATATATATATATATATATATATATATATATATATATATATGTGTGTGTGTGTGGTAATGTGATCATTATTTTTTTCAAAATATAATTTACGTAAAAAATGTTCAAACGTTTCGTTTTTCCAAGTGCTTTCGGCTATACTTTTAGACATTATCAAGGATGGATTTTATTTCACGTGTAACGTAATATATATCGTCCACGTATTAAAAAAATATATGGAAGCATTATTAATAAAGAAAAATCCAACATTTAATATTAACTACGAACACGGCGAGAACTAGCTGACCGTGTTCGGAATATAAAACACATGACGCTGCACACATGGATAAGCACTACGAATATTCAGTTACACGTAAAATAAATGGAACCATGTTTCTTTTGCATCAGCATCCTTTTATAGAACCACATTTTTGCACCAAGTCTTAAAATGATGGCTAAAAGTATAGCCAAAAGCGGTCAGAAAAACAAAACATTTGGAAAATATTTATATAATTTATGTTCTGAAAAGAAAAAATATGTCACATGTTAAATTATATAAAAGAAATAACTATAATAAATTGTCATTTTTAATGATGTCGATTATTTACTTTTAATAGTTTATCAGTAATTATGTATTTTACATTCAACGTTTTCAACATTTTTATTGTCATTTTAGATTTTCTCCTAGATTATCCCGGGGAATGTCTATCGTTTCAATTGGCGACACATCTTTTCTGTTATTCTTCAGTTAATCTGAAAATTCTTCAATACACGGTTTCCTGTTTACTAAACTTTCTCTTTCAATTTTAGTGCACACTTATTTTGGACGCTTCTTTCGCCGACCCTAATCTCTTAGGTTTGTTACAGCACTAATTTCTTTCGATTCATAGTGAACTGATTGGAATGTGGTATGCCAATCCTTGAAATGTTTTTATTTTATTGTTTTTTTGTATTTCGTCATGAAGGACTCATTCGTTTTACAAATAATTTCTACAGGCTTCCATGATGATTTTCAGTCTTACAATAAGAAGGGATGACCTGATGTGAAGACTGAATATAACTTTTTTATTTCAATCACACAAGTTATTTCAACTAATTGCCGAATAAATTAATTCTTGTAGATTTCTGTCTGAAGCTATTTTTTCTTTTTTTTTTTTACAAAAGCTAATGTTACAAATGTAACTAAATTTGAAAGGGTGAAATCGAAGAAAAAATTCGGGAATCAAATCAAAATATAGTTCAACGAAAAGAAAAAAATTAATCCTTGAATTAATTTGTTTTCATGCAAATGAAAGAACTGTCTTCATATATCGATGAAAAACTGTATTTCAGTATCATGTGTTATTTGATAACCAAAAACGTATTCTAAACTATTATAAAGTATGATTATATCGCAGATTGTAATTGATTGTCACAGAAATCAGTTTAATTTCCCCACTCTGTGATGTGCTATGGTGTCCAATTTACTAAACATCAAAATGTTTTAAGATTGTTTTTTTTTATATAAAATTTAAATAGGCTTGAAAGTAGTTTTTCGCTCAACCTTAAAGCATTAAGTTTGGGAAAGAAAAGAATGCCCTCTTGGTTATTTATGGTCAGTGCTATCACGTCTTTGTTTTTATATATATATATATATATATATATATATATATATATATATATATATATATATACCCTCAAACAAGGGAATAATGCCATTAATACTCAATAGGCGACTATATGAGAGAAAAGCACACCAGTCATATTTTTATTGGTAATGTGCTCGTAACATTATAGAAACAAGTATCGCGCATGCGCGTCCAATTCTTCTTCTTCTATGTGCCCTATCACTTCAGGATGTAGGCGATCATGGTTCTCCACGTCTCCCTATCCCTTGTGGCTCTTAGTATTTTTGCTCCTGTTATTCCTGGCAAACTTGTTCCGTCATCCACCTGATCAGGCCCTACAAATATGTTATCCGTTGCCTTCCTCTGTCTCTCTTTCCTTCTATCTGGCCAGTCAGTATCAGGTTCTCCAAGCTCTCCTTCCTTATTGCATGTCCCAGGAACTTCAGTTGTCTCTTCCTGATGCTCAGTATTAATTTCCTTTTTGTTGCCATTCTTTCCAACACTTCATCGTTGCTAGCATGCTCAGTCCACGATATCTGTAGCATCCTTCTGTAGAACCACATTTCCGCTGCTTCCAGTTTTGTCCTCATTTTCGATGATATTGTCCAGCATTCAATGCCGTATTGAAGAACTGACATTACATAGCAATCCAGCACTCTTTTCTTTGTTTTTAGTTAAATTTGCCTGTGTATTAGTTCTTTACTCAGCTTCTGGAACGCGTCTTTGCTCTGCCACTTCGCCTTCGGATCTATGTGTCGCACTTTCCATCTTCTGTTAGAACACTTCCTAGGCATTTAAATTTTTGTACTTGCTTGATTCTGTTATCCCCTACCTGTATTTGGCATTTTGGATTGCACCTTTTGCTGATGACCATGCATTGAGTTTTCTTAGTTTATTTGTAGTCCTTTTTTGTCACTCTCGACTGCTACCTTCTGTAGGAGGTCTTGTAGTTTTCTTTCTGTGTCTGCAATCAGCACTAATACATGGTATTAATAGCTTGTTTTGTTATTTTTTTCCTAATGACGTTCTATTCGTATCCCGTAGAATAACAATGACGATAAAATGTTTCCACCAATACATCCGATGTTTTCATCTTTTGTGCTTCTATGAAACTAATTACTGGTTAAAATAGCTGTTAAAAGCCTGGAACGGACAGACGGGATCGGCTATTTAAATATTACTTTAGTATTTTATTTTCCCTAATATGTTGTTTAGAAAACCGACGCTGGTCTTTACACAAGAAAGTGAATTGTTTTACTATCCGCCCGTGTATTGAATACTGCTGCCACATCTGGTCGGGTGCCCCTGCTATTCTCCTCGACGTTCTTGACAAAATCTAACGGAGAACCTGTAATGTGATTGATACCGACTTGGCAGCCTAGCTGCAGTCACTCTCTCACCGGCGTGATGTGGCTTTCCTGTGCCTCTTCTATCAATACTTTCGCGGCTTCTGCTCCGATGAACTTAGATCACTGGTGCCCCCTAGGTATGAATTTACACGTGCTATTACATTAGCAAGTAGGTCCCACCCTTTTACAGTGAAACCGATAAAATATAACCGCAATTTCTACTCTAACAGCTTCTTTTCTCGCCTGTGGAATTCCCTTCCATATACTTGCTTTCCCGACAGCTACAATCTCAAGGAATTTAAATGTCAGTTCAATAGACATCTCCTATAACACTAACTCGCATCCATTCCCTCAAACTCTCTTCCCATCTACCCCACCCCCATCCTCTGTATCCTCATTCGTCTGTTACCGTCCTCCCGACATTTCCTATAACTAATCTCTCTTTCTCCTCACAGTGGAATGCCTTGCTTGGGGTGAAATGACAAAAAAAATATACAGGATCAACGATTTTGAATAAAATGAAAACTACATTAAATTGCGATGATAAAGTGGGTACCCTCAGTATAACCGAGGTAGCTGTTGCTAATCTGAGATCAAATACACTGGGTGCAGCAGATCAGAGAATTTGTCAGTGTGAGGCTATTAATTCTAACGTGTTTAATATTTCTTAAGAACTGAAAGACATATCCGTTGTTATGGATGGTAGATCGGGAATAATATACCCCCGTAAATGTATAGTTGTAATATATTTCCTTGAACGTCATAATAAATTGGGTGAAGTCAACAAAAGACAAGTTTGGTTGACAGATGTATTCGGCCATGGATGATGTCAACAAGTGCAACAAAAAGAAAAACAAAACAAGCGACAACTTGCTTAAAAGGCGATGGCCGGCAAGAATATGATTGACTGATAAAACTAGCAAAAGATAAACATCAGCCAAGAACAAAGGTAGTTGACAGGCATCCGGCCATAGATAACGTCAACAAAGTGACAACCTGGAAACGCAAAACTGTGCAGACTCGTACGACCGGCACCCCACTGTATTTATTTTTTTGTTTGCATTTTGGGGGGGGGGGGGGCCGCTTTCATTTTTTTTTTTTGTTTTCATTTTTTTTGTTTTAATTTTGTTTTTCATTTTTTTGTTTTCATTTATTTTTGTTTTCATTTTTTTGTTTTTTGTCATTTTTTTTTTCATTTTTGGGTTTGTTTTTTTTCATTTTTTTTTTTTCATTTTTTTTTTTTTTGTTTTCATTCTTATCAATTAGACCCTAAACTTTAAGATTAACAAAAGAAATTTGGGGGGAAAAAATCAATATTTAAAGATTTTTAGGGGGTTCTCAGTTTCTTATACAACGTTCTAGTAAATCAATCCTCCATATTGAAAACACTCGCTTTGGGGTCGAGTAAAAGCCATTCTTGGAGTTTCTGAAGAAGAACTTACTATTGTAAGAACTTAACAAGTTTTTCGGGGGAAAAAAATGAAAAGCAAAAAAATTTCAGCCGGAGGTGCCGGTCGTACAGGTCCGCCAAAAATGTGTGGAAGTTTCTAGAATATATAAAATTAGAAATTTGGCTGAGGAGACAGACAAGACTCTCGTGTAAATTCAATGAAAGTTACCCGAATCGAAATATATCTGATAAACAGAAACAAAGCCAAAACGTTGTGATAACAAAGACGAGGAAAATAGCCAGCATGTAAATAACACCTGATTCCGGAAATTCACCCTGATATTAAGATATGTGTAAACCTCGTAATCATGTCACAACGTACCCGCTCTTTTTCTAAACAACACTCGTATTAAAATGTTTTCCAGTCCCAATTTTTTTATTCAACCCACTGTATTTCGAATTACGCTTCCTACCTAAACTTTTACTCCAAGCTTTACTTTTTCAAATTATTAGACTTTTTTTTATATATCTTATCAAACTTTTACAAGTTATTTAAAGCCAACAATATTTTTAAACGGTACGATTTTTTATCTTTGAGATAATTCACTGATACAGGTTTTACTAACTGACCCATATCTGGGTGAGGAGGTTGATTCATACTTTTATCAAGGGTATTTACGCGTAAATTGATATAACAAAACCGACTAGAATTGGAACACAGCTTTCGAATTAGCAATTCAAGATCGCTATACGTTACATCAACTGTACAGCCAAGCTTACAACACCTGATATTCCCACGCAGTCACCTTTCTAAATACTGACCAAGCTCGACTTAGAGATCGCACAGAAACCAGTATTTTATTATGATATGGCCATATGCCAAATTATTATTAGAATAATAAAACAAGCAGAATTGAAACCTCTAAGGGAATAGTAACTATCAACTCTAATGTCGGAATTGTTATATCGACATGGACGGTTTAGACGTGGCAACGTTATACGTCAGTCAGTTAGTTAAGTGCCATACGTGATACACGCTTGGGCGATCATGTCTCGAAAGAGACATGACTGACTGGGCAGAAGATTATCCCGCAGTAGGTTGTCATTCGTTTCAGCGGTAGACTGGTTGCCGATCAAGGCTACAGAACCCAATCTGTCCTGTTATTTAACCCTATAACTGGAAGGAATAGACGGATTAATACCTTTCCCAAGGGTATTTGCGCGTAAATGAACACGATGGATTCAACTGGAATTCGAACTCGGCTCCCCGCTTTCTCATTCCGAGTCGATATCCACTGTACCACAACGCACATCCACGTACGTTATACGTACTCAGTGTAAATAGAATTTCCTAAAAGAGAATTAGGAAAAAGGACAACAGAATCCAACATGGAATATTCTGCAATATTGTTTGGATCTCTCTTGACTTCCAACTCTTTATCCATCACTTGTTCTCGTTTCTCCTCTTTCCAATCTCTCGTCATCGTCATACATATCACTTCCTCTGTCTCTCCTCTGCATTCATTGAATGTAATTTCCGATTGCGATTATTAATCCTGCGTCTTCGTCCTCCGCCGTCCTATCTCCGATCCGAGTTGGTCTTAGCGGATCAGTCTTGCCAATCAATAGCAATTCGACCGGCGTGGTTAATTATGATAATTCATTTTTAGTAAATTTGGCAGAGGTAAAAATGTTAAGTCGGCTAACAAGGCTGCAAGTTATACGCACATTAAGGATACTCAAAGTATTCGAGAACATGTATAAAATGGAAGACAACCCCAGCGTAATGTTGCGCGGCATGCGACAAATTTTTAAAATCCCTTTTTTTCTTTCATAAATAAGAGTATTAACATCTCTAGTCTCAAATTTGACACAGGAAATGAAAAGACGTAATGTGCATGTTGCACAAGCAGTCAATCACAGCGTCTATGTTAATAGCCACCTTCTAGAACGTGCTTCTTCGTGAAAGATCAGGAACAAACTGAAGATCCTTGATAAGGACATGTCATGGTTTACAAAGAGAAAGAACCTCCGGTCAGCGTCGCAAGTTCGTTGAGCAGGTCGAAGAGCTCGGACGCACAAAAAATAAGTTAATAACGATCGTTGACGTCCCCTCATTTGTAATATTTGGTCAGCTAGTCGAACTCTAGAATAAACTATCGCCCGGTTTACACTCCACCCACGTCTATTGAACACGTGAAGAGGCTCATGCCTTGTTCCCTGTTTAGGATGTGGTTTCCGGCTTTCTCTTTTCCAATCTTTTCACTCCTATGTAGCCCCCTGCACATCAGTGGCGTTACCGCCTTGCTCGGGGTTATATGATTAAAACAAACTTGCGATGAGGGCTTAAGTCTTCTATCTGATAGCGAAAGATCAGAGAAAATATTTATCTAATTTGTGTTATCCTATCTCTTGAATAATTAAAAAAGTTACGGTTGTCATCGTGAGCAAAACAGTCCTCCCATACAAAGAAATGGTTAAAGGAAGAGATCCTGTATGTGACTGGGATCCATGATATCCGGACAGAAATTTACTTATGATGCCAAGAGAGAGATTTTGAATGAAGAATGAGGCCAAGAGAGAGATTTTGAATGAAGATAAAATTAATGTTTTCTGTTTTTCACGTGTACAGCTTATTTTTCAAAATACTTTTTATTGGATTTTTTATATGACACGTTTTCTGTTCCTCTATTAAGCGTATCCAGACTGTAAATGTTCAGTGAAGTTTTGTTACATATAGTATTTTACATTAGCTATTTCTACAGGCTCTCAAAAGACTGCTTCATCACCTCCAAGTAAGAGATTCTTGTGTGACCGGAAGTAAAGGTTTGTTTTGAAAAAAACAAAAGAAGCAAAATTTAAGGGAGATGGTTCAAGTGTTAGCTCTAATGCGTAGTTGATAGTTCAATCTTAAATGATAAAAATAAACTTCAGGAGTATCAGGTGTATAAAATTAAATTCTAACCAGTATCAAAACTTAGGTTAAAAATTAATATAACACTTAAATGGGAAGGAAGGTGATCAAAGTGGCAATAAATGTGTAAGAATTGAATTTACAGTTAAAAGATATCGTGGAATAGAGGAAGGGATTTAGTGAATCTTATATTAAGGAAATTTAAATCTACTTTTATGTCAAAACTTGCTAACCAATCCATTTCTCTAATCTTAAAAGTAAATTTTGATTGATATTTTGATATGCTAAATTTTTGTAAGTGCAGATTACATCTATCACTCTTACTATTAAAAATACGTGCTGAACCTATTAACTTCAAGTCTTTTTGTGGATTCAGATCTTCTTCCTACAGTTCTCAATGCGTTGGAGAAAGAGTTGTTCGAAATTGTAATTTTGGGCTGTTAAGAGTTTCTATGATCATAATATCTTTATTTCCTAACTCCCGCCGATATTCCAATGTAGATATACTTCTTATCTTTGGAAAAGGTAGCTTGGTAGACTTACATGTAGCTTTAACAGAATAATTTTCTTTGTATCTGCAATTGGAGGAAGGGTACAAGCCCGAATTTAATATTAGTATCATAGAAACTTATATCTGATCTAATATTACTAGGATTCATTAAAATTATTTCCCAAATATTTTCCTGAATTTATTTCTGTTTTTATATCTGTGTGTTTTAAATCCGAACAGAAAAATGCATGTAGGTAAAATTCAAAATGAGATCCTATCAATATTAATCTTACTAATATTAAAAATGATCCAGGTAGAGAACTTAATGTAAATATTACCTATTTACAGAGCCAAATATTCAGATTCTTTTAAATAAATATCTGTTTTTCTCTCTCTTCTCCCCTAACCTCTGTAAAAACATCAAGACGCCTACCTTCTAACATAATATAGTTTCTCTTAACTCTCCCTCGAACTGTTCTTATTTATTTTCTTTTTCCTTCTTTTCAAATGATCTTCCGGTGTATGAATTTCTTGAGTTATCCATAATAAATTTGGTCGCTGACGAAATGAGTATTCCTCGCGGAAATGATCATGCGACACGTGATTCTTCGAAGTTTTATTCGAAAAAAAAAAAAAAAAAAAATATATATATATATATATATATATATATATTTACATATATATATATATTTACTATGATGGTTGTTACAATGTTTTTATAAATTCATAGTATCACTACCCAAACATTTTCGCGTTTCGAAACCAGCCCATTATGTGGATGCTCCATCTTCAGGTGATTTGTTTGAAATGAGAATTATCTAGTTGAAAACCCGTTTGTTTGTGTTAGATTTTTTTCGGGGGGGGGGGTGTTAGAGGGGTTGGTCTGTATTTTGAGTTCTGTTGACCTTTTTAAGGTCTTAGGGTTAAGTGTTTGTGGCTGGGTTCAGGATAGGTTAATTTATTTATCGTGTGTGGGTTTAGGCTGCTGGCGCCTTGCGTGTTGTTATTTGGTTTAGTGGTTGGTAGGTGTTGTTTTGTTTTGGGGTTGGTTTCTTCTTACTTTCATTTTTGTTATTTTGTATTGGGGTGTGTGCTTTTTTGTTTTTTTATTTTTTATCGTGTCGATATTTTTATTTATTTATCTACTATTCTGCTGCAGCTGCACTATTTTTTGTTGGTGTTGTATAGGGTTTGTTTTCTTTTTCTGTTTATTTATAGAGTTGGTTGTGTGTATTTTTTGTGTTTTTTTGGGGTGTTGTGGGTGGGGTGTTGATTTGTTTACTTAAGTTTTAACGAGAAATATTTGCGATGTTTGCATATTACTGCTAATTCGTCTCTACGGTTTAATAAATCGTTGCTGTTAGGGTACTGAAGAATGTGTAGTTTTTCACTTAGACATAAAAGGCAGATGTCGTTTTTATATATATATATATATATATACGGACTTTTAAACGTAATTATCAATGGATATCTGTGTTTTAAGAAGAGGCCCCGTTTTTTATTTGAATAAGTGTGTTTTACGTCTAACGACTGACGTACTTAATATGCATACTTTACTAACAAAAAGCTTTCTGACTTTCATTGTTCAATAAAAATGAGTATTCAATATAGGTATCCAGCATACTTTTTCTGTTAACACATTATCTAGTTGTTTACAGTTTTGTGAAGCCTGATGTTATGTAAACGTAAAACTCTGAAACATTACAATGATTAAAATATTCGGCTAATGGACCGCGTCATATTTTGTATTAAGCACGACACAAAAAAAGCCCACGTGATCCTCAAAATAACTCTGTTTTCTGAATATTCCTTTGGTTGAAAACCAGGTTTTTGACTGGTGTTCGCGTTTCAAAGCCGAATCTAAGATGATTCATATTCAGGGTAACCAATTTCTAACAAAACAAAACCTATGTCTTCTATGACTGGAATCGGTCATTGTCTGACAGAAGAATTTATTTCAATAGCTTTCGATATAACTAATTATTTACACAGAATATATATTTTTTTTTAGCAATCTAAATTACGGCAACATTGTTAGAGCGCGCGTGTGCGTATATATATATAAGAATTGGCGCTCGATTTTTATTCTGTTTTTGATCGTATATACAAAACACTAAGCTGTTTTTGGTAGGATAATGAAAAGAACCCTGTATAGAGAACATCTTCTCACTCACTCGCTCCCTCGAGCAAACATAATTTTCAATGGCTTGAATGATTACAAAGTTGAAAGATTCGAAAGTTTATAAAGATTGACTTAGAATCCGACTGAACAGAGGTTTACGGCCATATCACGTTGGAACAGCGATTCTCGTACAATCATCGAAGTTAAGCAACCTCTATCCTATTTAGTATCTAAATGAATGACCGCTTCAGAATACCGGAGTTGTAATAGATAAGAACTTGGAATTGAAAATCTAAGAACCAGGTTCTAATTCCAGTCGGGTGGGTTGTATTCACTTACGCGTAAATACGCTCAGAAAAATTAAAAATCCGACTCTTCTTCCCCGGCTATGGTTTCATTAAGACATGTATTAAATCATTAAATATAAAAATTTTACTGTAAAAATCTTTTGAAAATAATTTTAAATAACCTTCAAAAGGTTGATAAGACGTAAAAATCAAATAAACTGTAACTGAATTTTAAATATAAGACATTTTGGGAAACGTTTTGGCATTTTTTGCCTTTTTAGATCGTCTTTAGCGAAATATATTCGAAAGCAACTTTTGAAATTACTCAAATATTTATTCATCATTTTGCCCTAATCAAACCAATAAAATGCAAGTGTTAAAGAATATGAGAAAAAATATTAAAGTGAGAGGACAATAAATACGAGATTTAAGATAACGATTGAAGTTTGTATTTTAAGTTTTGAAGATCAAAATTAACAGGGAAAGAAAAATCCGGAAGAAAATTCCGCGAGAGTGATAGAAGAAACTATTAGCATAGAACTCGTGGTTAAATCTTGTCGTTTTAACTGTAAAACGATGAGACGATGCCGACAATCTAGTATTGGTCTTAATTCAAGCCTCTATGTACTATAGAAGGTACTTCCTTAAAACAATTAAGATAAAAGAATTTATATAAAAAGCACAGGTAAGCTATGTGGCGTTAAGCAAAAAATAAAAAAGTTGATATTTTACACTTCATTTCAGTGTATTGAATGAGGGTTTTTGTTTCTGTTTTGTGCTTGTTTTTTTTGTTTGTTTATTTGTTTTTGTTTTTTGGTTTGTTTGTTGTTTTTGTTTTGCTTTTTTGTTTCTGTTTTTTTCTGTTTTTCTGGGTTTTTTCTTTTATTTGTTTTTGTCTTTGTGTTTCTGTTATTTGTTTTTATTTTTTCTGTTTTTGTTTTTTTCTGTTTCTGTTTCTTTTTTTTTTTGTTTCTGTTTTTGTTTCTGTTTCTTTTTATTTGTTCCTGTTTTGTTTGTTTTTGCTTTACCATTTTTCCTATTCTGTTTTTCTTTGTTTTTTTGCAGCTGGTTTTTCCTCTGTTGTTTTTTTCTGTTTCTTTTCTTTTTTTTTTTTTGTTTCTGCTTTTTGCGGGAGGAACTGAAACATTTAACTTATACGGAGTAACAGTGTTTGACATTTTTATAGGTACAGTGTACTTGAATATGACGCTACCTTGCATAGACTACTGTTGTCATATCTGGTCGGGCGCCCCTGCCATTCATCTCAAGGTTCTCGACAGGCTCCAAAAAAGAATCTGTATCGTGATCGATCCCGACCTGGCAGCTCGACTCTAGCTACTTTCTCCCCGGCGGGATGTGGCTTCCCTTTGTCTATTCGACAAATATTTTCATGGCTTTTGCTCCGACGAGCAGATGCTTCCTCCAAAACAATTTACTCTAGCAACCAGACTGGTAACAAGGTTCCAATCTTTTACAGTTAAATCGACTAAATGCAGCCGTCACTCCTACGCTATATCAGCTACCTTCCTAGCACTTCCAGCCTGTGAAACTCACTTCTGTATACTTGCTTCCCTGAGGGCTAAGAATTTAAATTCAACGTCAATTCACATTTCTTGTCCACTTGACACAAGTCCTTCTCTCGTCCTTTTCCCATCATCTCGTGTGTTTTTTTTTTCTTTTTCTTTCTCACTCTAGTCTATCAACTGTCTTCACACTAGTATTCCCATGCTTCTCTTGCCCTTTCTCCGATACCCCTCGTCTTTCTCTTTGCTTTCTTCCGGCTTAAACTTTCACTCTTTTCTAATGTAACCCTCTGCGCACCAGTGGCGGTACAGTCTTGCTTGGGGTGAAATGATTAAAACAAATAATAGGCATTTATTTAAGTGCCATACGTGATAGACACTTGGATGTTCATGACTCTCTCGACTAGAACGAAGATGTTACCGCAGTAGTTGACCATTTCTTTCTGCGGTGTACTGGTTACCAACCAAGGCTATAGGACCAGGTCTGTTCAGTTATTCCTCCTATGGATAAGGTGAAAAGTTGGATTTACATTTTTCTCAAGAATATTTGTTGGTAAAAGGATTCAATGAAACTGACTGATATTTTAATAGTGCATTAAAGTACAAACTTTATAGCTAAATGTAAATAGCTGATAGCAAATAAACTATTTCGTTGCAGCGAGTAGACCTACTTCCAAAATCTCGATGCTTCGGAAATGTTGCAAAAAGTAAAAAAAAATGTGTGTTGGTAAAACGCAACCATAAGAAAGTGTTCCAAACAGGCAAGCCAAATTCAGAGTTGTCTTAATCTCCGAAACGCTATTCTCACGCGAACGACGGCGCGAATCACAACGGACGCCCTCAAAATGAGTACAGCACGTTTTATGCACTCGACCTGGCTACCACTCACCCAATGCTCGCTCAGCACAGTAAATATAAACGGCTACAAGCGACATCAATTCTGTTTACCACGAGTGCTGTCCGATTCGGTGTGTTTATTTTCGTATTTGCTATTGTGTGTGTGTGCGTGTTTGTGTGTATGACTGTTTGAGATCTGCGAGCCCCGCTAGAATTTCGCCCAGCTAACTAATATTTCTGTCACGATTAGAGATTGTGGGGGCTTTTATTACTAACATCAATTTTGTTTAGTTTTTGTATATATTTTCATTCATTGTATAAAATCATTGGGGTTATCAATTTTAAATGTTATCCCCCCCCAAGACAAATTGTACATATGGGTTTAGTTAAATTTTCACAGAGTGTATTGAGGCATTATGGTGTTTGTAGCAAGAATGGTACGTAAGAATTTGGTGCAAGGGATATTGTATTGTCTGCTTGGGTCAGTGAGTGAGGTTAGCTAAGTTAATGTAAGACAGATGAAGACCAGTCATTTCCCATCCCCCTTTTTGGCCTTGTGCCGCATTTTTTGTTATTTTACAAAAATATTGAAGTGCTGTCCGATTCTCTATCTGACCAACGCTCGCCAATTCGCTGTCGCCACACTCCCATCCAAAACATTCACCCGACTCTGGCCCGTTTAGGTCGCCGAGGCAAGCCACTGCTACAGGAAATCATGCTGAATTTTATAGTTGATGACATATATGTAGCAAGAAGCAACTTGGCTACTTTCTCTTTTTTCCATACGACTCGTACTGTTTTGTATCGTACCACCAGCAAAGATTAATCTGTCTTAACTGTACGAACAGACAATCGAAAGTTTATGCTGAGAAGCATTTGTGTTTCATGAGTTACTTGATGGCATCCATTACAACTCAACTTTTACGTCAGAGACGAATTTTTCTAACGTGTCACACAAGCTATATGAACAGATTTAAGATGCATTGATGAATGAGTAATGTCAACTCTTCGGCAATGGGACGTTTTTGACGATGCTAACTGCGATGTAGCAACTCTTCTTTCTTTATCGTTTACAATTAACACTGAAGAATCTTAGAGTCGACTGCATCAATATGATAAAGATGAACAAATTATTTTCCGCTGAAATCAATAGATATCATAAAGGCATCATATTGTATTTTAACTTTGAAATGGTATGGCTATATACTGAAGAAGCGTTAGTACTACCAAAAATGTTTTAAACAAAACTTTACAGAATTAAAGCAAATAAACAGGATGATATTTTATAAAATATTAACGCTGTAAAATTGTGGTTGAGAAAAGGTTACGCCTTTCGTTGAGAAACGTTAATTAGGACGTCTACATGTTTAAACACAGAAAGCCTTTCTGGACAGCTGGAGAGAAATTAATGATTGATCTCATAGAAAGCTAAGAAAAAGGAAAGAGGATTTTTTTAAATAAAAAATCTTTACAAAGTGCCTGTCAGTGGCTTCTGATTTTAAGTATGTCCTCTACAGCTCATCATCTAAATAACTTGCTATTGTAGCATTTTATAATTCCTTAAATTGCCTAGATGTTCGTGAGAGAGATTGTGTGAGTCAATGGCAATGTAAGGCAGTAAGTGCCATTGTTTTCGTTCAAGATTAATACTCGTTTAATTTATTTAAAAAAAGTCAAAATGTTAGGTTTATCAGATAAAAACGTGGCGAATATGTTTCATAGTTTTTTTCTTAAGATGTTAAATTATTTTTCTTCCTTTTACCTATTTTCATTTTCTTAAGTTCTTTTCTTTGATCAAATTTCAAAGAAATTTAATTTCTATTCATGCACGTTCTTAACTCTCATTTGTACTCAACTTCAATAAATTTGGCATGAAGATAAAACAGCAAACGACACTATCAATTTAATTTCACAAAGAACTTTTCACAATATCTGATACAAGGCTTCAATTGTAAAGCGTCTAATGATTATTAATTGTGAGACAAGAGTAATTTATAAATATAGTTTTCTTAATGGTTTCTTTGTTTAACAGTTTATCAACTTATGGATCATTTAATGCCGAAATTAAATTTTCTTGTGAGATTCGAAGCAATAAAATTTTATGTGGTTTTGGTTAAAATCGTCACGTCTCAATACTGTACGTACACAAGCTTTAATTGGAACTCACTACTCCAATTAGGGCCTTGTCTGAAAAGAGAGGCTTTTTATGCAAGCCGGCACCATCTTATTTGCATATGAAGAACGGGATTTCACGTGACTTCATGAGACCCGCAAGCATATAATCAGGCGCGGCCGCCATGTTGTTTTTCTTTTTAGCACGTAACAGGACCTTACATGCTACTCGTACATATTGAGGTAAGTCCCTCTAGCACTCTTATTACTCGCCACAGTGGGCGATAGGCATTTTGTGACCCCTTGCGTCTTAGTGTCTTGTATTTGACAGTTTCTATCGAAATTTGATGGTTCGAAAATATATATTCAGATGACTTAAAATGGATTTAAAAAGGAATTATATACAGCATGCTAGCTTAAAATAATCAGATTTCTTTCTGTAATTTTCCGTACGATCATCTCAATCAAAAAGAATTATCAAATAAAATCGCTCGTCACTAGTTCTTGGAAGCATTTATATGTATTTTTCACGTTTGCAATGGCATGTGATTAACTGAGATAGTCAGTCACAGACGACGGGCAATAAGAAAAAAAACTTACTGCATGTACACCAAAATGATAGTAACCACTACAAAACGCTGTCACTAGTCACACTAGCGATATTCTTGTCAGATTCAAATCTTACGCCACTGATTAATCTGCGCTTGCTCTTATGTTAAAACTAGCAGTATAACCCGGCGTTGCTCGGGTGTAATGAAAGCTTTAAAACTAATCCATCATCCTGGAGCTCAGACTCTTTGGACGTTGGCACGAAAGACTAAAAAGCAATAGTTGTTTCTAGTTAAAGCGAAACCGTAGACAGAAAGAAAAATGAATGGATGTAAGTCAAATTTTTATTTCCTGGTATCGATATCAAATAAGTTTTTTTTCGTCGTAAACTGAATTTTGAAGGCTAAATAAGTCCTCTGAGTCAATGGTATCATGGCTGAGACTAAGAACTACAATTATACATACTTAGAGCCAAACCCAAAGCGAAAATACAGACATACAGGCGGATAAACAGACACACACACAAACATCGTGCCTTATATATATATATATATATATATATATATATATATATATATTATCGATTTTCTGCACTATTGTAAGAACTGCAACCTTGAAACTTCTTAATTTTGTTTCTTATGTCTTTGTCTATATCAAATATGATTAAAATTGAACAACTCCTTCTATAATCCGATTTTTTTCGATTATCAATATTTATCGAGGGTACCTCGACGCAAAACCTAGCTAAGAACACTCGCAGACGCTTATAGTACAACTGTAAATTTTCAAGAAAATCTGTTCAGCCGTTTCGGTGTCTATAGGTAACGGACACACACACAAAGTTCCATTTATAAATAAGTTTAGCTAACCATGAAAGTTTAAGGTGTGCTTTCCAACTAATAATTCTACAAACAAGGACAAAAAGCCCGACTCTGTAGGCTAACGTATTAGTCACCAATTATTTGGTAAAAGAGGCAAGAGAAGGAAGTCATAATATTACGAAGACATAATTAGTTTTTCAAGAGAATACGTTTTTAATTATATTTAGCAGTCATTGAAAATTTCTTTTTGCAAATAAAAAAAAGTTGAAATTTGTGCGATCGACTGAAAAATTTATTTTCATTATTTTAAAATGAAACCATAAAATATGAAAGGCTCATATGCATTTTGATCGACGCGTTTGTCGCAGACCAATGTGTATTTTTACCTTAGTATGTTGCAACATCAGCGTGTAGAACAGTCTCTCACTCTCACATATATATATATATATATATATATAGTTTAATTACTTAGTTTCTGGTCATAATAAGGTTAAATCAGTGCACATTTGTATTAAAGTGTTCAATATAATTATATTGTAGAACTTTTGAATATTTTCAATTTGTAAACGCGTTATTACGAGAACTAGGTTTCTACCATGAGTGGTGCCTTCAGGCGATTTTTAATTGCTGATTTATACCGCTGACCGTTTTTTCTAAAGAACGCTCACGTAACAGTGTTTTCTTTTTCTTTTTAACTCTCACGTGGCAGGGAATTTTTGAACGCAATTTTTTAAAAATTACAAGGAATTTGCGCGTTCAAAATTTCCCTGCAACGTGAGCATTCTTAAAAAAAAAACGGTAAAATCAGTTATTGCAAATCGCCTGAAGATACCAGTCATGGTAGAAACCTAGGTCGCGTAATAACACGTTTGCAAATGGAATATATATATATATAGAGAGAGAGAGAGAGAGAATGATTTCGGCAGCTATATTTTTTCACACGGATTTAAACAGACGTCGAACTTAATCCCACTGTAGAGGAGACTAGATACTTAGCATCAGTCGTAACTGTATGTCTCTCTCCAGCCCTCGGCAGAAGATCATTGACGTATTTGTGCGCCAACCTCAACTTTGTATTTTTAAGTGAAATTTCTGCAGTTCAATCAACAGGACATTGGTGAATATCATTTTTTCAACTTCCCAGAAAGGTTGTTAATCTTTTCTTTCACGCGACACAATTTACAGTGAGATGAACAAGGAAACCTGCAGGTTATCATGATCATTATATAATTGTCTAGTTGTACCGTCAATAGACGCATGCACTTTTAAAATAATAGAATTGTATCGGTTATAATCCCTTCATGAATAAGTAAACGAGAATTTTTCAGTACAGTTACTTTTTAATTCGTTAAAAATATGAGAAAAGAACACAAAACAACCTCGTTGCATTGCTTTTTGTCAACTGAAATGGATTTTTGGTAAATGTTCGTTTTAATTCCCTTCGCTTACCCCACTTCAAATTCATCCAAAATAGCACTATTTCTGTGCAAATGTATATACTGAACTCAAATCAACAATTACTTATTGAAGAAATTTACCTGTTTTGCTTTGAAAGTCCATAAAAAAACGAACTATATCTCGCACTTTTTCTCTCCCGTAACTCTCACGAAGTCATGTAATTAACTGCAGAATGACGTTCTACGTAGGTAGAAATTTTGTTTGGAATTTTGGTTGATTTTCTTCCTTTACTGATACTTCCGGTGATGTTCTTCCGCTAATGTAAGTAATAAGCGTAGAAATACAACAGCGCATTGCTTTCATTCCCGGAAGTACATCACCGGAAGTATCAGTAAATAAAGAAAAATTCTGCGAAAATTTGTTTACATGCGTAACATGTCATTCTGCAGTTAATTACATGACTTCGTGAGAGTTACGGGAGACAAAAAGTGCAAGACATAGTTCGTTTTTTTTATGGACATTTAGATTTTTTTAAAAAATGGTAAGTTTCTTCACTAACTAACACTTGATTTGAGTTCAGCATATACATTTGCACAGAGATAATGCTATTTTGGATAAATTTGAAGGGGGAAAGCGAAGGGAATTAAAACGAACATTTACCGGATATTCTAGTCTATTGAATTAATTTCGTGTCTAGATCAGAAAACCTCAGTTACGACTCGTTATACGAATAATTTGTGTGACATTTGTAAATGTCTATTTTCGTATTTTTACGAGGGGTCATTCAATAAATAAGGTGAATTTTTCTAATCCAGATAGTTTACTTTTCTTTTTTTTTAACTTTTCAACGTAGTCTCCCAGCAGTGTCACAGACTTTTTTTTCCATCTGTGCACAAGCTTCCGTATTCACTCAGCGTAAAAATCTTTGGACTGATGCCTCAGTCAATCGCTCACAGTACTTTTGACTTCATCGTCACTTTCAAACTTCTTTAAACAATTTAGCCCACTTGTAGATATTTTTTAGCTGGAACATGTAGCACCATACACAGTTGACATTCTCCTATGAATTTCAACTGGCTTGCACCCTTCAGCAACCAAACACTTGATAATTGAACTCTGTTCCATCCCGGAACATGCTTCTTGGTCGGCCACCTCAAAGTTTTTCTTCAATCTGCAAAAACATTAAATCCCTTTAAAAAAAGAAGTAAAGGAAAAATTCTTTTAAAAAAAAGTAAGCTTCTATTTGTATTAAAAGCCCTTATACCAAAAAATCCACCTTGTTTATAAAATGACCTTCGTAATGTTAACAGGCTTATGTCTGAGACTAATGTAAATATTAATGAGTTTATAAAAGTTACTTTCTTTAAAAGGACAAAGTAAATTCGCTCATCTCGCGGTCTGCATGCATTATTCTGCCCATGCAACAGTATAATTCGTTTTATACACTCAAAGGTTTCTTCAGATAACTGAATCCCTTCATTTTAACTAAGTCGATTTTCTCTCCGTCTATATTCACTTCAGTGTTAAAGGAATATCTCTCCTTATGGTTTAGGCACGTAAAATGCTTGTAGAATTAAACGTCTGAAGCAAAACAACCCAGATAATTGAAATTATTTCAGTTCATCAAAAAATACTTTCGACATAGCTGATTCTCAAAATTATCATAATCTGTGTGTAGACACTTAACTGTTCATTTTAGCTGATAGTTTTATGAAAATATAACGCTAAAATACTTGTTTGTGATTATATACTGGTCCTGAGCATTACGGTAAACTGCATTCGGCAGCAAGGCCTCTGATTTGGAGGTTGTGAGGAGCATGGAACCACCTCTTAATTGCTGTTGTTCCCAGGTCCACCCTAACCCGGAGTGGTAGCACCTGCTTGGGTCCTAGCTATGGACAAATAGTTAACTCCCAAACTGGTGTCAAAACACTATGAAAGTATAAAAATACACTTGTATATAAATATATACATAAAAATATATTTTTATAGAAAAATATACATTTTTAATGAAAAAATATTACCAACAATACGTTTTTGAAGAAAAAAAATTATTGCCATGAGATATTTGAAGGAAAAAAAAATTTCAGCAAAACATTTTTGAATACAAAACTAGAAGACGTTTTCCGTTTTCAAAAATAAAAATAAAAACAAAACAAATTTCATTAAAATCTGATTAAACCAACCTTCTCACTATAACCGAACATTAAAGAAAACCCTTAAAACCCTACCAGAGGTTGATATGCCGTTAAACAAAACTCAAATCAATAGATATATACTTTTAAGATGTTCTCAATACATAAGTAAAGCGTAGATATTATTGCATATTGCAACTTAATAGCTATTTCACTGCCTGGTAATGGTATATAAAACACTGAAACTTTATAGCTATTAAGTTGCAGTGAGGTATTATAATACACATTAGTAAAAGATTAATTATAATCTTAAATTACCTGTGAATTGTAACATCTTGTACATGACTGCGCATAGTTTCACTAGTGCACGATTATTTCCATACTGCGGAATTTGTCGGGAGTATAGAAAAGTTTGAAATTCCGTACTCGCTCAAGAATATCCCGATACCTACCAAACATGCGTATATGCGAATGTTGTTGAATAAGATCTATCGGTTTGTCTCCAGAATGAAATGAAGAGCAATTTTCCTTGTGTAGATATGCGAAGATCAGGGAAGAAACAGATGTTCCATTTTAGGACCAAGAGATACCCACCTGCCATTGAAGAGCTGGCTTCGAAAAGGAAATGATTAACATTACTGATATAAGGTTCAGAAAAATAACATTTTCAGAAGCAAATGTCGGCTGAGATTAGGAAAAAAAAAACTAATGGACGACAAAACAGGAAACATATACCCGATAAGTCCTAATGTTTACGGGGAAAAGTGCAAGAGGAAGTCAGGAAATTTTATCGGAAAAGGACCCGCCTTGTATATGGATAATATCAACTAGGAGGCTAAAAACATCACGGTTAAACTGGGCATAAGTTTCTCTGTGAAAAACGCGCATTTTTACCCGTGAAATGTTATAAAGAAAATTTTCTAAGTAGTCCCTCGTTTCGGCTGATCAATCCTACTCACTTGGGTCAGATAAGCCGGACTGCACTACAAAGGTAATGCGAATTGCTAAGAGTCACTACGCAAGCTAACTAGTGGTTGGGCACTAGGGAGTCTCTCTTGGTTTCACGGAAGATTTCAACCCTTCGCTAACGAACAAAAAGTGTGCTGAAGGTTTTACAATACGCTAAGGACTAAATTAGTAGACCACAAATTGAGGTAATTTTACATTGTCGTAAATCGGTTCTATTTCACTGAAGACTTTTGGATTAAGAAATCTAAGAGGAGCACCTTTGGCGCAACATAGTCGTTGTTTGATTGTTTTTGGGGGTTTTTTTATCCTATCACCCCGAGCAAGGCGGTAATGCCACTGATGTGCAGGGGGCTACGTAATAGTGAAAAGATTGGAAAAGATAAAACCGGAAACCATATCCTAAACAGGGAACAAGGATGAGCCTCTTAACCTGTTCAATAGACATGGGTGGAGTGTGAACCGGGCGATAGATAGATCTATCTACTCCAATTGAAAAAAAAAAGTGAGAAGATTGGTAAAGAGAAATCCGGAAACCACATCCTAAACAGGGAACAAGGGATGAGCCTCTTAACCTGTTCAATAGACGTGGGTGGAGTGTGAACCGGGCAATAGATAGATCTATCTACTCCAATTTGTGCTGAGGTTTCTGAATTAATAGGCTTATGTGTTGAGTAAAGTAAATAAATTTGTACATATAGACGACTACGGACTGTACACGGAATAAAGGACTCATAGTAGAGCTAATGACTAATTCAGAAAGGCATTGTTCACATTCTTCAATAACCTCGGGTTTGATATCAAGGTTGGTATGAATAGAAGTGTTGCGATATTAAGACGAGCTCTACACTCTCTCCGTACATGAAGCCCAGTACTAAAGTGAGATACGTGAATGCCATGTTCAACAGCATGAGACTTTTATTAAAAATACAGTGAAATTGAGTTACAGCTGCACCAGTAATTTAGATAAAGCTGTAAAAAGACAAAACTCCAAGGGTAACACGCAGAATAAAAATGATGTTGACTCGTGTAACTGCAGGGACGAGGGCAATTGTTCGCTTGGTGGCGCGTGTAAAACTGAACGAGTGGTATATGAAGCTGAGGTGAAAAATCTAAATAGACAGAAAATGGTTTTTATGGGATGCACGGAAGGCAGTTTTATCCAGAGATAGTTTAATCATAGGTCTTCATACAGGTTAGAAAGACACAGGAACTGTACCAGGCGAGCCACATCTCGGAGTTGACTAAAAAAATCAATAGAATCCCCAACATGAAATGGAATATACTTAGGAAGGCCCAGCATTACAGTACTGGGGACAAGGTTTGCAGGTTATCCCAAGAAAAAAAAAAAAGACTGAATATTGTCACATACCCAGACCAGAAAAATTTATTGAACGAATGGTCTGAGATTATGGCGGGGTGGAAGCATTCATGAAAGTGTTTCGGGGCGATACGAACCTGGCTGAGGGAGTTAGTGTTTCCCTCTCTTTCTTTGTTATCTCCCCTCTCTTTCGTCAGTTTTGGGCGTAAAGATATTCCCCTTACCTTCGGTCTTTATTTCGGTTACCGTGTATGTAAGCGAGCTTTTTGACATACAAACTACTAGTTTGGCTGAAGAGGTAGCATGTAAGTGATCCTCAGACGGTTTGGTGAACAAAATTTTACTCAAATAACTAAAGCACAGCAGATGAAAACTAAAACGCTCCCGCTTTTTTTTTTCACCTAGATTGGATCTTTCTGTATGAGATTGTCTAGACTAGTTAACACTTCCTGTTTCTTTCTTTTTTACCGCCGAGTTTAGTGGTAGATCTCTGGGTTATGTTTTTATTTATTTTTTGCTCTACACTGTTTTATATTTCCGAATAAAGAACAAAGATAGTTAATAGAGGTGTACAAAATAATTGGAAACGATTAAAATGGCTAATTTGAAGATTTTGATGATAAATTTATCGCTGTGATAATCTTAGTTACCCCTGTGCTTGACATGTTTTAGGAAAATAAAATAAAAACGTAATAATTAGGGGATTAAAGTGGGTAAAACTGAATCGATTGGGACTCGCCAATTCTATTTAGTGCGTTGATAATTTACACTACACTCACATTTCTAAAACATAATAACGATCGCTTCACGTTAGTCAAGGTTGCGTGTTAATTACGCTCATCATCCTAACTCTGACTTGTCAAACTTGGCCTTTTATTTTCGTTTGAGAATTCACTCCCGGATGTGATTCTGGCCTTTCCGTTAGACGATGAATATTTCACATCGAGGTGTGAAATAAGCAAAGTTTGTAAATTCGAGAAAGTTCGTTTATTTCTAACGATGAGTCAGTGTTTAGCATTTGAATTTGCAAATCTAGAATTTTTGTTCACTAAAATTCCACGAAGTAGCGGTTCGCGGGAAGCTGTTCGAGTGGAATTTAAATCACACGAATAGAATACAAAGGAAATGAAGATGGTTAGCTACAATGTTGGTGGCGTGGCAGGGCGCGTCTTAACCGTGAAGGTTAAAACTGGTGGACTGTGGAATGTTCGTCACTAGCGAGGGGCTTGCAACATTTCGTTTGCAGGAAAAGGAATTTAGAACGAAATAATTAATGACCCGCAAAGCCACACAGAAGTTTTTTGATTCTATCAAGAATGGTGAGTGGAGACTGTAATCTGATCGATACCGACTTGGCTGACCGCCTGCAGTTACTCTCTCACCGGCGTGACGTGGCTTCCCTGTGCCTCTTCTATAAATATTTTCACGGCTTCTGCTCCGACGAACTTAGATCACTGGTGCCCACTAGGTACGAATTTGCACGAGACACTAGATTAGCAACTAGGTCTCACCCTTTTACAATGAAACCGAGAAAATGTAACCGCAATTTCTACTCCAACAGCTTCTTTTCTCGCACTTCCCGCCTGTGGAATTCCCTTCCGCATACTTGATTCCCCGACAGCTACAATCTCCAAGAGTTTAAATGTAAGGTCAATAGACACCTCCTAACACACTAACTCGCACCCATTCTCTCAAGCACTCATCCTATGTACCTTCTTACTTGTCTATCACCCTCCTGACATTTCCTATATTTAATCGCTCTCTCAGCACGTTCCCCTATGTAACCCCCTGCGCAGTGGCAGTGGAATGCCTTGCTTGGGGTGAAATGATTAAAAAAATGGACTAGGTAGCTGCTGCAATATGTGGAAGAAGGACTCTATTTCTGCCTGACTTGGTTCTTGCAAATGTCGAGGATATCAGGATGAGTTAGTTACTTTTTTCAGCATATTTATCGGAGGATTCTATGTACGGGTTTCACTTAAGTTGATTTTAAATGCTAATAGACGATCAAGGCACGGGACCTATAGCGGATAAGAAATGAATTAAAATCAACCTTCTTCATTTTTACAAACTTCACAATGACATGTGAAATCATGGTTTTCACAAATAGAAAAAGAATAAACCATGTGCTTAACAAAAAATTCGAAACCAGATTTCACAAGGTGTTAAAATGATTTTTGACCAATGGGAGCGACTTGATGACTTAGCGATCCACTGCTAAATTTAAAAAAAAAAAAACACTATATAAATGACCTCGGCGTCAGTCAAGAGAGACAGATGGGAGCCGAGAGACGAAATAACTAAAATGCAATGTCAACTTCAAATTAACCCGGAGATAAGGTCAAGTCGCACTCTGTTCTCCTTATCTCTTTCAACAATTACTCATCATCATTTTGCGGCCTCGGCCGAGATTCAAGATCTTGTCAGTAGCTGAATACTTGATGCTTCGCCAGAGCTACCAAGGGTGTTTTTATCGTGACACCATCACTAGATGGGTTGTCTACCACGGCTTAAGAGAGGCCCATTCACCCTCATTAAGAGAAGGATATCCCACGCCAGTTTCCCAACTTGGTAGTTTTTTTACTACTACGAACATTTTGTACGAACTCTCGATACCCTTAACTCAACTTTATCATTGAACTCTATCCATTATTTCTTAATGTTTCTAACTGAACATTTACTTCTACAACTTGTGTTATTCTTTCCTTTTAATAAATTTCTATTTAAAATGCAAAATGTATATTCCACTTTTCTACACTAATCCACACACTGCAACTGACAACCTTCTGATGATAACTCTGCATGAGACTTGTAAGCTCTAGGGAGTTCGGTTAAGTCTGACACAAGGCCGAACCAAAGAAACATTAACCAGCTCCCTACACTTCAGACCTTCCTGAGTGAACACCCGTTCATCGATCGTGTTAGGTCAAAATTCAAGATCTGCTTAGGTGATAACCGGATGTCACAAGTTTGATTTTGAGGCATTGAATGTGAGCAACCAGTCTTTCTCCCCACTAAACGAAGACCGCATACACAAGACACTCCTCCAACTTTAATTCCAGCGGAAATTATAACCAACATTGCTCTCAGTTACTCTCAACTTAATTCGTGTTTCTTATTTGATCCGGTTTTCTTTTCCCGCGATTCTCAGCTGTGGGACTACCTTCCAATTTCTTGCTTACTTGCAAATTAATGTCTTTAAAATTTTGAATGCAAACTCAATCGTCATTTATCGTTGTCTCTTGTCATTCCCTCACTTCAACTCGCTAAAATCTTATCGGTGACGGTATAGTTTGTGGCGTAGGAAATTTTGACACTATTTTATGTGGCCTACCTTAAAAACGAAGTATTATAACTGTCTGGTAAGTGTTAGGGAAAATCATTAGTTCCAATAAATAAGGAATTCTTATTTCTAGAAATAGGCTCTCACTGGGCTAGTTAGGAATACCTTCAAATCGGGATCAAAGCGGTAGGCTGCGTACTATGCCCGCACCATCTTATCTTTTACTCTTTATAATACCTTGCTTCATACTGGCATTATTGCCTTGCTTGGAATGAAATTATTAAAAATAAAAAAATTTCTGCATAAATTTATGTCTCTCTCTCTGTCAGATTCTGCCTGTCTCTCTCTCTGTCAGATTCTGCCTGTCTCTCTCTCTGTCAGATTCTGCCTGTCTCTCTCTCTGTCAGATTCTGCCTGTCTCTCTCTCTGTCAGATTCTGCCTGTCTCTCTCTCTGCCTGTCTCTCTCTCTGCCTGTCTCTCTCTCTCTGCCTGTCTCTCTCTCCTGCCTCTCTCTCTCTCTGTCTGTCTCTCTCTCTGTCAGATTCTCTCTCTCTCTCTGTCAGATTCTCTCTCTCTCTCTGTCAGATTCTCTCTCTCTCTCTCTGTCAGATTCTCTCTCTCTCTCTCTGTCAGATTCTCTCTCTCTCTCTGTCAGATTCTCTCTCTCTCTGTCAGATTCTCTCTCTCTCTCTCTCTGTCAGATTCTCTCTCTCTCTCTCTCTGTCAGATTCTCTCTCTCTCTCTGTCAGATTCTCTCTCTCTCTCTCTGTCAGATTCTCTCTCTCTCTCTCTCTGTCAGATTCTCTCTCTATCTGTCAGATTCTCTCTCTATCTGTCAGATTCTCTCTCTCTCTGTCAGATTCTCTCTCTCTCTATCTGTCAGATTCTCTCTCTCTCTCTCTATCTGTCAGATTCTCTCTCTCTCTCTCTATCTGTCAGATTCTCTCTCTCTCTATCTGTCAGATTCTCTCTCTATCTGTCAGATTCTCTCTCTATCTGTCAGATTCTCTCTCTCTCTGTCAGATTCTCTCTCTCTCTATCTGTCAGATTCTCTCTCTCTCTGTCAGATTCTCTCTCTCTCTCTATCTGTCAGATTCTCTCTCTCTATCTGTCAGATTCTCTCTCTCTCTCTATCTGTCAGATTCTCTCTCTCTCTCTCTCTCTATCTGTCAGATTCTCTCTCTCTATCTGTCAGATTCTCTCTCTCTCTCTCTCTCTCTATCTGTCAGATTCTCTCTCTCTCTCTCTCTCTCTATCTGTCAGATTCTCTCTCTCTCTCTCTCTATCTGTCAGATTCTCTCTCTCTCTGTCCAGAAGTGAATACCAACATAATCTGGTGTCTCTACTTCTCGAGAAAGAAAATGGATATAAACCTTACGCTACAAGTACTACTGCTTCTAGGGCCGCTTTTCATGTTGTATCCCTAATCTTTTTACGGTAATTAGAATTGTCAAATCATATTTTTTTACCTTATTTTTCTTATTCAATCGGTGTCTATTAACTTCTACAATCATTTTTATGAATTATTTTCGTTTTATTAAAATGTTCGCTTTTAACGAATCATTTTACTTTCAGCCTTAAAAACTAAATTTAATAAGCAATAAAGTCATTGTCTGTTCATGTTGGATATGAATTTTGTTTATGGCGGTCTATAAATCGACTTTTCAAAGCTTCAATAGGGAAAAAGAAAATGATTGATTTCTTCTTTAGGTGCATGTGGATTTGTCGAGACAAATTATGAGCATATATGAGAAACATGCAGCCATGTTAATTCAAGTTTCTATCTACATTCTTCAGATAAGTAGACACTTTTGCCAAATAAGCAACACAAATTTAATCAACAATTTGAAGTCAAGTGTGTGTGTGTGTGTGTGTGTGTATGTATATATATATACCATGTTTTTCAGACCATTAACCAGTATGGATCTCTGCATCTTTCTATATTTATTGCTAGAATCAACATTGCCCTCTCTTTGTCCTTCGTCAGCTATCCATTCCCTCAAACTCGTTGAGTAGTTTACTCATTATTTCCCTAGTTTTCAATATGCCTCATGCAAGTATTAAATTTTCTTAAGCTGCATTCCGTGTCCTATTAAAGTGCATGTAACTAAATATACAAATCATTTTGTTTAGCTCTTTAGTTAAGTGTCCTTTAAGATTGTTGCTAACCTCGTCTTCCACGGATTTGTATTTTTGTGTGTCGTGTCGCTTCAGAACGTAAGTGATTATAGACTTACACTTGCTCCTATCCTTCGTCGTTTTTGCTCTTGATATCTCACCCAAACCCCGTTTTGCCATCCACTTGCTCAAGACTTTCAAGTAAGTCTCGCGTTGCTTTTCCCCGTCTCTTTTTCCATCTATCCAGCCCGTAAATATTAGACTTTTCAAGACCCCATTACGTGCCCCAGAAACCTCAGCTGTCTCTTCCTGGTGCTAAGTTTCCTATTCGCTTGCATCCTCGAAAACCCTGTCGTTGCTTACATGTTCGGTCCATGGTGTATCAGTATCCATCTGTAAAACCACATTTCTGTTGCTTTGAGTCCATCTTTGAGAGATTGTCTAGCCTTCGCTGCCATAAGGGAGGATGGATATCACATAACAGTCCATTCACGAACAAACTACAATGACCCTAAAATATAGGCATACTGTATTTTTTCTTTTATTTCATCGGCATCACTCGTGCAAGTTCGCAAAGCAATTAGGACACGAGGGTGTGAAAGAATTAAGAACGGAAACATTAGTAAGTCGAAAGAGTTATTAAGTGGACAGTAGATAGCAATTTACAATGCATTTAAAATTTAGTCTAGAAACAAAGAGGAGAGTGCTGGATTGTGATGTCGGTTCTTCAGTATGGCAATGAATGTTGGACAATATCTTCGAATATGAAAGAAACACTCGAAAAAAAGCAGAAATGTGGTTCTACAGAAGGATACTGTGGATATCATTGACCGAGCATGTGAGGAATGACTAGGTTTTGGAAAGGATGGAGACGAAAAGGAAATTAATACTGAGCATCAGGAAGAGACAACTAATATTCCTGGGGCAGGCAGTGAAGAAGGGCTTGAAGAACCTGATACTAACAGGCCAGATAGAGGGAAAAAGAGACAGGGGAAAGCAGCGGATAACATATTTGAAGGACCTGATCAGGTGGATTACGGAACGAGGGTTGCATGGTGCAAAAGTAAAAAGCGTGCTAAGAGCCACCAGGGACTGGGGGATGTGGAAAGCCATGATCGCCTACGTCCTGAAAGGACATGACACATAAAAGATGTTTTTCAAAGACAAAAATAACTTGATACTTATTTTACGCTTCGGCAAATATTTCTCAGATATTGTTTTGAAAACAATATCTGAGAAATATTTGGTCCCAACCTTTTTGCTGCATTTACCCCAAAATACAATTTCATTATTATCAATTGCCCCAATGAACAAATACCCGTAATATAGGAAAAGTAATTCTATTTCCATGCAACAAAAGCAAAGTTAATGGAAATTATATCATGCAATAGTACCAATCTATAATAATCAGAGGTATAGTAGCCGTAACCTAGCCGTGATTCTTAATGTGAGTGTTGAGCTTGTATTGCCTGTGCCAATTTATTTATTCTTGGCTTTGTGACTGAAAGAGTTATTCGGGCGTTCGTTTGCCACGTTGAGTCTTCTACGTTTCTGGGTCTTTATTCCAAGGACAGTAGAAAAAGCTTGTTCACAGATAAATGGTGGGAAATTCTATGAGAATTTGTACTGCTCTAGAGGCTAGTGTTGGTATATCCTGCAGAAAATAGATCTAAAAGATGTCTAGACCAGATAAACAAAAGCTTCCAAGCATTGTTCATCCTGAGTGTGATAAATTCTTCTTTTGCTGGGTAGTCATGATCAGAAATGATATCTTCACTCACAAGTTAAGGATTTCTTACCCATTCATTGTTGGAATTATTCCAGTTTGGAAAGTACTTACGTAAGTTTTCCAAGAGACCATTTAGGTGATCACTGATGTCTGTCTTCAAGTGGTTGAGGATGTCTTCAGAACTTTATCAAGGAAGACACCCAACACAGAAAATTGTACAAAAATTCCCTTTCCAATATGTCTGGTCCATAGTTCAAATTCCCGACAAAATGAAGCAATATTGTCTTGAAGCTTCCAAACCATTACCCACAAAATATGGGCTCATTACCCCACTGGGGTAATTTGCCCCGGTAGACGAATAAATTAACGATAATTTGTTTTAGTTTGTGTTTTTATTATATTTTTCAGTTGCTACCAATTCATATTTTAATTTTACAAATTTTTAATCAGTTTCGCCTTATGCAAGGCACTAAAGCCGCTAAGATACAAAGCGGAGAAGAATTATGAATAGAAACAATAATGGACGGGAAGAGGAAAAAGTAATCAGGAGAACGATCGATAGTGATTGACATTGCATTGAAGTTGGCTGTAAAGCATACAGCCGTAAGGTAGTTCCACAGATGAGAGGCGTGGGAAAAACTCTAAGCAAAGAACTTACGGTTCCATCTAGCCAGCACAACTGTAAATTCATGAGATCTCAACGTCAGTCTAGTACTGCGATTAAATTCAAAAAGTCAAGGTATCATACCGAAAAGCACTCAAGATGAAATTATTTTTCAAAAAGACCCAGGGAAGCAACCTTAAGTTGAGTTTGACTCTAACTCTTTTACCCCGTAGACGTGACCCTTTACCAAATCTTTGTGCTTAGTAAATAGCGAAATGGCTTCATGAATATCTGTTTTGGCTTTGGCTGCTTGTGTTATCAATAATTATTTGCAAACTAAACTTACTTGTGTGCGAGTTTATACATATGAAAATGGTGATGTAAACACGTGTTTCAAACTGCAGAGAATACATTTATCATTCATCTCGTTTCTGATTAGTTATTTCTCTTTCTTTTCTTTTGAGAAAAGCAAATTTCACATTAATTAATCACCTCGTTATTGATCCGTATCGATCAGTTCTGAAATAATGGAGCAGACACAATTATTGATACGAAGCTTGTAATTAATCAGAAGTTGGACATGTTATGCAGACTGTCAGTATTTACTAATTTTGTTCACTGCACGTGCGAATCTTTCCATAGAAAACGAGCTACATATATGTCCATTCGCACGCTGTGTGCAGATAGATGTATTGCTGTTGATTAGCGTGACTTTCTCGGGAGTAAGTGGAAACTCGAGGGATGGTGATTAGCTTCTTTGGGAGGCATGAGCGCTGAAGATTAATTTTTTTTTTTATTTTTTTTTTAATTCATTTTCCTTTTATCAGATTCTTTTATTACTCGCTTTTTCTATATGACTTAAGAATTACGATTCATCAGAAAATTCAATCATTGAATAAGCTACTTGCAGGCACTACAACTCTAAAATGACCAGGTAAATTCTATTGCATCGTTAAATAGAAGTTTTAACATTAAAAAATACGGTAATAACCAAGGAAGTATGAATGTAGGTCATTATCAAAAGCAGTGAAAGGATACGAAAGAAAAGTTATAAACTTTTCAACGTTTTCCATTTCACGGAAGCAGACGTTAAACGTATGAGAACGTTATCGCCTCCTCTATACTCTCTTCCCTTTTCTCATTAAAACCTGAGTCTTTTTATTTCTTATTCTTTTTATTTCTTATTCTTGTTAATTCTTATTCTTTTTATTTCTTATTCTTTTTATTTCTTATTCTTTTTATTTCTTATTCTTTTTATTTCTTATTCTTTTTTTTTTACTTATTCTTTTTTTTTTACGTATTCTTTTTTTTTCTTATTCTTCTTTTTTTCTTATTCTTCTTTTTTTTTCTTATTCTTCTTCTTTTTTCTTATTCTTCTTTTTTTCTTATTCTTCTTTTTTTCTTATTCTTCTTTTTTTCTTATTCTTTTTATTTTCTTATTCTTTTTATTTTCTTATTCTTTTTATTTTCTTATTCTTTTTATTTTCTTATTCTTTTTGTCTTTCCTCGCAGTCAGAATGAAATAGCCTATTATATATACGAGGTAATGAAAATGATCACTAACGTACAGAAATAATTTCGAACCGAACCCTTTATTACAATCACTGGGGTAGATGATCTTCATTCCTTGCGTAGTAGAGCCTCTTCTGGTAGTCATGAGTTATCTCCCTCTAACCCTGTAAGTTACTAGTTCACCACTGCTGTAACCTAGTATTGAACTCACAACTCTTTGGGTCAAGTCACAGGAACTAACCAACGTCTATATCCCCTGGACCATGTGTTCCTTAAGGTCCAGAAGAAGCACTAGGCAAGGAATGAAGTTCATATACCACAGCGATTGTAATAAAGGGTTCAATTCGATATTCCTGAAGAAGGCCGGAGCGTACAACGGCCGAAATGTCGTACAAATGGCAACAAGATGAAGACAATAGTCGGAGTTATGTAAATACAGGAAAAATTGGTTCTTTTAATGGTGGGCTCGCCTTTATATATATATATATATATATATATATATATAATCCTCAAGTAGCAGTGTATCAGGAAACTGATAGTAATACCTGAAAAGTTTAGTATTTTAGTGGCTTTCATATGTCTTTTCTATATTTTCATGGCAATTGTTTCAATTATTTTTCTCCTTAATACCTTGACCTTATTTAAGCGGACTTTATCGCGAGGTTGTAAAAAATGCCAGGTTGGGAAACTGGCGCGGGATATCTTTCTCTCAATGAGGGTGAATGGGCTTCTCTTAAGCCGTGGTAGGCAACCCATCTAGTGATAGTGTCACGATAAAAACACCCTTTGGTAGCTCTAGCGAAGCATCAAGTATTCAGCTACTGACAAGTTTTTGAATATCGCCTGAGGCCGCAGAATGATGACGATACTGGCAACTAGGCCGTATCCCTTTGGTTGTTAGAATAGTTACATGTAACCGTAAGTTCTATTTTAATACTTTTATCCCCTACCCCGAAACTCTCTTCCAGTTTCGTGCTTCTGTCATGTACGATATTAAAAAAAAATTAAATGCAACCTCAGTTGCTATTTTAAAGTCTTCCTGAATTTCGTCATTTTGTCTTTCTCATAACTGATTTTTTTTGCTTAAACCCAAATGAAAAATTATTTTTGTTAAAGACGTTTTTAAAGTCGCTGATCTATGTTAATCGAGTTACTCAGTTTTTATATTGAGAATTCTTAAAGAGCATGAAGATAATGATTATTTGAATATTTGTCATGAACATTAACTTGTCTGTCAGTTAGCCAGTCACTGCAGCACGACTGAGCTTAGTATCCCCTCTGTGTTAGGTCGAAAACAACAAAATGAAGATCTTTCGAATGATTTTCAGTTGCTCATTTCGACTTAGGCGTTTTCCTTTTTGCCTCTCGTATAAGAACCTGTACCGCTTAATGAAAGATAAGTCACCTTCTACGTTCATTTTTAATCTTTCTCTGCTAACATATATTCCCCTGTTTACGTTAAATAGATAAATATGCCGACCTGTCACAACTATTGCCCTAGCGATTAACTCAGGCATTCCATCCCTGCTTAGCGTCTACTTAATGCTACTGATACAATTCGAAATATAAAAGCTTTACTATATCTCACTCCTTTATGAAAATGAGACCCACTTCTCAATATGTTCTGGTGTAAAAGATTTTTTTTATGAAAGAAATAGGTAATTCGCTTATGAGCTGCTGTACTTAAGTCTGATGACGCACACTACTGACTCCAAAAGAAAAAGTAAAGTTAAAAGTTACAAAATAAGTTATTGTAATCAAACTTTGTACCGATTCTACAATTTCACTTACATTAGCATATCTTTTTACTTATTTATGCAACCATTTTGTTCGTTTCTTCGAGAACTTTTGGCGGTATTAAACCCAGAGGTATTAGCAGTTCCTCAGTAGCTACCGAAGAATTGATTCGGTGAAGCAATTCTCTGTTCAAACAGATAAGAATCTTCCAGGCAGCTAACAAAATTACACTTAAGGATAAATTGGTTGTTATTTGTTTGACGGTATATCAACAACCTATGGGTCATTTCATGTTGAAGATTAATTTTCTTTGGAGCTTTACAGTTATATTATTCTGTCTTCACAACAGAGTACGTTGTAGATGATACTTAGCTTTTGTGCATCTACACGTTTGTTTGGACATAGGTACTCGAGTGTTTAATGTGGCAGCTTTGATGTTATATTGCAGAATACAGTTTGATCTTAAGAAATTGCAGGATATATGAATTAATCTCATGCGAGTTCCTTTCAGTTTTAGCAATATATCAACCACTGTTTATTTAATACTGAAATCTAATGATTTTGAACGCATCTGTATGCTTTGAACTAGATAAAATGTGTTGCTGGTATATTCATTTTATGTATTCTTTACTTTTTATTCAAAAAATCTATTTCTATACTTCCATAGTGTTTTTGTTTGATAGGGGTCACAATTTGCCTAACTCGGACCTTAAAAGGTGCTACTACCCCTAGTCAGGGTGAACTTGGAAACTGAGGTTGTTCCACGCTCCTCAGAATCTGTAAATCAGAGGCCTTGCTGCCGGATAGAGTTCATCATCAAACCCAGAACTTGAGATAAGTTGGAAGAACTGATATTGAGCTCAGTGGTTGAGTACATTTCAAATTGCTGGTGTGAAAATACTCCCGCTGCTTATTAAAATTGGTGCTTGGTGACAACAACCAACGTCAACAAGGTTTTTCAAACCTTCTCTTCAACTTAGGGATTTAATTAGTGTAGTTTAGTTATGGCATAAGGCCCAATGTACCAGACACCCAGTGAGGATCGAAATTAGGTGTAATTAGTTTATCGAGACAAGCTTGCTAATTATTACACCAGGTCCAGCAGGCCAACATTCTCTTACACTAGTATTAGAATATAGGTTTTACATATTTAAGCATCGTCGATACTAATATTTTGGCGTGGAAATTAAGTAACCAGGCACAGTGAAGTAATAGATTGCGGTTCAGTTTGGGGAATTGGAGAACCGATTTCGAATTTCAGTCGAATTCATTACTTTCACTAGCGCTAATACCCTTGGGATAGGTATATATCTATCTCTTCTCTCCCTGCTTTGGGTAAATAGGACAGACTGGGTTCTATAGCCTTGGGTGTATTCCTTTTTAGAAGGAAGAACGTTAAATTCAAACTTGCCCGAAGAGAGTTAGGGTCCGTCAGGCTATCTTGCACACAGAACACTTTTTCTACGACAGCGGCAGTACCTGTGGTGCCTCTAAAACACTCAGGAATTACGGGACTCGTGATTGTGATATTAATGAAAACCTTGAATTGTTTTTATAAACAGAACAATTGTGTATATTGGGGGGGGGGGGAATGATATTGTTGGAATATTTAGAATATTCAAGAAATCAACAAAAGTTTGATTTATCAGATTGATGCACCTTGGAGACTCACGCTGAAACGCTTATTGGGTCAAGATGTTCAATAAATGTATTGAAATGTTTCAGGTTTCTTATTTACTCGTGCAACCAGACTTGGCAACAAGGCCCCACCCATTTGCAGTTAGGTCAACCAAATGCAGCCGGCAATTTTACTCCATCAGCTTCTTTTCTCGAACTTCCCGGCTATTGAACTCCTTTCCATATACTTGCTTTCTTGACGGCTACAACCTTCAGGAATATAAATGCAATGTCAATTCCCATCTCTTATCCACTTGACTCCAGTCCTTTCTACATCACCCTGTATATTTTAATCCTTTTCTTTCTCTCTACTTTCGCAACTGTCTACACACCTGTGTTCTCGTCCTTCTCCTGCCCTTTCTCTGACACCCCCTGTAACTGGTTCGTATTTCTCTTCACTTTCCTCCTGTCTAAACTTTTACTTTCTTATGCAGCCCCCCTCCCCTGCGCATCAGTGGCGGTTCCACCTTGCTTGGGGTGAAACGATTAAAAAAATTATTATTCCGAACAAAAGCTAATCATTAGTTTTAAATTATTACCCAGTTGGTTTTCTTCGATCCAAACAATACCCTCGCGTTCAATGTTAAGTCTGGTGTATGGTCAGTGTAATGGATGGTGGCTCTGAATGGGTGAAATAGAACTTGCCCGAAAATATCATTTCAAAGTTTTAATGTAATATTTACTCCATCACTGACCTCTAAAAAAATTCTTACACTCAAAGAATGTGTTGGTTTTAAATAATCCACTGTGTGAATAAACCGTAAAAAAACAAGTCTCTTTTAAAATCGGCTTTTTGTCGCGTGGCTGTTTCAGCTATACTCTCTTATTACGTAATAAATTTCTAACTGATTTCTCTTTTTATATGGTATGATTAAACTACCTAGCATACTGGCGGACTAGTTAGCAATATCAGATGCCGTACGCTTGGATGTACGGGTGGTGTAAAATATGTATAATTGTTCGGAATTGTTTATCGGAGAGACGAGTTTTAATCCCTGTTGAGCTTGTTATACTGATTTACGCGAATATACCCTTGTGAAAGGTTTAAATAACCTTATACCCCGGCTATGGGTTAATTAGTATAACTTGTAGCATTAAATTATTATTTCTAAAATAAAATTGTGTATAAAATATTTAGATTTTGCTATTGAATAACTTATAGAGATTTTGATATGCCGTCAAATATGAATCACCAAATTTGCCCTGTCTAATTTTTGACACTTCAATTTGAATATCACACCACCGGTCGGAGATCTATCGGAAGTAGAGCAATCGAATGGTTGTTACATTGTATAACCTGATGTTCTCTTTGAACTCGTTTTTTAAAAGAATGAAATCACTTTTCATGGTTTCATATCTTGAAAACTCTGCCATGATTGCTGATATAGAAGACTTGGTGGGCAACTCAGTCAGTTAAGTGCCATACGTGAAACACGCTTGGGCGATCATGTCTCTGTCGAGACATGGCTGACTGGGCAGAAGATTATCCAGCAGTAGGTTGCCATTGCTTTCTACTGTAGATTGGTTTCCGCCCAAGGCTATAAAACTTAATCTGTCGTATTATTTAACCCATACGTGGAGGGAAGAGACGGATTGATACCTTTCCCAAGGAACTGGAATTCGAACTCGGCTCCCCGATTTGTCGTTCCGAGTCTATATCCACTGCATCACAACGCACATACACAATGGGTAACTACTTGGCACATTTCCTATTCATAATTGCGCAATCTATCCAGGAAATACAAGAACAAAATCCTCTCTTGTCAGACTAATTAAAAACACATCAACCATTTTTAATTCAGGCTAAAAAGGTTTACAGACAAAAAACTCTGTTCTGTTTTCAGGTTTTTCCTAGACTCAAAATGATTAACGACTGCTGGTTCCGAGACTTTTTTCCAGTATACAATATAAAGACATCAAAACACATCTTTAAACCAAATCCGACAGACTAGTTTTAATATATCGAACTTTACTTTATCCGTCAGAAATATATATGGTTGATGCAAAAGCATATCGGCAGTAATCCAAAAACAGAACATATTGCACTGATAATACAATCATAATAGTATAATACAGTATGCCTATATTTTAGGGTCGTTGTAGTTTGTTATTGAATGGATTGTTATGTGATATCCATCCTCCCTTATGGCAGCGAATGCTAGACAATCTCTCAAAGATGGACTCAAAGCAACAGAAATGTGGTTTTACAGATGGATACTGAGATACCATGGACCGAACATGTAAGCAACGACAGGGTTTTCGAGAGGATGCAAACGAAAAGGAAACTTAGCATCAGGAAGAGACAGCTGAGGTTTCTGGGGCACGTAATGGGGTCTTGAAAATATTTACGGGCTGAATAGATGGAAAAAGAAACGGGGAAAAGCAACGCGAGACTTACTTGAAAGTCTTGAGCAAGTGGATGGCAAAACGGGGTTTGGGTGTGATATCAAGAGCAAAAACGATGAAAGATAGGAGCAAGTGTAAGTCTATAATCACTTACGTTCTGAAGCGACACGACACACAAAAATACAAATCCGTGGAAGACGAGGTTAGCAACAATCTTAAAGGACACTTAACTAAAGAGCTAAACAAAATGATTTGTATATTTAGTTACATGCACTTTAATAGGACACGGAATGCAGCTTAAGAAAATTTAATACTTGCATGAGGCATATTGAAAGCTAGGGAAATAATGAGTAAACTACTCAACGAGTTTGAGGGAATGGATAGCTGACGAAGGACAAAGAGAGGGCAATGTTGATTCTAGCAATAAATATAGGAAAGATGCAGAGATCCATACTGGTTAATGATTTGTAAAGACAGGGTATATATATATATATATATATATATATATATATATATATATACTAGCAGTATAGTCCGGCGTTGCTCGAGTGTAATGAAAGCTTTAAAACTAATACATGGCCCTGGAGCTCAGACCCAGCCTAAAGAATGTGTGTGAGGTTTGGTGAGAATCGGATAAAAGTTGTGGATTTGTATAAAGGACGTACAGACAGATAACCAGACACACACAAACATCTTGCCTTTTATATATATATATATATATATATATATATATATATATATATATATATAATATCGATTTTCTGCACTATTGTAAGAACTGCAACCTTGAAACTTCTGAATATCGTTTCTTATATCTTTGTCTATGAGTGTATCAAATTTGATTAAAATCGGACCACTCCTATCACCCAATTTTTTCGATTATCGATTTTCGATATTTATCGGGGGTACCTCGACACAAAACCTAGGTAAGAACACTCACAGACACTTATAGTACAACTGTGTAAATTTTCAAGAAAATCGGTTCAGCCGCTTCAGATTCTATAGGTAACGGACACACAAAGTTCCATTTATAAATAAGTTATATATATATATATATATATATATATATATATATATATATAATGTCACTTAAGTATCATACGAGAAACTCGCTTGGGCGATCATGTCTGTAAAAGACCATGTCTGACAAGACAGAAGATTTTCCAGCATTATTTGCCATAACTTTCTGCTGTAGACTGATTGCCGACCAAAGCTATATAAACCAATCTGTCTTTCTATCTAATCCATAACTCGAGGAAGAAGTGATGGATTTAATACCTTTCTCAAGGTAGTAGAGGCAAAATATAGTTCTATGGTCTAAGTAGCTGACACTAAATAAGTTTACTTTATATCATAATGTATGGTGAGAAATAAAACCGTTTTAATTCGCAATCTCCCATATACGGAAACGGCGGAAAACTTATGTATGCCGTGTCCCATCAAGATATGAGGGATTATAGTTCTCTATACTGTGTAGCTTTTAGAAAATTTTGCCTTTTTTCTAATTCACCTAATCTATTTTACCAATCATTTACGAAAGCTTGTTAGCTGTGTTATTGCAGCTTGCGTCTGTGCCTACAATATGTTCTGTAAATATCAAATTTTACAAACCATATTTCCTAATTATGTAATTTAGAAATTTCAGTCTTTCATGCTAATCATAAGTATCGTTATAAATAAAAAATGTTTCCATTTTTCTCTAAAGCTTTGCCGTTGCTCACGTATTCAGTCTGACATTCTCGTCATCTTTCTGTAGAACCACATTTTTGTCGTCCCAAGTCACTTCTCCGGCCTTCTTGAGGTGCTATGAATTTCGAACCGAAACCTTTATTCCAATCACTGGAGTATATGATCTTCATTCCTTGCGTAGTAGTGCTTCTTCTGGTAGTCATGAGTTATCTTCCTTTTAACCCTGTAAGTTACTTGTTCACCACTGCTGTAGTCTGGTATTGAACTCACAACTCTTTGGGTCAAGTCACAGGAACTAACCAACGTCTATATCCACTGGGACAACAAAGATGAGGATAGTAGCCTGTATAATGTAAATACCGTAATGAGATTGTCCAGCTTTCATTGACATAAAGGTATACCGATATTTCATAACATTTCGGTATTATTATTTTTTATTTTTATTTTTTTTATTTTTTTGTTCCCTATGAATTTTTTAAATTTTTTAATACTCGACTTGCCTTTTGGAAAGCATCTTAACGAGGGACTATTCGGATACCTTATCACAAATGTATGCCCAACTCCTGTCTGTAGAGCCTTAAAATAAACAAGGTAAGTCAGGATATATTCCCGGTATGTATTCCCCACTGTGCTGAAATATGCAATGAAGAGTATGTCTTGTTGCCTCTAGCCAAACCAATCAGTTAGTTGCCATACGTGATACATGCTTTGGGCGATCATGTCTCGAAAGAAACATGACTGACTGGGCATATGATTATCCCGCAGTAGGTTGCCATTGCTTTCTGCGGTAGATTGGTTACCAGCCAAGGCTATAGAACCCAATCTGTCTTGTTATTTAACCTATAACTGGAGGGAGGAAACGGATTAATACCTTTCCCAAGGATATTTGCGCGTAAGTGAATGCAATGAATTCAACTGGAATTCGAACTTGGCTCTCCGATATCCACTACACCACAACGCACAACAATAGTGTTCCATATTTCTTGGTGTGATGAATAAATTCCAAAATAAAAAATGTACTGCAGTATTTTGTACTGTGGGAGTATTTAAATACATTAGTTGTATAGAGGTTCGAAATTAATTTTTTAACCAGCAAACGCACAACAATATTTCACCAGTCAACGGCAAATTAACGATTATTTTGCTCTCATTCTGATAGTAAAAAGAACAGGTGTAATATGAGAATCTCCATATTAACTCGGTCGTTCATTTTAGTTTCATTCATTGCGTGAGTCGTTTGTGGTCTTGTGAAAGACCTAAAAAAAATAATTAAATATTTAAAATTATTTTGTTTTCATTTCTTTCTTCCCCTCTCCCCAAGGGCTGTTTTTAATTTATTGCAATATTTTTCTTGCTTTCAAAAACCGATTCGTTTTTCCTGAAGTAACTGCCTGTATTAGGCATATTTTTTCATTGTTACCGTGGCTCTTGTTATTCTAAACAGTGTTTGCTGTATGCGAAAAGTTAGTCGCGTGCTCGATGTCAAAGTATTTTATTTTATTTTAGACCTTAATTTCAGTGACAATGCACGCCAAGCAGTGATAGCAAAGAGAAGTCGTTTTAAAAGAATTGCATGCAAATGGTTACTAATAAAACAATCTTACCGTGTGTTGAAGAAACTCTCATTTTGTTATGAAAATGACATGTTGTCGAATCATCAACTATGCTTCTTTTTTTTTTGTTGTTGTTTTAAAATAAATCGAGAAATCCTAAAAAATAAAAGTAAAAAAAGCATAATTTAAAATAGCTAACGCATTTACTTGTAAAGTTTTAATACACTCGGGTCAGTTTATTTTCTTTTATTCAAAATAATTACCTTCATGAAACTTTTTATGACTTCATACATAAAATCTTATGTTAGCTTAAGATGTCGAATGGTCATAACTATGTACTTCCACTCAATTTTCAATAACTAACTTTTAAACTGAAATTTTAAAAATTACAGATTTCTTTTAAAACTTTTATTTTAGTCTTAATTGAAAGCTAAATGATTAAACTTACTATTTCCAGTAAGCAAAATACTCTGTATTTCAAATAGAAATTATATCGATTATTATCTAAAATTTTGAGATTTCTCGGCAATTTTTGAGCGATGACACATTTGTAAACAAAAGTTATTTCTCGATTTTACAACTTGCAAAAATAAAATATACACCTGTAACACATTGTTTTCGGAAAATTAGCAAATTTAAAGTCAAATTAATCTGATTTGCACAAGTATTACTTATTTAAAGCATGAAATTTAGAATAAAACTATTTCTTAAACACTGATTTGAACTTTCTGACCTTTTCCCCCCGTAACTGACAGGTTACGACAACTCGACAGATGCGAGATAAGTGTATGGCAATCGTCTATTTTTTCCATGTAAGAGGAAGAAACCCTGAAATTCATGACCTTTTAATGTACACACAAAAAGTATCATACAAAAAACAATTTTTAAATACACAAAAAAATTGTAAAATTACTTAAAAAAATACAATTGCTCGATGATTTGTATTAAACTGTTAAATTTTCGATTAGTAAATATAGTCTTAAGTTAATAACTTAACAACCTAAAATCTACAGGTTTTGAAATGTTTCAAAATTGTTTTTGAAACCTTATAAATTATTACAATTAAAGAAAATTGAAAATTTTAAAATTTTCATAATTAATCGAAGGAATTTTTCTTCGGACTATAATGTCCTTAATTTATGCTGTTCATTAAAGCAATTAAAAGCTTATTTAATTAATGTCATAGTTTTATTGCATTCTATTTTTACTATTGCAAACAAATCTTTTGAAAGAAGGGCCAAATGGTGAAAAATCGTTTACATTCCCTAATGAGTCCAGGGTTTGACTAATAAAACTAATTTTGACTACAAAATTTAATTTCTCCAAATTTACGCGAAGGGGTGCTAAAAACAGAAATATATATTTTTACCAAGGTTTCATTCATTTGTGAACAAGTAGTAAAAGTTCCATTTAAAATCCGACAATTATTTGATTTTTGCAAGAATTTCATATTAAATGTTTGTCACCCGCCCAAAAATAAACTGAGTTACGTAATATTACATTTTCCATTGCAAACTGTCGTAACGATTAAACTACCTGCTAAGGAAAATAAAAAGTTTTTTTGCCAAAATTTCGAACTTGTTAGAAAGGATTAAAACATTTTTTTCTAAATAACTAAAAATACTTTGATCTTTTCTCTTATGATGAAAAAAGTGTTTTTATTAAGTTTGGGACCTTTTATTCTTCAGCCTATGCTGTTTTTTGTAGCGATTTAGTAAAAGTACCACAATATACTCCCGCACCAGTAAGAAACCTGGCGTGGCAGACAAACATAATCTCGCTGCTGATCTTGAACGGGATCTCCACTCTGTGGTGAATTGGTGCAAGAAGTGGCTTATCAACTTAAATACGTCTAAGACCAAGCTGTTGTCTGTCAACCATCACAGGCAACCTCTCCTGCCTTCCCATAAGCATGGACCAAGCAATTCTCCCTGAGTGCAATACACTGCGCCTCCTCGGCCTTACCCTCTCCTCAGACCTCAAATGGAACCACTATATCGAATCCATAGCTAAATCTACTGCTAAGAAGGTTGGGTCACTATGTCGATCCAGGATGTGTTTTTTCCGCCTGAATCCATCCTGCATATATACAAGTCAACCATCCGTCCGTGCATGGAGTATTGCTGCCATTTATGGTCAGGCGCCCCTGCCGTTCTCCTCAGTGTTCTCGACAGGCTCCAAAGGAGAATCAGTAATGTGATAGGTATTGATCTCGCGGCTCGACTGCAGCCACTTCCCCACCGTCGAAATGTGGCCTTCCTTTGTCTGTTCTATAAATACTTTCATGGCTTCTGCTCGGACGAACTTAAGTCACTGGTGCCTCCTCAACAGGTGTTTACTCGGGCAACCAGACTAGCAACTGGGTCCCACCCATTCACTGTCAGATTAGCCAAAAGCAGACGACAATTCTACTCCTGCAGCTTCTTCTCTCGCACTTCCCGCCCGTGGAACTCGCTCCCATATTCTTGCTTTCCTGATGGCTACAACCTCTAGAAATTTAAATGCAATGTCAATACACATCTATTAACCACTGGACTCTAAACCTCTCCCCACCCCCGTATATCCTTCCCTTTCTCTCCATTTATGTCTCTGTCATCGCACCTGCATCCTTAGCTTTCTATTGCTCCTTTCTAACTAGTTTGTACTCCTCACTCTTTTCTAATTAATTTTTTACAGTTATGTATCCCCCCGCTCATCAGTGGCATTTCCGACATGCTCGGGGTAAAATGATTAAAAAAAAAAGGTAACTAGTCATAACTGATATCTGAATGACAGCAAGTCTGATTCAATAATCAATTTCTTCTTCCAGAATCCTCGGAAACTTCAGTCTAGACAGTCTTAATCTGTCTTGAAATTTTTTAATCCAATCAAGCTCTGTGATGGTGCTAAATGCGTCAGTTCCGAAGATGGCAACCGCAAAGCTTATGTTCCCGTTTACTTATCGATTTGGTATACTTGAATGTTTTTTTCTTTTTTTTTTTTTTTGTGGGGGGGGTGAGGATGCCTCCACTCTGTTGCCTACTCCTGTTGCTGTACATATCTTTGTAGTGCCAACAGGACTCTGCAGTACGCTTACATTATTTGTAATAACTCATAGTATTATTGGTACAAATTTTAGTTCACTGGAAACAGGGGGCTTTCAGAGATGAAAGAGATCTTATAAAGAGTGCTTATTGTATTGTTTTGCTGAATATTTTTTTAAACTTATTCTTAAAATCAGCACAAATAAGAATTAAGAAAACGAAAACTAACGGCTGACATTGCACTTAATCCTTTTGCAGAGCAAAGTAGACTACAAAGCAAGGAACCGAAAGAGTTCCGCAACGAGAAGTGCGAGAGAAGAAACTGTTAGAAAAGAGCATCCCTCGGAAAATCTTGTCCTGGTCTTCATAGCAACCGTAAAGAAGCTTAAACCAAACCAGATATTTGAAGGCATCTTCCGGATACGGAGCTGCAACTGTTCTTTTTGCTATGAAGGATAATATCTTCGTAAAAGGAGTATTGATTTATTGGCAATGATATAGGGGAAGATTCCTTTGTCTGACAGTAATGTATTGGGTAATAATTCAGATGAAGTTTGACTCGGTGTTTCTTGTTTAAATTCGTCGGATAATTTTACGTTCTGTCCATTTACATCAGACTTGCTTTGTGTATTTAGTCAGTTAAGTGCCATACGGTTATACTTTGGGCGATCATGTCTCGAAAGAGACATGACTGATTTGGCAGAAGATAATCCCGCAGTAGGTTGCCATTGCTTCTGCAGTAGACCGGTTGCCATCCAAGGCTATAGAACCCACCCTGTTCTATTATATAACTGGAGGGAAGAGAAGGATTAATGCCTTTCCCAAGAGGATCGATTTACTATAACGTTGTATGGGAAACTGAGCCCCCACCTAAAATTGTTCAAATATTGAAATTTTTCCAAATTTTTTTGATAATCGGAAACTTTGTGATTATCGATAAGACTGCCGAAAAAGGTTAAAAAAAAAAAAAAGGAAAAACAACGAATTTAAAGGTGGTGGTAGTCTCCTTCAGGTCCACCAAAAGGTGGTGGTAGTCTCCTTCAGGTCCACCAAAAGGTGGTGGTAGTCTCCTTCAGGTCCGTTGCTATTCTTTTCTCTTGAAAAATCTCCTTGCCTCCTCCGACATAAACCTCGGCCATTTATCAGTGTATATAACTTGACATATCAAATATGCAAAATAATTTACTTAAACAAGTCAGTACAGTTGTAGTGAACATGTCCCTAAAGGCAAAAGAAATAGAAACTATATTAATCGATTATAGTCCATAAATATGTTTCTTCCTCGATTTGAAGGAAGCTGTCCCTTAAAATTTATATTCAATTTTTTAAAGGGTTGAGTGGCTTCGATTAATTATTTTCTCCTCTCACATGGTCCTGGGTATGACAATAAACTACAACCGGCAGCAAGATCTCTGATTATGAGGTTGTGAGGAGTATGGAAACCACCTCTTTATTGCTGTTTTTTCCAGGCCCACCCTGGGAATTAGTTTGAAACGAACTTATATTTCACTTAGAAAAATTATGTAGTACCCAAATCCGTTATAAATTTTATCTTAGGAAAATCAAAGCGCATATTATTTTCCTTTTTGTAATTTGTCACTTTAATAAGTTCTTATACGACAGAGAATGCTGGACAATATCATCGAAGATGAAGGACAAACTTTAAGCAGCGGAAATGTGGTTCTACATCAGGATTCTGCGGATATCGTGGACTGAGCATGTGAGCAATGATGATGTGTTGGAAAGAATGGCAACGAAAAGAAAATTAATAGTGAGCATCAGGAAGAGACAATTGAAGTTCCTGGGGCATAGGACATGCAGTGAGGAAAAAGGGCTTGGAAGACCTGATGCTGACATGTCAGATAGAAGAAAAAAGAGACAGGGGAAGGCAGCGGATAACATATTTGAAGGGCCTGATCAGGTGGATGACGGAACGGGGGCTTGCATGGTGCAACAGGAGAAAACACACTAAGAGCCACCAGGGATAGAGAGACGTGGAAAGCCATGATCGCCTACGTCCTAAAAGGACAGGGCGCATAGAAGAAGAATATATCAATGTTATTCAGATAATGGAACTTGTTTGTCTTCGAGACAACGTCTTCGTCGATCTATTCTTTATTTTTCGTCAGGTGTAATATGTGTGAAAAACGAAGAAATGGTTGAGAACTTATATGGTCAGCAACATAATCCCAACTTATCCGTTTTCAAAATGTGAAATATACTTCATAGTAAGACGATTTCAAGATACGCATGCGGTAATGAAGTTAAATATCATCTTGGAATAGATAGACTAAACTATCGCCCGGTTCACACTTCACCCACATCTATTGAACAGGTGAAGAGGCTCATCCCTTGTTTCCTGTTTTGGATGTGGTTTCCGGTTTTCTCTTTTCCAATCTCTTCACTCTTATGCAGTCCCCTGCACACCAGTGGCGTTGCCGCCTTGCTCGGGGTGATATGATTGAAAAAAAAAAATTGATAAGGCCATGAAAATCAATTTCGGTTTAAATCGATTATAATTTTGTTGAGTGAGATGCCAGCTCTTTCAACTCCCGCTCGCCATGGCTTTTTAACTCTGTAGCTGGACAGGGATGTCAGCGTAACCTCTCTTCGGGTGGGGGGTGGGGGTGGGGGAAACGACGTAAATTTCAGGATCTACTTTGTGTCTTCTAGAAAGTTTCCTACTTGTGGACAGTCCTTCGGTAGTCCTGTTATGACAATTACATCCGACAGCAAGTCTTCTGATTGGGAGTTTGGAGATTATGAGTAGCGTGAAATCACCTCTTAATGGATGTTGTTCCCACGTCTATCCTAATCTTGGGTGGTAGCACCTGTTAGGACCCTAGCTATAGACAAACTTTGACCCCCCCCTAAAAACAATATGGTTGTATAAAAATAAATATTTATATTAGAATGACCAGCAATATATTTTCTCTGTAGTCGAAGCCATGAAAAAAAATTAAAAAAATATTTAGATTTAGAAAATAATTCACAAATAAAAATATTGATATGTCGCTAGTCAAAATCAACCAAGCTTATCCAATCCTAGTTGTGTGAGTCGCCTGTTAAAATTTTCTTGCCACATAAGTTTTCTATATAAGTTAGCTTAGAAGGTGAGGGACAGAAGGGAGCTGGATAGTCTGAGATAATTTATTTCGATCCGTTACACACTTGGGCGATCATGTCTCAAAAAGACATGACTTACTGAGCAGAAGATTTTCCCGCAATAGATTGCCATTGCTTTTTGCGGTAAACTGGTTATCAACCAATGCTGTAGAACCCAACTTGTTCGGTAATTTAACCCATAGCTGGACGGAAGTGACTGATTAATACGTTTCACAAGGCCATTTGCGCGCAAACGAATGCAACGAATTCAACTTGAATTCAAACTCGGCTCCCCGATGTCTCTTGTGCCGATATCTATTGCACTACAAACCATATTTATTTCGATACAAAATTTAATTTGTGCAATATTCTCAATGTGTTGCATACACCATACGAAGTTTTGTAAATTACTCAAGAGGGATTTTGATTGACAAAATGCAAAGCGGTCTAATAAATGTATTTCATTTTGACAATTATAATCACATTAACTTATAACTGGAGGGGAGAAAGGAATTAATACCTTTCCCAAGAGTATTTGCGCGTAATTGAATGCAAGGAAATCAAATGGAATTCGAACTTGGCTCCCCGATTTGTCGTTCTGGGCCGATATCCATTGCACCACAACGCACATTCGATAAGTACCTTACCAATAACCAAATCCCATATTAATACAAATTTCTTGAATATTGAGATTTAACAGCCGTGTTCATTTGTCTGTTTATTATATTAGTTATGAATTCTGTTTTGTCATATAATTATTATTCTACAATTGTTATCAAACAGATGCAATGCATCAACATAGTCTCCTACAGATTTTTAATATGAGAAAATACTGCACCTGTTAATGGAATTAAAGAACATATTATAGAATACATTTATTATCACAAGTGTGTAATTTTTCAGCACCTTTGTTATATATGTATATCCTTCATTACGTTGTGCTCTAATATTTGATCTGTTAGTTTTCGATTACCTTTGTTTTCTTTTGGCGAGGATATTTGAAGAGATCCTGGTGAAATTAATTCATTTTAGTAACAGTAATTCAACCTTTATCCAGTGGATATCGGCTCGGAACGAGAAATCGGGGAGCCGAGTTCAAATTCCAGTTGAATTCATTGCATTCAATTACGTGCAAATACCCTTGGGAAAGGTATTAATCCGTCTCTTCCTTCCAGTTATAGGTTAATTAACAGGACAGATTGGGGTTCTATAGCCTTGGTCGGCAACCAGTCTACCGCAGAAAGCAATGGCAACCTACTGCTGGATAATCTTCTGCCCAGTCAGGCATGTCTCCTTCGAGACATGATCGCCGAAAGCGTGTATCACGTATGGCACTTAACTGACTGAATTCAACCTTTATTAAATGTATATTTGAAAGCTACTTGCGGTTGAATTTACGAAATACTTTTAAACAACATTTCAGGGAACTCGGGTTAATACTACGGTGGTAACCTCCAATATTCGTGGTTTCTAAGGTCTTGTTGTAAGTCCACATCTTAGTTTTATCGGATTCCCATGTGCAACCAATTTTAGCTATTTCTTTTGAAAAAATTTAAGTGATGACTTAATTCTTATTCTGTAAAAAAAAAACTTTGATTTCTGAAGCTGCAGTTTCTAGTATTTAATGAAGGTTGTGTTAAGACCTTAAGATTTCATTCCTGGGAACCATTTTAAACCATTGAAGGGATTGTGAAGAGATTGTGCTTTAGAACATTCGCGACATGCACGACACGAATATGAGTCGATATCTAACGACGCTGTTGTAAAATAAATAAAATAATAAAATAGGTTCATATTTGCTTTTATATCATTTTCTGGTGTTGCACGAGCGATACTTTTGTCTATCTTGTGTTCAACTCCTGTGGAATGGTAAATATATATCACAGGAACTAGTTAGGTCATAACAAAAATAAGAAGAAATTATTAACGAACGATATCAATAGAATAATAATTAGAACAGAGAATAACGATTGGCATTGCATTTAAATTTTTGAAGATCTAAGTTCACTGGAAAGCATTGGATCAGAAGAGTTCCACTAGTGAAAATTGCGAGAGAAGAAACTGTTAGCCCATATCTAACGGTTATATCTAATAAACAGAACTGTAAATTAAGGAGACCTTTCTGGCGATCCAGTACTGCGCTTAATTCATCCGAAAAGTTATGAAAATATTTATGAAAAGAAAAAAAAGAGGACACAGAAGCTGCGGTGGTAAGGTGACTGAAACCGAGATGCTAGGTCAGGAATAATAACATTGCTGATTATTCTTTTGATTTTTATCAAAGATCTCTAGACATACAGCCGGATATGTGGTAGTAATATTCAATGCTTAGACGAATGTCGAATTTATAGATATGCAAGACAGATTATATATTTATTTGTACAAAATGTGGTACAAGGCCGAAAAATAGGGTGGGTAGAAGTTGGTACTCATTAACTAACCTATACCTAGCTAAACATTTTCAAGACCCTATCACTCATTCAAAATGTGCGCATTCACCACATGAACCCATCAATCATCTCCAAATCCTTCCAAACACCACAATACCGCACATTTACAAGTGGTACCTAAAAAGGGGAAATGAAGCCATGACATAAAAACTTGCTACTATATACAATAATATAAAATATAATTAAAAATTAAATAAAATACAACAAATATTTTTAAATGAAATAAACAAATGTTAGTAAACAGATTAGGGAGAGAAAAATTATCTAACATGACACTATGAACCAACATTCTTAGCATCAGACCTAGCAATGGATTCAATATGATCTTTCTATCTCAGCATAGAATGTAAACCAGAGAAGAGCCAACGAATCGCTCTCCTGGAGGTAACTATCAGTCATGCAGATAGGAGTCATCAACGGGTCGTTTAAGGGATTGATAGAAGTTTCTACTCATTTATTTTTATATAGACAGTTAGCTAAAATATAAATGGTTTATAACAAGGCAAATTTTTTTTTTTTTTTTTAATCATATCACCCCGAGCAAGGCGGTAAGGCCACTGATGCGCAGGGGGCTACGTAAGGGTAAAAAGAATGGAAAAGAGAAAGCCGGAAACCACATCCTAAACAGGAAACAAGGGATGAGCCTCTTCACCTGTTCAATAGATGTGGGTGGAGTGTGAACCGGGCGATAGTTTAGTCTATCTACTCCAATTGAAAAAAAAAATAATAATAATAATAAAGGAAAAGAGTGAAAAGAGTGGAAAAGAGAAAACCGGAAACCGCATCCTAAACAGGAAACAAGGGATGAGCCTCTTCACCTGTTCAATAGATGTGGGTGGAGTGTGAAATGGAAGAAAGGTGTATTTCTGTAATTTTTTAAATTTTTTTTATTGTATTTTTTTTTTTTTTTTTTTTTTTCAGAATTCATTTTACGGGTTTTGTTTTGATAGAATAAATGTTTTCCTAAAAAAGGCTGAATTTTCTTGTCGTCTATGATGAAGACTGATCGAGACTTTGGGCAATCACTCAGGAACTAGACACGTAGTTCTTGCTTTCTTTTACATTTTCGGCGCCAAGAATTCTCCTCAGTTCTTTTCTTTTCGTGTTGGACGTGGGCGCTCTCAGAAAATCCATCGAATACCGTAAACATATCCTGATTTTAAAACTATGAATATCTGATTCACAGAAAATCAAACTGTTTCGTCAAGTCTATTTACTATACTTATAGGTCATAGAATAATGGGGTTTATATACTTGTAAAATTTCTTTAATATCAATAGTTTAAATTGCTGTAACAATAAAAGGTTGTTTCTTGTGGCGGAAATAACTTTTGCTTATTGTCACGAAAAAGACGTTTTGGTGTAAAGTTGCGTTAAATGAGTTAAAAGAACGAATTCTTTTGTTGTTTTATGGATTTCATTTTCAATTTTTTCCAGGGACAATTTTCATTTTCTCGGTTTTAAGGTAATTCATTAACTGAAATTAATAGTACTGCATATTTCGTCCTTCTGATATCCAAATTATCTAGTTTGGCTCGCTATCACAGAAAACATATCCAATAACACTACCCACTATCGATGATACAGGAGTCACCACGTTTTGGGGATGATTTATTGCCGCAACATTTCTACGGTAAAAAAAAACGCATGTTTTTGACCTGTCAGTCCGATAACTCTTTTTTTCCTGTCACTTGGAATAGTTGATTTCTTTTCTAATTTTTCTTGTATTCTTCCATAATTCTCCATGGATAAAATAGTGTACACATATCTCACCGATGCTTAAAATCTGTTCCCGCAGAATTAAAACCTGATTTTGAATGCGTATTTTCTAGGCAGGTGTAATATATTACTTTGAACGATAGATCTAATCGACAAGTACATCGGGCCGTAGGTAAAGTCAACAAAAGACAAAGATGTGGTTGACAGTTATATCTGGCCGTAGAAGATGTCTTCAAAGTGCAACTAAGAAAAACAAGCGGCAACCGGCTTGAAAGACAATGGACGTGTGATTGACACACATCCGGCCGTAGAGAAAGTCAACAAAGCGACAACCCGAAGAAGGAAAATTGTGTAGAAGTCTTCGATTATCTAAAATCTAGAACCTTTGGCTAAAAACAAAAAACACTAGCTAAGAACTCCCGACAGCTCCTTCGTATGTGCAAACACACTCCGGCTACTTCCCAGATTTACACAACCGTCACGATCGAAGAATAACCATAATACTATTTACGTGTTCCTCGTTGTTTATCCAGATCCAGTTGTAGTATATGACATGGGTAGGTTACTTCCTCTTAAACTATTTCCGTAATGAAACTTTATATCCGCTTTTATATTGTTTCTTGGATTTTTATCAAGTTGAACCAATGAAAATGCCAAAATATCGATTATTGCAAGAAGGAATAGTCAGTCAGTTTAGTGCCATACGTGATACACGCTTGGACGATCATGTCTCTTTCAAGATTTGACTGACTTAGCAGAAAATTATTTCGCAGTAATATTCTGCGGTAAACTGGTTGTCAGCCAAGGCTAAAAAACGCAATTTGTCCTGTTATTTAACCCATAGCTGGAGGGGAAAGGCTGGTTAATATCTTTCCCAAATGTATTTGTGCGTAAGTGAATGCAAGAAATTCCAGTTGAATTCCTTGCATCAACTTACGCAAAGGAACACTTTCCCGATTTGGTTGTTTCGTAGATTACCAGAAATTCTTGGGAAAGATAATGGATAATTTTTTTCTTTACGATTTAAAATATAGGCAATGTTTACATGTCTGCCGTGTTTTAATGAATATTTTAATTACCTTATATTAAAAGGTAAGGTAGAGAGGCCTATCGTTACAGGCTTCCCACTTACAAGATGAGAATAATGTAAACTTCCCATACACACTTTATGTGGTCTTTCCCTCTTTTTTTTTTTTTTTTGCTGTATCGTCTTTTGATAAATCATACTTGTACGTTGATACTGAGTATGGCATAAGGCAAGTGTGCGCAGTCAAAACAAAACTCGTAGCATGACTTAATCGTATATATAAAAAAAAGCCTAAACAATCTACTACAATAAACACGCGTTCACATACTCAAACACAGCCGTTTTAGCCCTATGCATCCGATGATTAAAATTTAAATCATTCATCCAAAATGTCGGATTTCAATTCCTAAATAAGTTCACTGATAATTATTAAACTAAAATCTCTAAAATTGGGATATCCTACAGAAAATTATCACAATTTCAGTTGTTTTCTTAAAGTTGAAAATAGTCATTTTATATTCGAATAATGTTTGTGACAGAAGCTTTTCAATATCATCTCCCAACAGGTCGTTAGCGATAATGACTCCAAAATGTAGCTCCTAGTAAGTATTGTCATTTTCGCTAACTCTCCTAAACCTTGTCCTGAAATCCATTTACTCAAGCTCGTTAGGCAGGTAATCTTGTCTTCTTTTGTCCCTGCTACCTGCGTTCTGCTTTGTGTGTGTCAGTTTCCAAGTTCACTTTCCTCATCTGCCCGAGAAATTTTTTTTTTAATAATCGTGTCGCCCAAAGCAACGCATTTTACTGCCACTGTTGAGCAGGGGGTTACATAAGAGGTAAGTTATGCAAAAGAATGACAGGTTACAGGGGCTGCCATGGAAGAGGATAGGAGAAGGATTAGAATACTGATGAGAATGGAGTGGACGAAGAAAGGAGCATGAGAGAGAGAGGATGCAAGTTAGTGAGATAGGAGATGACTATTGATTTTATATGTGAATTCTTGAAGATTTGGTTGTCAGGAAAGGAAGTCTTCTAATTTTAAGTGCAATATTCCGTGTGTTTGTACTTTCTGTAAAATTCAGTTGTCGTTCATGTTCTTTAGAACCACATTTCTGTTGGTTTAAGCCTCATCTTTTGTGAGATTTTCCAGCATTCACTCCCATATAGCAGAACAGATATCAGGATCAAAATATTCGCAGTTTTCTTAGAAAGTGTCTTTGTTGAAGTTACAAAACCAATATAGATAAGAAATGTAGGACTTTGCATTTTCAGTTTTTGTAATTCCTTAACTTTTTATTGTCGATATATTTGAAAAGAAAAAAAAAGATTTGTGAACGTAAGTTCATAATTTAAATTTCTGAAAAATAGATATTTTCCTGTGTTTTCCAGCCTCATTCTACATATTGTAACTGCAAAAATACTATTGAGTGCCTGCGAACATGTAGATTGTGAAAATTTTATCGTCTCTTTACAAACTCGTTTTGGTTATAATTTAAAAAGTAATTTTTTGTTTTTAGGAATTCTATAAATACTTTCACGGCTTCTGCTCCGATGAACTTAGATCACTGGTGCACCCTATGTTCGAATTTGCACGAGATTCTAGATTAGCAACTAGATCCCACCCTTTTACAGTGAAACCGATAAAATGCAACCACAACTACTACTCTAACAGTTTCTTTTCTCGCACTTCCCGACTGTGGAATTCCCTTCCACAAGACTGCTTCCCCGACGGCTACAATCTCCAGGAGTTTAAATGTAAGGTCAATTGACACCTCCTCACAATCTAACTCGCTTCCATTCTTTTAAACACTCTTCCCACCCACCCAACTATCTATCACCCTACCTTCTGACATTTCCTATACATGTCCTATATCTAACCACTCTTTCTATTTACCTTCCCCTATGTAGCTCCAAGCGCAATAGTGGCAGTGGAATGCCTTGCTTGGGGTGAAATGATTAAAAAAAATTTTAATCAACGCTAAAACTTGTAATTTAATCTGTAAGTTGCAAATTTGGTCAAATTTGTTTTCTGTTAGTTGAAATCTGACAGTAAGAAACAAGACATTACTTTTATAATCAGCAATTAGTCAGAAAATTATCTTGCTTCTCAAAAGTGGTCACGTGAAAGTTTAAAAGAGGTCGTGTAAATGACTCTTCGATATGTCACTGCTAAATGATTAGTACCGGTAACAAATCCCACGTAAAGACATCTCAATCGATCCTCTTACAAGATTACTTTCATATTTTTCTTTATTTATTTTCCTCGGTTGTAACTGGTAAAACATACAATTCTTCCGCTAGAATTAAAGGTTTCTTTTACGAACACAAACCGCGTTTTTACGTTTTTTTGTCACGCTTTCTACAATCTGTTCGGGAACGAAAGACAACACACGAACTGCAACTATAGCAGCAGTACGTGTGCCTAGAGAAAAGACAGCCCGAGGGCACCCATGACACATCGGTCTGATTTTGAATTCAATTTTACTTGTCCGGGATTGGTTGCCACATCAAAGCGAGAATTCCCAGTTAGCTCTACTTTTTAACTCCTAACTGGAGGCGACAGAGTCGATAAATATGTTTAAAAAAGAAAAGCTGTTAGGAAGGCGGCGAAGGCATAACGAACAGAGATAAGTATGGGAATACCATTGACTACCATTGACTAAACATGTGAGAGAAAAGGAAGTTTTAAGGAAAAACGTAAATGGAATGAACACTTCGAAATAGAAAGATGCAGATGACATGTCATGAGATTTTGACATTCACATGATCTAATCTAATCTAAACTTATTTATAAATGGAACTTTGTGTGTGTATCCGTTACCTCTAGACTCCGAAACGGCTGAACCGATTTTCTTGAAAATGTACACAGTTGTACTATAAGCGCCTGCGAGTGTTCTTAGCTAGGTTTTGTGTCCAGGTACCCCCGATAAATATCGAAAATCGATAATCGAAAAAATCGGGTTATAGGAGTGGTCCGATTTTAATCAAATTTGATACACTCATAGACAAAGACATAACAAACGATATTCAAGGTTGCAGTTCTTACAATAATGCAGAAAATCGATTATATATATATATATATATATATATATATATATATATATATATATAAGGCAAGATACCGGGTCTGATCAAAATCAGTTTTTCAGCCTTTTTATTTTATTTTTGCTTCGAGTTTGGCTCTAAGTAGGTACAATTTTAGTTTTTAGTTTCAGCCATGATACTATTTACTCAGAACTTATTTAGCCTTCAAAATTCAGTTTACGACGAAAAAAACTTATTTGATATCGATACCTGGAAATCAAAATTTGACTTACATCCATTCATTTTTCTTTCAGTCTACGGTTTCGCTTTAACTGGAAACAACTATTGCTTTTTAGTACTTTCATGCCAACGTCCAAAGAGTCTGAGATCCAGGACCATGGATTAGTTTTAAAGCTTTCATTACACCCGAGCAATGCCGGGCTATACTGCTAGTATACATATAAAGGCAAATAAAGGAAAATGGCAAGTAAGCTGGAGAATGAGTTTTTGTAAATGAATGGAAGGATTAGTATAAAGAGGAACATTTCTTAGAGCTACGTCGTGAAGAACCATGATCGCCTACGTCCTGATGGTACACGGTAAATAGAAGAATGATTGGATGTTGACAGTTTTGTGGGTGTGTGAGAAACTGGGCAACGTTGTTGAAAACTGTGCTTTCGTTATTATGCTACAGATGAAACAGTTCGTAGGATTTGCTGCTTCGTTGTTTTAAAAGTTTACACTCAACCTTATATATATATATATTTCTAAACATGTACTGTTAAATATAAGAGACAATGAATTTCTATTATATTTAATCATGAGCCGTTCTAAACGTCGTATTTTGGCTTTAATTTCAGTTGAAAATAAAGACAATGAGGTTCCATTGAAATTTCTTGGTGTTAGGATCATTTAATGCTGCGGCATCATGTAACTTAAATTTAGTGTATCGAGGCAGCAAATAATTTTCTCAACATATACTGTTAAATATAAGAGACAATGAATGTCTATTATGTTTAATCATGAGCCGTTCTATATATATATATATATATATATATATACATACATATATAACTCCTTCAATTATATGTTTTGCTTGGAATCTCCATTGTAATTTATTTTTTTCTCTTTTCAGCACTTGTTGTGTCTTTTGCTGCAAGCTCTCGGTTGTATCGCTCTCAATCCCAGTTATCATCCCGTCCTCAGCGAGGCGGATATTGCTGATATGTTAATGCAACTGCTTCTACCATCAGACGAGTGGTATTACACCAACCACAGTACCAAATACGCGAAATTTGTCAAGTACAACGCCGCCAGGATCCTTGTTTACATGGGACTTCTGCACAAATTAGGGGGAAGGGTCGATCTTTTTGACAGAAAACGTAAGTTACATTCACATTTTCATCTTAACTGTTCAGTGTTAAAATAGTGTTTATTTTAATAACGAATAGACGTGCGATACGCACTGTAATTTCGGTTGTTCCGTGGTTATTTAGCTTGTATGTTCCGTCTTGCTCATTTTGATCAGGAAGAACGGAGAATGATTTTGCTATGGTTTAAGAGAGAAAAGAAAGACAGGAGTCGATAAAAATGTGTTTATGATCTGCTTCTGTTAAATGGAAAGAAGAAAAAAAACTTGTCTAATTAAATATGCTAAATAAGATAGATGAACATTGCTCAAACACAAAAAAGTGATTTTCTCTGACCACACGTAATTACAATAACGATCATGACATATCCTTTCTTTGTTATTCACTGTCATTTTTCTTCGCTATATTCCCTCATTTATTCAATGAATTAAAAAAAAAAGTTCTAGTATAAATTGACTGCGAAGCAAACCTACTTATAGAATATGTTATGATCAAATAATCAAAGCAAGTAGTGTATTTTTTGAAAAAGAAATCAAGCTAAGATTCTGTTGGAACACATCGGCTGTATTCTGAACTGAAGATGGTTGGATTCCACCAAATTAAAACGCCTAAGACAAGCCACATAATTAGCACGCCGACAAATCATTCGCGGAAGGCCGATCCTTTGGCACACAAGCGCGGCAGATGAATGAGAATGGTGGACAGATCAGCACGTCGGACGCCCTTACTACTACAGCTACTCCCGGTGTTAAGGGCGAAAGATATAAACCACTAAATAAGACGTGTGCAAGTGAGAGAATTTAAAACTTGATTAGATTTCACCAATACAAATGTAATAAGATGAAGGAAATTTATTTTTTTACACACACCAACAATTGTTTTGCCCTTAAGCAAGGTTACTGGGAGTGAAAGAATTAAAAGGAACAGAAAATCTAATCCTAAACAGAAAAAAGTGACAAACTTCTAGGGGAGGAGAGTAGACTGGAAGTTAGGCGCAAAATTATGTACTCATAAGATAGTGATTAACGACTTGTTAAATGGGAAGGGCACGGCGAGATCAAATACTGGTTGAGATTGTTGCATTCACCAGGCGAAATAATATCGAACATACATTGGACGTGCTTTGTGGTGCAGTGGATATCGACTCCGAACGAGAAAACGGAGAGTCGATTTCGAATTCCATATGAAATCGTTGCATTCACTTACGCGTAAACACCTTTGGAGGAAAGGTATGAATCCGCCGCTTCTCCCTCGTGCTATGGGTTAAATAGCAAAACAGTTTAAGTTCTATAACTTTGGTTGGCAACCAGTCTACCGTAGAAAGTAAGGGCATTCTACTGCGGGGAAAATCTTCTGACCAGTCAGTTATGTCTCTTCCGAGACATGATCGCCGAAGCGTGTATCACGTATGGTACTTGAAGTACTGAATTATAGAACAGCAAATTTACTTTTGTGGGAGTTAACAAACTAACATACTGGTTTTTGTAACTGGCCATTTAATACTAAAAACCTTAAGCAATTTATAATGCAGACTCTCAAAAATATAACTCTGGGAATTTATGGGTTTGTAGGTTACAGAAGAATTATGGTAATATCACGTAAGCAACGAAGAAATAAAAACTTGTAAATCGAAGTTAAATAGGTAGGTGACTCGATGTGTCTAACGAGCTTGTTTAAACAAATGGCAGGACAGTGAGAGAGTTAGTAAAAATATCCACGAAGTTGTCGTTGTCGTCAGCACTCGCTGGCGTCCGGGCATCGGGGTCCTTTTCATCTGTTCTGATTTCCTTTCTCTCCTACGGTGGCGGAGATGGCTATTAATCAGTTTTGGTAAGGTACATTCACGTGAATTTGATTTTTGTGGACGGAAAAACTCACACACTTAGCCAAAAGCACCTCTTTCGGGCTTGAAATGGGATTGAAACAGGAGAGATTCGTTTGCATCCAGCTGTGGGACGCTTGGTCTGTCAAAGCACCCCCAAGTTATGCCAAACAGAATAGCGCTGCCCTCTTTAGACAGAAAAATGATACTGAGCATCAGGAAGAGACAACTGAAGTTCCTGGGACACGCAATGAGGAAGGAGAGCCTGGAGAACCTGATACTGACTGGTCAGATAGAAGGAGAGATAGAGGAAGGCAGCGGATAACATATTTGCAGGGTCTGATCAGGTGGATGACGGAACGGGGGTTATCAGGAGTAACTGTAGCAAACATACTAAAAGCCACAAGGGATAGGGAGACATGGAGAACCATGATCGCCTACGTCCTGAAGGGACAGGGTACATAGAAGAAGAATCTTCCAAGATTGGTCGTGTTCACTGTGCTAGCTTCTTCTCGAACTTACCGCCATAGGTGACCCTACGCAATTTGGATTTCTAGATAGGTACGTTTTTGAGATCACTGGATCAAGTAGACCCTCTCCTATGACAAGAAATGACCATATATATTTTACATGAGATGTCGGATTGCACAAATCGTTATCAAATGTACTACTTTAACTTAATGACAACAATAAAAAAAAAGAATAAGACAAGTAGACTTAGCATTAGATATGAGAACTATTTTTATTGTTGTTGGTAAAAATTTGAGACATAAGAAAAGAAAAGACACAGTGAAGGAAAGTCATGATCGCCCACATCATGACGTCATTACAAATAGTTAAGGAGGTGGAAACTTTTCTTGTTCTATTTAATTTATTTAATTTTTTCTTTTTTTTTTAAATAAATTTACAGTTAATACCGTTATTTTTTTAAATACCTATAGAATTAACACTAAATTTTTATTTATTTTTTGTAATTTATTACGGTGGACATTAGCAGATCTGACGCCGCTTTCACAAGTCTTCGAAATTCGCTACAATGTGTGATTTTACTTATTAGTCTATTTCATATCTAAACTTATTTATAAATGGAACTTTGTGTGTGTCCATTACCTATAGACTCCGAAACGGCTGAACCTATTTTCTTGAAAATTTACACAGTTGTACTATAAGCATCTGCAAATGTTATTAGCTCGGTTTTGTGTCGAGGTACCCCCGGTAAATATCGAAAATCGATAATCAAAAAATCGGGTTATAGAAGGAGTGGTCCGATTTTAATCAAATTTGATACACGCATAGACAAAGACATTACAAACAATATTCAGAAGTTTCAAGGTTGAGGTTCTTACAATAGTGCAGAAAATCGATAATATATATATATATATAGAGAGAGAGAGAGAGAGAGATAAAAGGCAATATGTTTTTGTGTGTATCTGTATGTCCTTTATGCAAATCCACAATTTTTATCCGATTCTCACCAAACTTCGCACAAATATTCTTTAGGCTGAGTCTGAGCTCCAGGACCATGGATAATTTCTAAAGCTTTCATTACACCCGAGCAACACCGGGCTATACTGCTATTTCTTTGTCTTCATGTTTCGTGTTCCTTCAGGACGTAGACGATCATGAACTTCCACTTGGCTCAGTCTCTTGTCTCTCTCAAAATTCTTCCTCGTGATATTTCTCCCAAACCCCGCTCTGCCACCCATTTTTACTCAAGCCTATCAAGTATGTCTCACGCTGATTTCCCCTGTCTCTCTTTACTATTATCCGTCCTGTGAGTATTAAATTTTCAATGCCCTCCTTCCTCATTACATGTCCCTGAACCCTCACCTGTCTCTTCCTTATGTTACTTATGAGTTTTTGCCACGTTTTCATCCTCTCCAAGTTATGTGCTCAGTCGATATCCTCAGTGTCCTTCTCTAAAGCCACGTTTCTGCTGCCTCAAGCCTCTCCTGCATCTTTGGGGAGATCTTCCATTATTCACTGCCATACGAAAGAACAGACATCACATATCAATCTAGCACTCTTTGTTTCCAATGAGACTTTCCTGTCTCTTAGTACTCTGGTTAGCTTTTGAAATGCGTCCTTAGTTATGTTAATGCGTCTTTGGATCTTGACATCGCACTATCTATCCTCTGTCAGCATGCTTCCTAGGGATTTAAATGTTTTTCTTGTTTTATTTTAGTTTCTTTGACCTATAGCTGACATTTTGGTGTCTTGATGACCATGCATTCAGTTTTTTTTTAAGTTTATGCTGAGTCCTTTCTTCTTGATTTCTGTTGCTACCTTTTGTAGGATGTCCTTTCCGCATTGTGTCATCTGCGTATCTTACAATACTGAGATTGTGGCCGCCGATGACGAATCCTGGCAAGGGTTTTCATTCTCTCAGAATTGTTTCGCTGTATAAGTTAAATAGAAAAGACATCCTTGTCTTATGACCCTTTCTACTTTTGTATATCAGCTGCATTCACTTCCTATACGTACGCAAGTGGTTTACCGCCAATATATATTCTTGATTATCCTAACGTCTTTTCCGGAAATGTCAAGATTGTCGAGCAACTCTATCAAGTTCTTGTGTGGTACTTTGTCGAACGCCTTCACGTAGTCTATAAAGCACAAATAAAGTTCCTTCTGCATTCGTATTGCTCGTTCAGCTAGCATTCTGAGCATGAATTTCGCATTCCTCGTTCCGGTATTTTTAACAAAGGCACATTGTTCTTGTCCTTGTCCTATCCCGGGCCGATTCTGCTGTACGCTCTTTTCTTCAGAATCCGTATGATGAGTTTTGTTATGTGACTCATTAAACTGATTGTTCGGTGGAGTTTACATTCCTGGCTTAGGTAGATGATTTTCTAAGCGTTATTTATATGTGGCACAACGCCAAAAGTATGGGGCACCCAGTGTGGATCGAACTCAGTACTCAGTTATAATAGGTTCTAGCGAGACACGCTTACTGACCATCACACCACGTCGAGGTGCCCTTCCTGGCTCAGGTAGTGCTATGAAAATAGATCTGCTTATGTCCTCCGGTATATTGCTGTTGTAGATTTCTTTTATTATTTCTGTGAGCCTGTCTATGCCAAAGTTTTCGAAGGACATCAACATCTCTATTACTATTCCATCGGATCCTGCTGCTTAATTTCTGTTCAATTTGGCCATTGCCGATTCCACTTCGGCTAAAATTTCGCTAGAAACAAAGAATAGAGTACTGGATTGCTATGTGATGTCAATTCTTCAGTATTGTAGTGACTGCTGGACAATATCATCGAAGATGAAGAAACAACTTAAAGCAACTGAAATGTGCTTCTACAGAAGGATGCTGCGAATATCATCGACTGAGCATGTGAGCAAGTTGCACCAAAAATATGCGTACCACTTACGTTGGGTTTGTAGTTCGTATAAGCCTCGTAAGGAGTATTTTTAATGTTATTATTATATTATTTCGATTGACGATGAAATATGCATAGAACCGCCAGAAGGTTTTGAAAAAGGTGACAATTATGTATGGAAGCTCAAAAAGTCACTATATGGGTTCAACCGAAGCGGAAGAACGTGGAATAAATTACTATATTCCTATTTAATTGAACAACATTTTGAACCCTCTCTAATTGACCCATGCCTGGACACAAGAATATTTAATAATTAAATCTTAGCAACTCTGATTATTTGGGTCGACGATATGTTATTTGCTTCAAAATGTGAAGCTGCTTTATTAAAAATAAAAAATAATTCTCTAAATATAAGTTTTAAAATGACCGACTTGGGTCGACTATCATAGTTTCTTGGTATACAGTTCGTATTTAAGAACAACACTATTACAATGAATACATAAAAAAACTTTTATCTAAATTCAGCATGCAAAATTGTAAAACACGAACTATTCTATATGAAATGGATTTAAACACAATTATAAATAATGAAAATGGTATAGCGGTGTGTGAGAAAGAATACAGAATATTGACCGGAATTCTTATTTACGTCATGACATCAACAAGGCGAGACGTCTGCTATAAGGTTACTAAGGTTGTCTCAAAACTTGAATAAACCGAGGACTGTGCATTTAGCAAGCGCTAAGCAAGTATTACGTTATTTAAAGGCAACTTAGAATCAGTGCCTAGTTTTTCGACAATCGAAAAACCCACTACAACTGGAAGGATTTTGTGATGCTGATTGGGCAAATTCACCAGATTGTAAAAGTATCACAGGCTATTGCTTTAGACTGGCAAAAGATAATCCAATAATTGCCTGGAAATCTAAGAAGCAGTGAATGATTTCACTTTCAACATGTGAGGCGGAATATGTTGCATTATTGCAAGCAACACAAGAGGCTATTTTTTTAATTACTAATGTTTTGCAACAAGATTCCATAATGTACCAAAAAACTCCAACACTGAAGAAAGACTAAAAGATTAAAAAGTTTCCATAAGATAGATGTAAATTGACGTTGCATTTAAACTTTTGAAGATTATAGCTATCAGGGAAGCAGGTAAATAGAAGGGAGTTCCACAGGCGGGAAGTGCGAAAAAAAAAACTGTTCGAGTAGAAGTGGCGGTTACGTTTAATTATTTCAAGCGTAAAAGGTAAACCTAGATACCAGTCTAGTAGCAGGGTTAAATTGCTTAAATGTCGTCGGGGCACGAGGGAGAACAAGTCTTCAAGAGTTGCGGTGAAAATATTTTAGAAGAGAAAGCGAAATAATGTAAAGTCAGTGAAAAAGTGACTTGTGTCGAGATACCAAGACAGGATCGATGACATTTTGCAGGGGCACTCGACCAGAGATGTGATTTTGCTCATTAATTTTTCGCATCTCTAAAACATTGCAATTGTAAAACATGATTTGTTGAACTAATGTTAGATTTGACTAGATTTTTATTTTTTTAACAAGCTGAACACCTCATCTTCAATATACATTGTCCATGTTGATAATCGTCACTCGAACAAGTCAAGGGAATTCTTCTGACACTATCTTCGAAAGATGATCGCAGTGTCTGAAGACTGATTAACCTCAATCAAAACTTATGTGCAAAAAAAAAAAAAAACGTAAGTTTAAAATAACCCAAGAAATAACATCAATATTAAATTCATGAATTTATATTGTCACACTCTGTTTGGTTATCGTTAGAAATTTTGCCACAGTACTTCTGCTGCAATGTTAATCTCTGTATTTCACGAAGACCCCCAACCGCGAAACAGTTTGAATGATCCGAATATTACAACGGATCTCGTACAACCTATGTCAATTTTATAGGATCTTTTTCCGAGGCTTAAAGTGCTGCATTTTGACGTTATTAGTTGCACCACAATTCCAATGGTTCTCGCTGATTGTTTTTTTTTTAATCATCTCACCCCAAGCAAGGCATTCCACTGCCACTAGTGCGTGTGGGGCTACATAGGGGAAGGCAAAGAGAAGGAGTGGTTAGACATAGGAATGTCAGGAGGAAGGTGACAGATGAGTAAGGATAGCGAGGATGAGGGTTGGGCAGATGGGAAGAGTGTTTGATAGAATGGGAGCTGGTTAGTGTGTTAGGAGGTGTCTATTGACCTTACATTTAAACTCCTGGAGATTGTAACCGTCGGGGAAGCAATCGTGTGGAAGAGAATTCCACAGTCGGGAAGTGCGAGGAAAGAAACTGTTGGAGTAGAAGTTACGGCTGCATTTTATCGGTTTCTCTGTAAAATGGTGGGATCTAGTTGCTAATCTAGTATCTCGTTCAAATTCGTATTTAGGGGGCACCAGTGATCTATGTTCATCGGAGCAGAAGTTGCTGCTGCTGCTATTGTTTTTCCTTTGATTACTGTAGTACAAAGTTTTAACTAGAAACCCCAAGCTAGAATATAATTTTGTATCGGAAGATGAAAACAGATTGTGTACCATGCAATCAAAGAGAATAAAAAAACGTAATTGTGGTCAGTGCATAGTCAAAATTCACACAAGATGTGTGATGTAACACAGAGTTTAATGTTTTTTTTCTTCACTCTTCAGTGTTAATGTTTTCTCCTTTTCATATCTTTCCCGAATGCCAGATTAACAGGTAATATTTTTGTTCTTTTCTTATTTTTTGTAAAAAATTAATAAAAAAGAAAGAAACGCTATCTGGTTTAATTTTATTCTGTATTGTCTCTGGGATAAAAGCGTTGGTTGATGTATTCAAGTGACTTGAACCCAACGAGTTATGAGTTTAATACCTAGCCGCAGCAGATGGGGCAAAGGCTTGAGGAATTAACTGAAACAAAAACTGAAGACGCATGGTACATCGAAGTAGAACAACCTACTTCAGTAGAGGCAATAAAGGTTTCGATTCGAAATTCCAATCTAGTATATTTAAGTCATGTAAACAACGCCTCATGCCAAGAGATAAAGTTCAGTTCAATATCAAATGTTGCAGTTACGACCGATCAAAGGGAAAGTGAAGGAATACAAGTTTGGATATTTAACTGAAAGTTGTGAGAAAATGAAAAGTATTGAGATATGAACATGAGGATTACATACAACGTGATTGAATTGCTTGGAATAGTACCGGTCAGTCAGTCCAGTGCCATCCATGATACACTCTTAAGTGATCATGTCCACAGAGACATGACTAAATTTTCCTGCAGTAGGTTGTCATCACTTTCTGCGTTAGACTGGTTGCTAACCAAGGCTACGAACGTAATCTGTTCTGCTATTTTACCCATAGCTTGAAGAAGGAAGCAAATTTAAAACATGATTTGTTTAACTAATGTTAGATTTGACTGGATTTTTATTTTTTAACACCTCATCTTCAAGATACGTTGTCCATGTTGATAATCGTCACTCGAACAAGTCAAGGAAATTTTGACACGCTCTTCGAAAGGTGATCGCAATGTCAGAAGACTGATTTCCCAAGGGTATTTGGGCGTAAGTAAATGGAAGGAATTCAATTGTGATTCGAACTCGGCTTCCAAATGTTTTTATTCCGAACCGATATCCACAGCACCACAACGCACGTCCTTAGTTGGTAAACAGTCTACCGCAAAAAGTCATGGCAACCGACTGCGGTAAAATTTTCGGCCTGGTCAGCCATGTCTCTTTCGAGACATGATCGCCTAAGCGTTTCTTACGTACGGCACTTGACTGACTAAATAGTATTAAAGTCTGGCAAAAAAAATAAACAAATAGATAAAAACGGTGAAACAGGTGAAAATTCAAAGAACAACTGTAACCATAATTAAAATAGACAAAAATATTATTGCCACTTGATCCGATCGTAAATCCATCAGATTCGAATGCCGGGATAACACCAATAGCGATTTTAATAATTATAATCACTTAAGCTGTTTTTAAAAGTTACAAAAACATGTTAGATTTGCTTTTCTAGCTTTTAATGAAAAATTAATTTATTTGATGGATGGAAATCCCTGCAGTGTCTTCATTATTGCTTGTCAGTAGCTTGCGGCAAATATATTTCTTTCTATCGCTGTCTAATTATCTATCTGACGTGTTCCACTCCTTAGCTAAGTGGAAACGCGAGACAAAATGATCGATAGATACTTAACTGCGTGGCGCCTTCATATATTCGGATAAAGATGCTAATATTAATGAAACAGTCGGACAGATAGCATCTTGATTAATGTGGTATCAGAAACAGGAATACTAAGGGTTGCTACGACGTGCAGATGCATACGAATTATGAAAGCTTTACGCCACTCCTAAAAAAAAAAAACTATCCCAGAAATCAACTTTTTTGAACTAGCACCATTTCATCCCTTTTTTTAACAGTCTATTTACACCGGATATGCGTTGTGGCGCAGAGGATATCGACTCGGAACGAGTTCGAATTCCAGTTGAATTCATGGCATTCACTTACGCAATGTAAGGACAACACTATTAGAATGAATCAATCCAGACACATCAAAAAACTTTTATCTAAATTCAGCATGCAAAATTGTAAAACACGAACTACTCCATGTGAAATGGATTTTAACACAATTATGAATAATGAAGATGGTATAGCGGCGTGTGGGCAAGAATACAGAAGATAGACTGGAATTCTTATTTACGTCATTACATCAACAAGGCGAGACATCTGCTATAAGAGTTACTAAGTTGTCTCAAAATTTGAATAAACCGAGGACTGTGCATTTAACAAGAGCTAAACAAGTATTACGTTATTTAAAGGGAACTAAGAATCAGTGCTTAGTATTTCGACAATCAAAAACCCACTACAACTGGAAGGATTTTATGATACTGATTGGGCAAATTCACCAGGTCGTAAAAGTATCACAGACTATTGCCTTTAGATTGGCAAAAGATAATCAAATAATTACCTGGAAATCTATCCCAGAAATCAACTTTTTGAATTAGCACCATTTCATCACTTTTTAAACAGTTTTACACCGAATGTTCGTTGTGGCGCAGAGGATATCGACTCGAAACGACAAATCGGCGCGCCGAGTTCGAATTCCAGTTGACTTCATGGCATTCACTTTAGCACAAATGCCCTTGGGAAAAGTTATTAATCCGTTTCTTGCGTCCAGTTATGAGTTAAATGACAGATTGGGTTCTGTATCCCTGGCTGGCAACCTGTCTACCGCAACTTACTGAGGGATAATCTTCTACCCAGTCAGTCATGTCTCTTCCAAGACATGGTCGCCCAAAGTGTGTATCACGTATGGCACTTAACTTACAAGTCATAAAGACATGTCTCTTCTGAAATAACTGGAAATTATTCAGTTATTTTTAACCTCTTGAATCTGTCGTGCCATCTGGATGCAATCAATTTGAGGGGACCTTACGGCGCATGAGTGAATTTAATCTTGGCTTTGCTTCTTTATTAACCTTTCATTCAAATATGACAATACAAGCTCACTAGAACGCTGAGATTGAATTAGAATATAAGTGAACCGGATTTTCGGCGGCACATGATGATGATTAACATTGCATTTACGTTTCTGAAGATCATATGTGATTTGAAAGAAAAGTGGACAGTTCCCCTAGCGAGAAGTATAAGGAAATAAACAATTAGTATACTACTTTTTGTTACTCACAATTGCAACAATGAAATTATAATACCTAGCTGCCAATTTAGTACTAAACTTCAATTCATAACACCCAAGTACCAAAGCTGAAAGCTTATCAGAACAATTACCGTGAAAATATTTTTAGGAAACGAAAAAGGGACGCTATGTTACGGAAGTGGGGAAAATAACTGAAAATGAGGTGACAAGTCAGGGCGAATTCTTCTTTGGATTTTGTCAAGAATCTCTTCATATTAAACAGAAGCACCAGACCAGATTTTTTTTAATCGTTTCACCCCAAGCAAGGCGATACCGGCCACTGATGCGCAGGGGGCTACATGAGAGGAAAAGTTTAGACAAGAGGAGTATGAAGAGAAAGACGGACCAGTTATAGGGGGTGTCAGAGAAAAGGTAAGAGAAGGATGGGACATAGGTGTGAAGATAGTTTCAAAGGTAGAAAGGAAGGAAAAGACCAAGATATACCGGGTGATGTTAAAAAGACTGGAGTCAAGTGGATAAGAGGTGGGAATTGACATTGCATTTAAATTCCTGGGGATTGTAGCAGTCAGGAAACTTAACAGTGACTTAAGTTTGTCGGAGCAGAAGCCATCAATATATTTGTAAAGTAGGCAGAGGGAAGCCACATCCTGCCGGTGAGAATGTGACTGGAGTCGAGCTGCCAAGTCGGAACCAATCACGTTAAAGATTCTCCATTGGAGCCTGTCGAGAACACTGAGATGAACAGCAGGGGCGCGTGGTGTCAGCAATATTAGATCCGCAAATAAAAGGTACAAGATAGACGCTGCCTAGAAAAATTGTCTAAACGCCATTCGGGGAAAAGTGTCTACTGTCATCGTCGCATTTAAAATGAAAATGTGCCTGTCCATTAGTCTTCGGCAGAATTCACCACATCTTCCAAGTTTATTAGCTCCGCTAGAGTCATGTTTTGTTGTGTGAGTCCATTTGAGGCAGCAGAAATCTTGTTTTACGAAAGAATGCTGACGATTCCATGTACGGAGCACGTGTGTAACGATTAAATTTTGGAAAGGATGCAAACGAGAAGAAAACTGATACTAAATATCAGGAAGAGACAAAAGAGGTTTCTGGGACGCGTAATGAGGAAGGAGGGCCTAGAGAATAGAATACTCACAGGTCGAATAAAGAGAAGGAGAGACAGAGGAAAGCAGTGCGAGACGTAGTTAGGTCTGAGCAAATGGATAGCGGAGCGGGGCTTAGAGATACCAAGAGAAAAAATATTTACAGCAACAAGAGACAGAGCCAAGTGGAAGTCCACGATGGCCCCCATCTTGAAAGGATACGGCACATGAGGAAAATAGTCATGTTTTGGCCGATTTGTAACATTATCAAAGCGAATGTTATTTAAAAGATTAAGAAAATGGTAACAAGGCAGGTGACTCGATGTATCTAACGAGCTTGTTTAGTCTAATGACAGGACAGTGAGAGAGTTGGTAAAAATATCCACGAAGTTGTCGTTGTCGTCAGCACTTGCTGGCGTCCGGGCATCGGGGTCGTTGTCATCTGTTCTTATTTCCTTTCTCCTGCGGTGGCGGAGATGGTTGTTAATCAGTTTTGATAAGGTACATTCACGTGAATTTGTGTTTCGTGGACGGAAAACTCACACACTTAACCAAAAGCACCTCTTTCGGGCTTGAAATGGGATTGAAACAGGCGAGATTTGGCTGCATCCAGCTGTCGGATGCTTGGTCTGTCAAGGCACGCCCAAGTTGTGTCAAACAAAATAGCGCTGCCCTCTTTCGATGGTTTGGCCGTTGAGATCGTGTAGATCGTTGCTTATTTTGCTGTTGTACTTTTCGAAGATTGGTCGTGTTCACTGTGCTATCTTCTTCTCGACCTTAACGCCACAGGTGACCCTCCGCAATTTGGATTTCTAGATGACTACATTTTGAGGATGACTGCATCAAGCAGGCCCTCTACTATGACAAGAAACGAACATATATATTTTACATGAGATGTCGGATTGAACAGGTCGTTATTAAATGCACCACTTTGATTTATTACTTTAATGACAATAATAGGAAAAAAATAAGACTATTACGAATGAGTAATTTTCAATTTTTGTAAAATGGAAGGGATGCTGATATCTGGTTGTGAGAATAGAAGCGTTAAGAAAAGGGACGCTTACTGAATATAAGAAAAGACTGTTTCTGAGGCATATTAAAGGTCGAAGCCAAGAGAGCCGGAAAAATAGCGAGTTTGTCGAAACCGGAATCCTGCCTCCGTTTCTATTGTTCGAAATCTATCGCTCACCAAAATGTTTGAGAAAATATCCAATGGTTTCTTTTATGTCTTTAAATAGCAGAATGATCAACATGACACAACGAATTTTCAAGAAAGTAATCGAAAAATGGATATGGTTTTTTTCCTTTCAGCATATCGTTTTTCTGCTCACTTAAAACTGGAACGGGTATATTGAATCAGTTGCTAGGTCTGCTTGCTAAGAAGTTTAGCTTTGATAATGTTACAAATCGGCCAAAACATGACTATTTTCTTCATGTGCCGAATTCTTTCAAGACGAAGGCCATCATGGACTTCCACTTGGCTCTGTCTCTTGTTGCTGTAAATATTTTTTCTCTTGGTATCTCTAAGCCCCGCTCCGCTATCCATTTGCTCAGACCTAACTACGTCTCGCGCTGCTTTCCTCTGTCTCTCCACTTTATTCGACTTGTGAGTATTATATTCTCTAGGCCCTCCTTCCCTCATTACGCGTCCCAGGAACCTCTTTTGTCTCTTCCTGATATTTAGTATCAATTGTTCTCACCAACATGTAAAATAAATTTCTAAGTGTATTATTTGTCTAAGCGTTGAATATCGCTGTCACTTCTGCCATGTACCTAGACTTTCTTGAAAATAATACAAAGAAGCTGTAACGTTATCGGTCCTGACCTGGCACCTCGGTTTCAGTCACTTTTCAAACACTGCCATGGGACTTCCCTGTAACTTGTCCATGACAATATAAATCGCATTGTTTTGAAAAGCTTTTCTTTTTGGTCGCTGGAATTTATGAATTTAAGCGCAGTATTAAATTGTGCGTTGTGATGCAGTCAATAGCTCGGAACGAGAAATGTGAGAGTCGAGTTCGAATTCCAGTTAAACTAGTTGCATTCACTTACTCGCAAATACTCTTGGGAAATGTAATAATCCGTCTCTTCCCTCCATCTATGGGTTAAACAACAGGACAGATTGAGTTCTGTTTCCTTGGTTGCAACCAGTTTACCGCAGAAATTAATGTCAACCGACTGCGAGAAAATCTTCTGCCTAGTCAGTCATGTCTCTTTTGAGACATAATCATCCAAGTGTATATCACTTATGGCACTTAACTGACTAAATTGGGTGTTTAGTTTCATAATTTTACACTTAAAATGGCTAAATCAAACCGTAAGTTTCCTAATTATTAAAGTCAGGGTTTAAAACTGTTTGCTTTATAAAAAAGAAAAAAAAACACAAACATTATTAATTTTTATTGTTCCCAGTTCAACCCTCACCTGTGGTTGTAGCACCTGTTATTTTCCCAGCTTCCTTTGCAAAGAAAAAGAAAATACGATGAAAAAAAAAACATTAGTAAAATTTCCAGCAAAATGACCAGTAGTACATTTCATCTCTCGTTCAAAGCATGCAATTGCTTTTAAAATATTTAATTTCAGCATCAAATAACCCGTAGATGTTGATGTGCCGCTAAACAAAATCAACTTACCAGCCAAAGAGGAAACGTCTTCGTTGCATTATAGCCTTGCTTGAAGTGGATTGTTCTTTTAAAAAATCTTTGCATGCGGCTAAGATTGTCTAAAGAACACATTTTTGTAAATTTGAGTTCGAAATTTTTTGCTATTTTTTTTTTTTTTTTTAGTCTAAGCTGAAGCATCGACTCATCTTCAATGAACTGGCTACAATTATGATTCCAGCAAACCAACCTTCAAAACCGACTGTCGTCGCTTGATGTTGACCTCAATGTCAACTTTATATTTACATAACTTCTATTCCTGATATTAGCACTTTATCCCATAGAACTAATATATATATTCCAAAACCCTTTCACCTTGATATCCAACACTTCCGCTATTACGCAAATATTATATTGATTTTATTTACTGCAAGTTATTCGTATCGCTTTGCTGATAATTCCGTATATTTATGCAACCATTTCCACTTTGATGTGAGACATGTTACTCGCTCATAAATACAGCCTGTGTAAAGTAGAAAAATATTAAAAAATCACGAGGTTGTAGCAGTATTTTATAGAATTTAACATAAGGAAACGGATCTGATCTTTTGACAAAAGACACAGAATGTTAGTTTATTACTTCTAGTCACATGAGTAAATATAGTCGAAGGTATTTTTTTCTAAATGACTGTTTTCTAATAAAATCGATTATTTAAATGGTGACTAAGCATGAAAGGTTCATGTGGAAAAGTACATTGGTTACTAATATAAACACCATTTCTTTGATGTGACGTGTTCCTTCAGGATGTGGGTTATTGCCCTCCACGGGTTTTCTTTGGTAGTCTAAATAGGATTTTTTTTTGTTAAAATTTTCCCAGTCCATTTTGTTTTTCATTTACAAAAGCTCGTTAGGTAAGTTATCCGCTGTTTCTTCTGCCTCTCTTGCCTTTTAATATATCCCATGTTATATTTAATATATCATATATTATATTTCTTCATTGCTCGTCCCATAAATTCCAACTGGCCTTTTTTATTCGAAGTACAAGTGCCTTTTTTTGTGCCATTTTCTTTAAAATGTTTTTCCTTGTGTTTAGTCCTTGGTGTTTCTAACAGCTTTTTTGTCGGACCATATTTTTGTCACTTAAAAGATCATTTTTATCGATGAGGAAGTTTTTCAGCATTTACGGTTTTATAAGAGAATTGGGATCTACTGAGAAATTTACTCTTGCAACCAGACAGGTAACAAGGTCCCACCCTTTTACAGTTAAATCAACCAAATGCAGGCAACAATTCTACTCCATCAGGTTCTTTTCTCGCACTTCCCGCCTGTCGAACTCCCTTCCATATACTTGCTTTCCTGACGGCTACTACGTCCAGGAATTTAAATGCAATGTCAATACCCATCTCTTATCCACTTTACTCTAGTCCTTTCTACATCACCCCGTATATATTGTTCTTTTTTTCTCTCTACCTTCCCAACTGTCTTCACACCAAGTTCCCATTCTTCTTTTGCTCTTTCTCTGACCCCCACTGTAACAGGTTCGTCTTTTTCTGACCCCTCCACTGTAACAGGTTCGTCTTTCTCTGACCCCTCCACTGTAACAGGTTCGTCTTTTTCTGACCCCTCCACTGTAACAGGTTCGTCTTTTTCTGACCCCTCCACTGTAACAGGTTCGTCTTTTTCTGACCCCTCCACTGTAACAGGTTCGTCTTTTTCTGACCCCTCCACTGTAACAGGTTCGTCTTTTTCTGACCCCTCCACTGTAACAGGTTCGTCTTTTTCTGACCCCTCCACTGTAACAGGTTCGTCTTTCTCTGACCCCTCCACTGTAACAGGTTCGTCTTTCTCTGACCCCTCCACTGTAACAGGTTCGTCTTTCTCTGACCCCTCCACTGTAACAGGTTCGTCTTTCTCTGACCCCTCCACTGTAACAGGTTCGTCTTTCTCTGACCCCTCCACTGTAACAGGTTCGTCTTTCTCTGACCCCTCCACTGTAACAGGTTCGTCTTTCTCTGACCCCTCCACTGTAACAGGTTCGTCTTTCTCTGACCCCTCCACTGTAACAGGTTCGTCTTTCTCTGACCCCTCCACTGTAACAGGTTCGTCTTTCTCTGACCCCTCCACTGTAACAGGTTCGTCTTTCTCTGACCCCTCCACTGTAACAGGTTCGTCTTTCTCTGACCCCTCCACTGTAACAGGTTCGTCTTTCTCTGACCCCTCCACTGTAACAGGTTCGTCTTTCTCTGACCCCTCCACTGTAACAGGTTCGTCTTTCTCTTCACTTTCCTCTTGTCTAAACGTTTACACTTATGTAGCCCTGTGCGCATCAGTGGTGGGACCGCTTTGCTTGGGATGATAGAAGACGGAAAGTGCGACACAGAGATCCGAAGGCGAATTAACATGGCGAAGGAAGCATTCCGCAAGTTGAGTAAATATTAAGAAACAGGACAATTTCTCTAAAAGAGAGTACTGGATTGCGCCGTACTAGAGGACGTCAACATCTCTATTACAATCCTGTTGGGTCCCGCTGTTTTATTTCTGTTCAATTTGGCCATTGCCGATTCGACTTCAGCTACAATTTCGCTAAAAACAAAGAAGGGAGTACTGGGTTGCTATGTGATGTCAGTTTTTTAATATGGTAGTGAATGTTGACAACATCATCGAAGATGAAGGAAAAACTTGAAGCAACTGAAATGTGGTTCTACAAAAGAATGCTATGAATATCACGGATCGTGCATGTGAGCAATGATGAAGTTTGAAAAGAATGGAAACGAAAAGAAAATTAATACTGAGCATCAGGAAGAGACAGCTAAAGTTCCTGGAACATGCAGTGAGGAAGGAGGGCTTGGAGAACTTGATACTAACAGACCAGATAGAAGGGAAGAGACAGCGGAAAGCAGCGGATAACATTTGAAGGACCCTATCAGGTGGAGAACAGAACGAGAGTTGCGTGGTGTAAGAGGAGAAAGCGTGCTAAGAGCCACCAGGGATAGGGAGATCTGGAAAGCCATGATCGTCCATGTCTAGAAAGTACAAGGCAACATAGAAGAAGTGAAACTGTTCTCAAAGTCTCTTGGGTATGTCCATTTTCATTTTTGGTTTCAGACGTAAGTTCGGAATAAAAAATGGTCGAGATCAAGTCAGCATTACGCTGAGTTGTAACAACCAAAGAGAAAGCTTAACTTAACAAGCTGAGATTTGAGAGGAATCGTGCGGTCGCTGAACGTTGGGAAATGGGAAATAAGTTCATTCGTCAGTGAAGCAGACAAACGTAATTACGCTTTTTATATTTTAGAGAAAAGAGGGTGAGACAGTAAATATTAATTTTTATTTTGTATTTTATATATATATATATATATATATATATATATATATATATATATATATAGTCTTTAACAGCGCCACTTAATATTTATCGAAACCAGTGGGGCAATCAGATTCTTAGTTCTTTTACTCTTATCATCATGGAAAAGTGCATTTCTTTTTCGTGTTGTTTTTTGGTTTATTATTATTGTCTTCTTTATCAATTTTATTTTATTTACTTACACGCTTAGCATTTATTACACGACTTTTTTAAGGACGACGTTTGTTAAAATCGAAATGAACTTTTTATTATTTTAGAAGGGATATTGTCAAATGGTTTGTTTTTTAAGCAATTTTCTATACTGTTTATTTTCAAATGTCAAGATCGAGTCGTGTCTTCATCATATGCAACTGAGAAATACTGAAGTATTTTTCTTTCCTAATTCGGATTCTTTATTTTCTTTTTTAAATAGATTGTGGAACACCAGTTTCCGTACATTTTTTTTTAAAAATATTATTTCAAATAAAGAACAGATAATACATAAGGTATTTATTTACAGAATATTTTAACAGAATGAACCCATAAATATCTTAACATTTATAATCATATATATATATATAAAAGGCAATCTGTGAGTCTGTGTGACTGTTCCCTACGTACGCGTACATTTTTGTAAGCTACGCCATTCAAAATTTCTAGGGACACATATCTACAGGGAAGCCAGGTCGACACATATTTTTTGAGTTTACGTTCAGCAATTTTCCCTTTCGCACTTTTTTGGCAATGGAACCAATTGTTTACATTTGTTCCGTAAAACATCTGAGATCTAAGATGGTGTCTAAATTACGTCAAAGATATCAAATCACACGTGTCAAACGCGACTAAAATAATTTTTTTATTAAAAAAAGTGAGCCTTTATATTTAATTTATATTCTGACGTTTTAAAAATTCATTTGGTCAACAAAAAATTGTGAATATTTTTCCCCGTAATTTTGATACGAAAATATTTTTTTAAAATGTTTTTTCAAACTAAAACAAAATATGTAAAATAAAAATTTGCTAATGGTTAATTTAATTACTGAAGTCTTTATAAAATGAAGCTTCTTTTTTTTTCGCAAAATATTTCATGCAGGAAATCAACTTTCTTTAATTCGTGTTGCATTACTGTAACGTTTTTCTTCAAAATTAAATGTCTACATTTTTAAATATTCTTCGAAAATTTCTGAACTGAGAGCGGAAAAGTTTTTATATTTTTAATTTCAGTAAAACAAAATAATTTTTATGTTAAATTTATTTAGTCAACGAACAATTTACATATTTTCCACCGTAATTTTGAAACACAAACAAACGCAATGTTGTTTACAATCTCACACAAAACATCAAATCACGTTTACGCAAAACAAAAGAAAATAGATTTTTAATGGAATTTTTTAACAATTTATAAACAACAATTTTTTATATAATTATTTTTTAATAGAACCGAGTTTTAAATGAATTTATCCATATAATATTATAAACATTACAATTACTGAAGGGAAGCCTGCTTCAAACGCTGTTTACTGGAAGACGACAATCAATGGGACTCTGCAATGGCGGAAGGCGTCTTGCATCTTCTCCTACTACTTAACGTTCTGAGTTGCACAGGCAACGCTGGGCTATGATGCTGGTGATATACTAAGCGTAGCTTTCATGAGGTTCAAGGCCAAAATAATGGAGGACCTTGATCTAGTGAGACAAGCTTGCTAAACATTATACAACATTGAACTCGCAATGCCTAACATTTGTATATGCCTGTCTATTTCATTGAGGTAAAAATTTCTCTTAAAAAGAATTTTAAATAATATGGGAGATCACATATCTAAACTTATTTATAAATGAAACTTTGCGTGTCTGTATCCGTTACCTATAGACTCCGAAACGGCTGAAACGATTTTCTTGAAAATTTACACAGTTGTACTATACTCGTCTGCGAGTGTTGTTAGCTAGGTTTTGTGTCGAGGTACGCTCGATAAATATCGATAATCGAAAAAAATCGGATTATAGAAGGAGTTGTCCGATTTTAATAAATGCACTCATAGACATTGTTTTTTCGTTTGTTTGTTTGTTTTTTCGTTTGGATTTTTCGTTTGGTTTTTTCGTTTTGTTTTTTCGTTTGGTTTTTTCGTTTCGTTTGTTTATGACAGGCTTTTACGTTAAAACACCGGTTCTCATACGATCAACGAAGTTAAGCAACGTCGAGCCTGGTTAGTAACAAAATGAGTGACAGCTTGGGAATATTAGAAATGGATAACAAGTCGGAAAAGTGAATGGGGATCTGAGTTTCCGTCAGGTTGTTAGATTCACTAAATTGGAGATACACTTATTATAGATATGAATCCACCTTTTCTCCCCAAGGTATAGTAAGAATGAGTAAAAATGAATAATTTAAATAAACGGAAGTTGATAAACCTTAAAAACTAATCAATCGATTCTGAAAGTTTTCTTACCGAGAGAAATGGTTGCTAATTTAAAAGTACTTTTTTCCCCCATTTTCCTACATACTAACCAGTTAATCTCTGTAGTGTATGGTATTTGACATAGAAGTTCAACCCTGTTTCCCTCGTTTCTAATACAGGCCATGTCGAAATAACCTCCTTTTTAATTGATAACCTGTTTATATTTATCGCAATCTGTGAGGACTGAATTCACAGATAGATTTCTAGACGAAATCACTTACCATGATATGAGAACAGGTGTTTCGCTAGTCACTCAGTAATACACAGTGCGATAGATCTCGCTGGCTTCATGACTCCTTTATGCGAACCAGAGGCAAAAAATAACCAAAGTTCAATGAAACAACAAATTTGACGTTCCTAGCGGCATTTAAAGGACACGGATCAGTCAATCTCTGATGTTTGGGAAATGTCAAAGAGGATGCGCCGAAGGAACGCGACAATTTCTTGCATGTGCACGTGTGGGGCTTCAGTTTGTCATCTTGTCTCAAACGTGCCGTCGAGTTGAGAAAGTTAACCGTTTGTATATTGAAAATTCTTGGAATCGAATTTCTGTTTTCTTATAAGACGTTGACTTTTAACGGAATTCAGATTTCATTCACTTGAACACTTGGAGTAGATAGACTAAACTATTGCCCGGTTCACACTCCACCCACGTCTATTGAACAGGTGTAGAGGCTCATCCCTTGTTCCCTGTTTAGGATGTGGTTTCCGGTTTTCTCTTTTCCAATCTTTTCACTTTTCTTCTTTTTCTTTTTTCTTTTTTTTTTTTTTCAATTGGAGTAGATAGATCTATCTATCGCCCGGTTCTCACTCCACCCACGTCTATTGAACAGGTTAAGAGGCTCATCCCTTGTTCCCTGTTTAGGATGTGGTTTCCGGCTTTCTCTCTTCTAATCTTTTCACTCTTACGTAGCCCCCGGCACATCAGTGGCGTTACCACCTTGCTTGGGGTGATATGATTAAAAAAAAACAAAAACTTTAAAAAATGTAAATGGTACATTTTTTAGCCACATTTTTGTAAGATGCTACTAATCACTTTCCATTCTTCAGTAACTGAGGAAGCAATGAGTTTGCAATAAAGAGATTATCCTATTTTACTTACTGCTCAAAAATATGGATGTGCAGATGGTTTAATACTAGCGGCTCGGAATTAGAAAACCGAAATCGAATTCCACTCACGTTCGTTACATTCTCTTTTAGCACAAAAAACACTTGGGAATGTTGTTATTAATCCTGTCATTTCCTCACATATGGGTTAAATAATAGCTTGTCTTTGGAAAAATCATTATTGTAAAAAAATGTTACTGAAATATTCACTCAATAAAATATATTTTCGATAACACGAAATTCACTGACAACAACCTTTCAAAAGTCAAAACCTGAAAACAACTCGAATAAAAAAAATCTACAAACAGAAAACCGACAGAATAAAAACTAATCCAATCTTAATATAAAACAAAATCGAAATCCAAACAAACAGAAATAAAAAAAAAGCAGGATGACAATCCACATAAAGATAATGAAAAGAACAAATATTCTACGAAGAACAAGTTCACGAACAATGAAAACAGTATGGAATATACAGAAAGATCCAAAAACATTATCTTTTAAGATCTACTCACAAAAATAATTACCACTCAAATGGACAAACGAAAAACATGCGTCATACAACGAAACTGTAGAGATGCTAAACCAAACAATGAGGAAATTAAACTACTCCTTACAGATTACAATTCAACTATAGTATGCTCGCAGGAGACCTTTCTCAAAAATTGACATCACTTGTAAAGGATCTGAAATCTATCAAAAAATAAACGTATCAACAGTAAAGAATAGGCTAAGTGGGGTGACTTCAATGATGGTTAAAAGTAAATAATCCCATAAAAAACTACTTTCGATTATAACTTTACAGACCATTACAGTAAAAGCTTCTAGTCATACGTTCAATATATATTTCTACAAAATGTGAGGCTGTAGGAACACCAATAAAACTGGTAGAAATATAGTTTCTCTACTAGAATCATCATCTACGTATCCTTTAATAACCAAATGCACACATACTTTCACCTAGGTACCAGATCAACATCGGCTATTGACCTAACCAGATGCTCTTCATTAATTTTTATGGACTTCCAATGGAAAGTTCGTGATGTAGAATGCGGTAGGAACCATTCACCTACTCGAAACTTGTATAAGTAATATCAAAATTGAATTTGGGTGCAAGCCAAAAGGTAATGCTCAGGATATATTGGTCCCACATCACATCAAAAGTAGACTATGAATGCATTATTTACAGTGTCACACGTCAATCTTAACTTTAAAAAATCATACAAAATCAAGGACTGAGTCTTAGGGCCTTCCGGATCTCTCCTATGCAAAGTTTCTATATAGAAGCCAATGAACCACCTATATCTCTGATATAGAATAATTATTCTTTATATATATATATATATATATATAATCGTGTCGCCCCAAGCAAGGCATTTTACTGCCACTGTTGAGCAGGGGGTTACATATAGGAGGTAAATTATGAGAAAGAGTGACAGGTTACAGGGGGTGTCAGGAAGAGGGTAGGAAAAGGATGAGAATACTGCTGAGAGTGGAGTGGACAAAGAAGTATGAGAGAGAGGATGCAAGTTAGTGAGATAGATGACTATTCGCTTTACATTGGAATTCCTGAAGATTATAGCTGTCGGGGAAGCAAGTGAACAGAAGTGAATTCCACAGGCGGAAAGTGCGAGAGAAGAAGCTGATGAAGTAGAATTTGCGTTTACTTTTTATTGGTTTCACAGTAAAAGCGTGGGGCCTAGTTGCTGATCTTGTGGCTCGAGCAAATTCATATATGAGCGGGGGTACCAGTGAGCTAGTTCATCTGAGCAGAAGCCATGAAAGTATTTGTAGAAGAGACACAGGAAAGCCACGTTGCGCCAGTAAGAAAGTGACTGCATCCGAGCTGGCGAGTCGGAATCGATCACATTACAGATTTTTTGTTGGATTTTGTCAAAGACCCTTAGGTGGATAGCAGGAGCAACCGACCAGATATGGCAGCATTATTCAATGAACAGGCGGATGGTTGATTTGTATCTATGCAGGATTGTTTCAGACGGGAAAAACTTTTTGGACCTGCACAGAGAATTGACCATCTTAGCAGCGGATTTAGCTATTGATTCTATGTAATCATTCCACTTGAGGTTTGTTGTGAGAGGTAGGTTGAGGAGGCGCAGCGTTTTATTTTCAGGGAGATTAGACTGATCCATGCTAATGGCGGATAGGAACGATTGTCTGTGGTGTTTGATAAATAGCAGCTTCGTTTTGGAAGCACTGGAATTCACCAGCCATTTCTTACCCAAGTCCACCACGAATTGTAGATCCTTTTCGAGCTCGGCAGCTTTGTCAACCTCGGCAGATTTTTGATCAAGGCAAGAGTAAAGCGTAGTAATATGCACTAAAATTCCAATCCAACGCAAATAATTAGCATAACCTAAAATATCAATTTAAAAATATTAAGTTATATGAAAATAAACCAAGAGCCATCTCTTAAGTTGGACTTCAAATTAACGAAGCACTGGAAACAGATTCTAATGATGTAGCACCAGTCGCAACAAATAATGCAGCTCTATCTCCAAACCTTGCAAATACCGAACATTGATACAAAAAAAAAAAGAAACAATCAACAAATGTATATACAGATAATTAAGAGACAAATATCGTGACTATAAACCATTCTACACACAGATGAGAAAAAAAACAATACTAAACAGAAAAGGTGAAGCAGCCATCAACGGGCAAATTCATAAACAAATGAGACTACCAAATAATTATGTTTTTAACATGACAAAATAAAACGGTAATGGAAAAATGACACACTCGCCGAGTATTGGAAATAACTGGGGAATTTATTATTGTCGAAACATGAGTACGGCGAACAGTTGTGGATGTTGATTAATCGTGTGTTTATAGAGTGTGGCAAAGTTCTGCCTGTCACGTTTGCTAGCTTCTGTCGGAAATCTCTTCTTCTTGTTTCCCAGTATGCACCTATTAGCTGGGTAACGGACTCCCTTGAATGGTCCAGGGGAGATATCTTTGGCCTTTTTTATGATGATCCTAATAATAATGCCTCCCTTTATACAGTTGATGTGCGTTGCGGTGCAATGGATATCGACTTGAAACGACAAATTGGGGTGCCGAGTTCGAATTCCAGTTGAATTCGTTACATTCACTTACGCGCAAATACCCTTGGGAAAGGTACTAATCCGTCTCTTCCCTCCAGTTATGGGTTAAATAACAGGACAGATAAGGTTATGTGTCCTTGGCTGACAGCCAGTGTACTGCAGAAAGTAATGCGATATAATCATCTACTCAATCATGTCTTTTTTTAGACATGATCACCCAAGCATGTATCACGTGAGGCACTTAACTGACTGACTGATTATACAGTTGAACAAGCTATTAAAATTCAAAAGATGGGAAATTGATTATATTACTAGACTCCCTGTCTAGTTTAACAGCAATTAAAGAAAAAGAACACAACCTATACCTACAGGGGCCCGACAATATTTTTCGGACACTTTGAAAAAATACTTCAAGGTGGTTACTAGTGCCAAAAACTTTTGAGATTGTAAGTACGTAGTTGAGGAATAAAAATCCACTACTAGTGTAATCATTTTTTTTAGTTTGGCTTTGATAATTTTAGTTTTTTGTGATTTTTGCGAAAACTTGCGCGACACTATTTTTCGGACATGACAAAAAATCCTATTTTATTAAGAGCTAAGTTCATGTATATGTTGCTGTATGCAAATTTTCTGCTTGTACACTTAGCTGTCATCATTAGAATCAATTATCTGTTCTATTTTACTGGCAAAACAAGTTTAATGAGGTAAAATGCATTCAAAAGAAGTCGTTTGTTTGGCACGGAAGAAGCGGGATGATCGCCTCAGCATCAGAAGGATCGCCATGGATTTGAAGCTGTCGAAATCAACGGTCGAATAAATGCTGAAGACAAACTCCGAGCGGAAAAAGAAGAGAGGGCGGAAAAGATCTATTAGCAAGAGGACTGAAATGAGAATGAAGAGGACTGTGACACGGCTTTTGACATCTGGAGAAAAAGTTACAGCAACAAAAGTGAAGGAGAAATGTGAATTGGATGTAAACGTCCGAACAGTACAAAGAACGCTGCATAGGATTGGTTTGAAGTATGCAAAGGCTAAGAAAAAAATTACACTAACAAAGAAACACAAAGGAGCAAGACTGGAGTGGGCTAAAAGGTGGTTAACAAAGCATGTTGACTTTAAGAAGGTTATATTTACTGATGAGAAGCGTTTCAAGTTTGATGGGCCCGATGGATGGTCTACTTGGTCGAGAAGGGGTGAGCCTGCTGTACTGAACAAACGACAGATGGGAGGAGGAGGAGTTATGGTTTGGGGTATGATCTTTGCTAATGGAAATATATGGTTGGAGTGGCTGAAAGGACGATAGAACAGCGAAAGCTACAAACAGCTGTTGGACGAGAAAGCCCTACCAAGGATAAGAAGAGAGGGAATGATTTCGTTCTACAGCAACACAATTGCAGCATCCATGTGTCAAAACTCATGAAAGAATGGATGGCTAAAGTGAATATGACTACTTTGGAATGGCCTGCAAAAAACCCAGACCTAAATTTAATAGAAAATGTTTGGGAAATGCTTGCGCAACTTGTCTATGATGGACCTGAAATAACGAAAGCGGCTCAACTATGGGAACGGATACTAGATGCCAAAAAACAACTAATAGAAACACGTAGAGATGTTATTGTGCATATGTTTGATCATTATGAAGAGAGATTGATAAAAGTTATTGAGAAGAAAGGTGATATTACAGACTATTAACAGTTTTTCAACGATGTCCGAAAAATAATGTCGAGTGTGTTTTGTAAAAAAATGATGAGAAATAAATATTTTTCCTTACCTAATCGATTTTCTTCCATTTTTATTACAGGTGGTATTGTCTTTATATGTTTATGCTATTCTATTGAAGGAATTTCGCCACTCTATGGTACTCGGAAAGTCGAATACTAAAGTGTCCGAAAAATATTGTCGGGCCCCTGTATATTCAAAAGATTAATAAAGCACAAAACAATATTAGTCTGGTTTCCTATTCATATAGACATCATGGGAAATCAGGAAACGGACCTACTGGCAGAAAAAGAACTTAAAATGAAAATAACCGACATGAAATTCCCATATACAGCTTATAAAACAACATTGTGCAACAGGATGTGGTTTCCGGCTTTCTCTTTTCCAATCTTTTACTCTTTTTTTTTTTTTTCAATTGGAGTAGATAGACTAAACTATCGCCCAATTCACACTCCACCCACGTTTATTGAACAGGTGAAGAGGCTCATCCCTTGTTCCCTGTTTAGGATGTGGCTTCCGGCTTTCTCTTTTCCAATCATTTCACTCTTACGTAACCCCCTGCGCATCAGTGGCGTTACGGCCTTGCTCGGGGTGATATGATTAATATATATATATATATATATATATATATATATATATATATATATATATAGCATTTTGGGACAGGTTTCCAAACGAACTATATCAACATCAGCCGAAAACATGACATCAGCCGTAAACAAGAAATGAGAATATAGAGCCATTAGCTAACCGTAAACAAGACATAGTCCTCAACAAAATAAGAAGCAAAAAAATACGCGCGTGCTAAAAGCATAAACTCCACCTCGGTGTACCCACTGCAACCAATTTCTCACTGCCAATCATATCTGGATCGAATACAAGAAGCACAAAAATAAGTAGCAACTATTACCACACACAAAATCTTAGCATGCTTTTTAAAAATGTATCTACTACCCAAATAATAGGATATCTGAAGACGATAAAATACTTCCAAATTCTATATAAAATAAAGTTTGGACTTTAAACCATACAAATTAAATTATGAATTAATCCCGAACTATCCAACATATCTTTTAAAACAATTTTAAAAAAGTAACTGACACCTACTTGAAACGCTCTGAAACATTCATGAACAAAAAAGTCCAGTTTCCGCATTAAATGATCTGCAGGATTTGATGTGTTGGTAAAACAAATAATCAACCTCACTGAAAGAAAAGAAGTGAAATATGGTGACATGATGCAAAAGAAATGCACAATGAAATTTTACATGGAGGATTTGGTTTCATTTTTTTTAGTAGTTTATGAAAAAGCGCTTGATAAATAGCGTCAGTGAAAACTTTTGCAACTGTTAGCTAACTTTGGGATTTTTGCAAAAAGGTGTTACAATGATCCAACATCTATATTGGCAGCAAACCAGCTGCATACCAATAGAAAATGAAGTTAGTAAATAGGCAAAAATAGACCCAAGTATAAGAGAAGGTCTTCTACCGGAATTATTCAACCGAAACAATGAGGCGATTTTGAATCAGTTTTACCTGTATTTATCGACGGATTCATTCTTAAAATAAAATATACAAAATGCATAGTGATGATAACAGCCAAAGAAATGAAACTACAGGCAATACTACAGAAGATAAAGAAGGAAAGTTATTGAATGAGTTTTGCTTTATGGCATATCAACCTCTGTGGGTCATTTAACGGTGGGATTTTAAGGTATTTTTTTAACACTCGGTTATAGATAGAAGGTTAATTTAGTCAGATTTTAACAAAATTGTTTTTATTCTTTTTAATTTAAGAAAACTGAAAATGTATTCTAGTTTTGTATTCAAAAATGTTTTGCTGAGAAATTTTCCTTCAAACAAGTGTTGTGGCAATAATCTTTTCTTTAAAAGTCTGTTTTTATATATATATATATATATATATATATATATATATATATTTCTATAAAAGCATTTCTATACTTTCATAGTGTTTTGACCCAAGTTTGGGGGTTAACTATTTGTCCATAGCTGAGACCCTAATAAGTGCTACCAATCTTTGTCAGGATAGACCTGGGAATAACAGCAATTAAGTGGTTCCATGCTCCTCACAACCTCCCAATCAGAGGCCTTGCTGCCGGATGCAGTTTACCGTCATGCCAAGGACTAACGAAAATTAGAAGAAAGTACACAGCATCAAGTACCAAAAGACAATGTGTCTGATTGTTAGCAGTAGTCACATTCCAACATGGACACAGAAAGTAGGAGATACAAAATTAAACCAGATTAAGCAAGGACAGGAAAATTTATAACCTACCTAGCTATCTTGTGTAAATGGATGGAAGAACAGTGTTTAGGAGAGATGACAAACTTACGAAAATCTGTCAAGAACTAGAAAGGACAGGAAATTGAAGAGCCATAATCGTCAACGACCTGACGGATCATTACACATGGAAGAAAAGAGTTAAGCTCCACCCTCGTCTATTGAACAGGTGAAGAGGCTCATCCCCCTGTTCCCTTTTTAGGATGTGGTTTCCGGCTTTCTCTTTTCCAATCTTTTCACCCCTTTATTTATTTATTTATTTATTTATTTTTTCAATTGGAGTAGATAGACTAATCTATCGCCCAGTTCAAACTCCATCCACGTCTATTGAACAGGTGTAGAGGCTCATCCCTTGTTCCCTGTTTAGGATGTGGTTCCTGGCTTTCTCTTTTCCAATTTTTTCACTCTTATGTAGCCCCCTGCGTTTCAGTAGTGGTACCGCCTTGCTCGGCGTGATACGATTAAAAAAAAATGTCATTTTAAAGTTTTTGTATCTTATCGAAGCGAAAACAAGCATAAAATTAAACCCTTAAAATGAATGTCGTGTTATTTATTTTATTTTTTTTAGCAACCGTGTTTTGCCAATTTAGGATGAGTTTTGCATTTTAAATTGACAAACATTTTAATATGGGGAGTTACTTTCTGAGAACAACAAAGAACTCTTTAGATTAATTTTGATTTTGACGACTGCTTTTGATTAAATGAGTTAATTACTGTCTATATATATATATATATATATATATATATATATATATATATATATATATAGGGTGTCCATAAAGTTCGTGTGTACTTTTAAAACATTTATAACTTTATTTGTATTTGCGATAGAAAGTATTTGTAAAAAGGATTTTTAAAAAGTAAATCGATATTTTTGAAGGTTTTATTGAAACTTTAAGTTTCCACATGTCCTCCATCATTAGAAATGAAAAGGGTAATACGTTTTTGCAGTCCACAGAAAACATTTGCCGACTGATTTGCAGTCATGCATGAAATAACATTAGTTATTTTAGCTTTCAAATCTTCTAATGAATTAGATTTGGTTGCATACACAATTGTTTTTACATGTCCCCCATAAGGAGTCTAGTGGAGGCTAATAAAATGGTCCACCCCTTTGCAAATTTTGGTGGAAAGAATTATTCAATAACTTTACTTAAAACTGCTTACATTAAACTTTGACATTTTTACAGTTTATTTGTATCACAAATACAAATAAAGTTATAATTTTTTTAAAGTGACATTGTCATCGTTTTCTATATGCTATATCCCTTCAGAACGTAGGCGATCATGGCCTTCTTCATCTCTCTATCTCTTGTAGCCCTTAGCAACCATTTTCTTGTTACACTTACTCTGCTATCCATTTGTTGAAGACTTTCAAATATGTTATGCGTTGCTTTTCCCTGTCTCTTCTGTCTTGTGATTATCAGATTCTCCAGGACCTCTTTCCTCATCACATGTCCCAAAAACCTCAGTTGTCTCTTTTTGAGAATATCAGTTTCCTTTTCGTTTACATCCTCTCCAACACATTGTTGCTCACATGTTCGATCCAAAGTATCCTCAGCATCCTTCTGCAGATCCGCATTTTGGTTGCTTCAAGTATTTCATTCATCTTTCCAGAGATTGTTCAGCTATATTGATGGACTGACATCACATGATAATCCAGTATATTTACGTCTCCTTCAGTTAAGTGACATACGTGATACACGCTTTGGGCGATCATGTCTTGAAAGGACACGACTGACTGGACAGAAGATTATCCCACAGTAGTCTGCCATTGCTTTCTCCGGTCGACTGGTTCCCAGCCAAGGCTATAGAACCCAATCTGTTTTAACCCATAACTTGAGGGAAGAGACGCTAAGATTCCCAAATACCGTGCATTCGTGACACTCTTTCTAAGGTATATATAATAATCTTAGAGAGATGTTTGTAGGTGCACTGTAAAATGATGCCATGTGGTCATAATTATATCATAATATTACTTACGTTATCGATTATTATTCAACTTAAATTTCTATTACCCTTAACGAGAAGTTCCTTTTGGTGCTTCAAACTACGTTCAATATTCCTTCCTATAAAATCAGTCTTTGATGTCTTATGACGCCATTGTTCGTCCCTCGTTTCCTTCCGTCTTCTTTTAAATGCCTTTTTGAAGACCATCCCTTTTGCGTCATTAAATCTGCCATTCTCTCAACAGTTTATTGCCTCTAAGACAGCTGCAGATCAAATAATTCTTCATTGAAATCTCTTTTCAGCTTTCTCTCTTTCACTTTTCAACATTCCTTTCTCCCCTAGATTTCTCTCTTGATCAATCAGTCAGTTAAGTGCCATGCGCGATACACGCTTGGGCGATCATGTCTCGAAAGAGACATGACTGACTGGGCAGAAGATTATCCGGCAGTAGGTTGCCATTTCTTTCTGCGGTAGACTGGTTGCCGACCAAGGCTGTAGAACCCAACCTGTCCTGTTATTTAACCCATAACTGGAAGGAAGAGACGGATTAATACCTTTCCCAAGGGTATTTGCGCGTAAGTGAATGCAAGGAATTCAACTGGAATTCGAACTCAGTTCCCCGATTTCTCGTTCCGATCCGATATCTACTGCACCACAACGCACATCCTTTACTGAATTAATTATTCAGCCTTCTTTTACTAAATCTTTTAACATATGACACACGACTTTTTTTTTTTGAAAATATTTCGGCTATTTCAAATTTGCTGGATTTGTGCAAAATTGAGATACGTCCAGTCATCTTCGTAGTCAATTTTTATGGGTATGTGTATATGCCCGATGTGCGTTGTGTCGCAGTGGATATCGGCTCGGAACGAGAAATCGGGGAGCCGAGTTCGAATTCTAGTTGAATTCCTTACATTCACTTACGCACAAATACCCTTGGGAAAGGTATTAATCCGTCTATTCCCTCAAGTTATGGGTTAAATAATAAAACAGATGGGGTTCTATAGCCTTGGCTGGCAACCGGTCTACCGCAGAAAGCAATGGCAACCTACTGTGGGATAATATTCTGCCCAGTTAGCCATGTCTCGAAAGAGACATGATCGCCTAAGCGTGAATCACGTATGGCACTTAACTAACTATGCCCACAATACTACCATTTTAATATTTCCTCTTCGACAAATATTTAATGCTAGGATTTCTCTTTCACGCTGACCTTGATTTTGAGAATAAAAATCGTTGCACCAGTAACTGTTTTATTTTTCTAACAGTTCACCCAAAACATGGTCCATCGGCCGCTCTAAGAAGGTTACTCATCATCATACCCTTTTACACCTGTGTGTAGGGCAGTAACTTTTTGTTACTGTTTTATGGGGCAGGGTTGTTAGCCCTGCGCCCAACCCCCAAACCTAGAGAGCCGGTGGACTATTCTTGGTCCTTAAGTTTATTATTTAACCCAAATGGTCACCCATCTAAGTACTGACCAAGCTCGATGTTGCTTAACTTCGGTGATCGGACGGGAACAGGTTTATTCAACACGATATAGCCGTAGACAAGAAGGTTACTGAGTGAGATTATAAGGAAAGGGGAAGAATAAGTGAAATATAAGTTTATTGTGCTTGTCACGGAAGAGTTCTTTCGGGAGTTTAATTTCTGGAGAAGCTGTCTGAATAGAACTTGCTTTCTATCAAAGGAATTCGAGCGGAATAGAATAGATTTTCACCGGGAACATGACATGGGGTGTTCCTAGCTGGAGGCACCAAATAATGTAACTTGTTCAAAAATTTGCTATAGTAATGCTAGTATAGTAATAATCTCAGTCGAAACTGGATAGGTTATTTTCTAAGCACCGCTTAGATGTGGCACAAGGCCATAAGTATGGAACACCTGGATAGTAAGTAGTAGGCAGCATCTATTTGGACATGGCAGCAATACTCTAGTTTTGGGTTTATTTGGCTGTAGAAAATATAGATCATAGCAGCAAGAGTTTGGTAATTTTGAGTGATACAATGAACTGACCATTCTTCCAGCATCCTTTGCGATGGCATGAATATACGAGTTGAAATTGAGTTTGGGAGTGAGCTTTATCCGCAGTCGTAGGTATTAAACTAAATCAAATCCTGTTTATCAAACTGATTGAACAAAGCAACATTTTGTTTTGTCCTTGACGACAGGTTTTTTAAAAATTCTAAACTTTTACAGAACACTAGCTATGAAACGACAGTATTATTCTATATGGCACGTCCCTTCAAGACATACGCGACCATAGCTCTCTGTATTTTCCTACTCTGTTACCAATATAATACCTTGAGTACTGCACTACGTGTTAACCTTAGATTAACGATAAAAAAATCTCTCCGTAAACCCGAATAAATTTCTTAGATAGAAATCAGAAAATCCAATCCTCTTTTATAAAATTTTAACGAAATCTGTTTTTTCTTTACTTGCCTAAACTTATTTTGATCTTTAATCACAAATCTTTCTATTGAAGACGAAGCTCTTTACTGCTTTATCGTCATTCTTTACTTCGAAGAAAACCCTTTCATGTATTGTACTTGTTTGATTTTTTTATTAAAGTTTTCTCTCCCTTTAGCATTTGCAAAATTCGTTATTTCGTTTGGAATTTCTAAGTTCTTTTGTGTACACTCCAGGCATCCGATTTACTGCATCAGAACAAGTATTTAATGACATCGATTTTTTTCATTCTCTGTTAAAGTGTATCATTCGCTATTGAATCTTCCTTTCTTTTTCTCTCTCTAATAATTTTCCGTTAATGAAGCTTTTGTATGATGCTCATCATCTTGAATATATATCTACTAGCTGTTTATCTGACACTTGATATAAGCGGTTGAAATTTATTAAATGAGTACTTCAAAAAGTATTCCTTCTAATGATGACATATGCGATGGTGCGCACGTGTAGCGTTGCAACTCAGGCCAGACACTAGGTTGGTTTCTAGGGTACGGCTTGTTCTAATTGGACGCTTGTGGAAAGGAAAATAACTCTTCGGCAGAATTGTTACGCTTCCCTCTTCCACCAAAAACAAAACACGAGACGAAATTGTAGCAGTCAGCAAATTTGTAACCTCGTGAAGGCCGGCTATAGTCGAGCGAGATGAGGAGAGGGACCAAACGATCTCAGCAGCGCATACGATTCTTTCCACATCTCAGGCGAGCAGTTTTGTCTTAGGCTGATAATGACTACTGTCCTATAAAGACAAAGCGTTCTTAGTCTTGTCAGCCTTTTTTATAAAAAAATGTCCGCTTCACATAGTTGACTTTTTCTTTCATAGTGGATGTGCATACTTTTAAGATGTTTAATTGACATCTTATTCGTTTTTTTTTCTTCACTTTTCACTCATTCGCTATAGGTTTTTACCTATTATTTCTTTCCTCTAATTGCAGGCATTTTGTCTTACGATTTTCCATACGCTGCCGTATTATATATATATATATATATATATATATATATATATATATACACACTATAGACATCCGCAGATAGATCTGTTTCGCTGTATCACATCTCATCAGTACGGTTAGACTCCGATCGTTTCCCAACCCAGGATTGAAACCCGATCGAATCGGCGTCAGTATTCTTATATATATATATATATATATATATATAAATATATATATATATAATATCTAGAGAGCCAGACAACCTACCTAGCTCCAGCTTTCCCTGACGATCCGTTTAAGTGAAACCTAGGTAGGTTGTCTGGCTCTCTAGGTATTCTTTATTTATTCCGCTCTACCTAAGTATTGGGCGCTTTTTTGTTAGTCGATTGCTCGTGTCGGGGTTTTTTTTCTTTGCACTACGTGCTGACTCGGTCTGAGCTCTTTTGATTGATGTTCATGTACTTAGCTCTTTCTTTTTATAAAACCATTTTTACCTTCTTCGTAGATACGTGGAAGGTTTTTTGACACGAGTATAGTTATTATCTCTCTCTCTCTCATATATATATATATATATATATATATATATATTGCGTTTAAGCATGATAATAATTGTCTTTGTTGGGTGATGATGACTGTTTCTACTTTTACATTTTATATTTACGTCCGCTGCCTCCCTGATATTGAGTATTTTAACCCATTAAATATAGCAGATCTTTAAACTAAATTTTTATATTTTCTGTAGTTTTTTTTCTCTGCACACTCTCTCTGGTATTTTTTATTTCAATAATTCCAGAAATGATAACTGGTGATGTGACAGTAAATTAGTTCTTTCTTTATTTCTCATGAATAACGTGTTCGGTCATCATTGAGGGTTTAATGAATGCAACTCTGTCCTAATACTACACAATAATATATAATTTCTTTTAGTTATTTGTAACCTCAAATTCTCTTTGTGTCATAACAAAGCTTTCTCGTTTGATAAAAGGTTCGTGAACTAATCTGATTAACAATTGATATTATACAGTCTGTTCTATACTTGTTACGCACACCAAACTTGACTCCTTAAAGGAACAAAATTTCCGGCTATAAAAATAAACTACCGATTCATCGTCTCTCTAGGAGGAATACATTTTTGTGACAAATCCCATTCTCATGAAAAGGTTTAATATCTTACGTCACTTTCTTGTATCTTGATGAATTCGGTATTTTCCTTTGGCTTTAATGGTCGCTTCATTTTCGACTCGTAAATGTATCTTGATTCATTGCCAGTTAGAATATTGAAAAGAAATAAACATTTTGTTCCTTCTAAATGTGACCATATTAATTCTTTTAAATCTTTGAACAAATGCATCAGGCCTTTCATATCTAAACTTATTTATAAATGGAATTTTGTCTGTGTGTGTCTGTGTTTCCGTTACCTATAGACACCGAAACAGCTGAACCGATTTTTTGAAAATTTACAGTTGTACTAACAGCGCCTGCGAGTGTTCTTAGCTAGGTTTTGTGTCGTGGTACCCTCGATAAATATCAAAAATCGGGTTATAGAAGGAGTGATCCGATTTTAATCAAATTTGATACACTCATAGACAAAGACATAAGAAACGCTATTCAGAAGTTTCAAGGTTGCAGTTCTTACAATCGTGCAGAAAATTTGATATCGATACCAGGAACTCAAGATTTGACTTACATCCATTCATTTTTCTTTCAGTCTACGGTTTCGCTTTAACGGGAAACAACTATTGCTTTTTAGTCTTTCGTGCCAACGTCTAAAGAGTCTGAGCTCCAGGACGATGGATTAGTTTTAAAGCTTTCATTATACCCGAGCAACGCCGGGTTATACTGCTAGTCATTTAATATTCGCTTGCAGGATGTCTCACAAACCAGATGCACATTTTCACACTAGCATCCTTATAGCGTAGTTGCATGGCTGCGCTGATCCGTTTTCGGAAACAGAAAATTGTCATTTACCGGAAATAAATAGCTAGAGACGCTAACTATTATATCTCATGTGTTTAGTTTCGATGAGATCCTCTGTTGTAAGGCAATATTAACAATACTTCTAACAGGAAATAAAAAAATTCATCACAAAATGGGTCGCACCACTACATGTATATGCTAGATTAGAAATAGCGTTAGTTACCACAAAACAAAAACGCTAGTTTACCAATATTTAACGAAGCCTTTTGAAACGTATATATGAATCAACAGCAGCCAATATAAATTTTGTGCAAAAATGGAATAAGTACGTTCATTGCATCAAAATTGTTAATAGTCCAACTTTAACACTATTGTGTGCTTAATATTTTCAAGATTCTTGCTGTTTGCCGAAACGTTGACCTGATCGTTAATTTTTCAGTTAACATTTAATGGGTTTTGAAGACGTGAATATCACGTGTTGCAGTTTCTTCCTGAAAATCTTCTCTAAGAATTACATTCTTAGCCGTAGTTTGCATCAAAACAAAACTTCAGACACGCTGTTTCTTTTTATCGACCGCCAGAAAAATCTCAGTTTTTGCAATATGCTGATAGTTTGAAAAATAAAAAAATATGACAATTAAATATTGTTTGTATTTTGTATGTAGAATGCCTGCAGGTAAAATATTTTCAAATTCTGTATGGATCTGAAACCCGAAATGAATTTTCAAGGTATAAGGCAAGCGTTCTTAGCACATATTTGTAAGAGAACCTAGAAAAAAAGGCCATAAGACTTAGCGCAGGAGAATTCTTATGCTACACCGCAGTGAATGAAAATTCAGCACAATGTTAAAATGGAAGAAGACCGGAGAATAAATAAGCAAAAATTTTTTTTTTTAAATTAAATATATGAAGATTATGATAATCAAAAACATATATTAAAATTTGTCTTCAGCACTTCAAAAAGTTCTGGACTCATTTTCAATAAAACCTATTTATATTTCAACAGTATTTATTTCTGGATAAGAAATACAAAAATTGTGGCACAAGACCGAAAAGGGGTGGGGGTAAGGTTGGTCAACACTAGCTATCCTATACCTAGCTAAACACTATCACGACCCATTTACTCATTACAATTTTCGCATTCACCACAAGAACCCATCCATCACGTCCCAATTCTTCACACACCACAATCCCACATATTTACAAGGAGAACCTATTGATATTTTCGACTTATTGCCAAGTTTGTACAGCAAAACTTTTATTGGCTCCTAAAACTGAATCCACAAACCGAGTTTAAATGCCGATGGCGGTTTTTTATATGACTAGACATCACGTCATAGTCACGTCGTATTGGACATAGTAAAGAGTAAGAACAGATTAAACAATCTCATATTATTTTTGTTCTTGTTCAACTTTCACAGACCAATCAAGTTGCCTAAATATTGTAATTTTGCTGTTTTTATTATTATAGTTTTCTTAGTCATCAAACCCGAAATCCGTTCACTTTAGAAGTACGTATTTATTCCCCAAACACGAAAAGATTAAATCTTATCAAATCGTTAACTTATTTTGCACTCAATTTATTGTTCTTGCATAATTCAATAATACTCTTGACTTAATGAATCTTCTCTAAATTCCCGAGTCTTTTTACCAAGTGTCTTGAGTTTTGTGTATTTTGTTATTTTTGTAATATAAATAATACACTTGGTCTGCAATTTTATGACTAGAGATTATATTTTAATCAATTGTTACTTAGACAATTGTTTAAATGTTTTTCTTTTCACACTAACTGCATCGGTTTTCTTTTAATGCCGACAAAATCTAAACTCCCAATCGGACATACTATAATAACACATCTATTCGTTCTAGAAAAAATAAGAAACCGCCATGGTGCACAGCTTGTCATGCTCCATACACTGTAAGATACTTCATGAAGGAACTGCGCTAACGTTTCATGTATACGATAAAAAAACAACACAAAAACAATAAAAGAACTATTTGAACACACCAAGATAGACCATTTAATGGCATATTTAAAGAAAATAGCACGATACAATAAAATTTAATTAAAATAAAAATGGATACAACCTAATGCCTACAACCAATCTAATGCATGCAACAACTTCAAAACAAATGTAATCAATCAATCAATCAATCAATCAAAACAAATGTGATCCCAAAATACTAAATCTGACTCTTAAACGACCATAATGATTGATGGGTCATAAAATTCAAACCGGTGCTTACGGTCATATCACGTTGAATACGCCAGTTCTCGTTCGATCACCGAAGTTAAGCAACGTTGAGCCTGGTCAGTACTTAGATGGGTGACCGCTTGGGAATATCAGGTTCTGTAAGCATTTAGTGACGGATGTGCGTTGTGGTGCAGTGGATATCGACTCGGAAAGAGAAATCGGCGAGCCGAGTTTGAATTCCAGTTTAATGTCCTGCATTCACTTACGCGCTGGTACCCTTGGGAAAGGTATTAATCCGTCCCTTCCCTCCAGTTATGGGTTAAATAACAGGGTAGGACTTGGGACCCTGCCATTAAACAAATCTCAATGAATATTCCTCTATCGGGGAGGTAGCCGGCTCAACCCGACTAGGGTGAATGCAGCTTGCTTTTTTTTCTTTTTATATATATATATATATATATATATATATATATATATATAACTCAAACCAAATCAAAATCTCAACAAATAATTCAGTGCTACTTTGTTTGATAATTAAGCGCTCCATATTCAACTAACAGGAATAACTATTGTCATGTTGAAGATAAATTGCATTTTGGATGGGGAATATATGTGACGTTGTGCAGTCAACTATATTCCTGACCCTAAACTGGCTGCTCATCCGTAACTTCAACACCACGTTATGCTAATTTTGCGAAAAATATTGACATTGGTCAATCATTTATTAATTTTTCTTCACATAATTAGCATAGAAATTTTGTTAGTGTTTTTTTTTTTAAATTAAGAACTACTAATTTAGCTTATGAATGCACTTTCTCTGATAACTCTTTGAAATTTATCTGTTTTAACCTGACGTTAGAAGGCAACAAAATTATGGCATCACAAGTTAACGTTGCGGGTACATTTTGAGGTGTCTACTAAGAAACGTTTTTGCAATATCATTTTCTTACTTGGGGTTTTCACCTGGAATCTGATTACGACGTTATCGCGTCATTAAATCATCTTCGGCTCTCTTGACAACTATAACCTTTTGGTGCGTTTCAATGATCACCATATTTTCACAAGGTAAAAAACAATCTTGCATGAAAAGCAGTTGTTCATCTCAAACAGACGCGTAGAAGAATGTGTAACTGGTTTATGAAAAAACTTCTCGGAATGAAGAATTTGAGAGCGGAGTTCAAATTGCATTCGAGTCAATTCCATTCACTTAGGCCAAAAGACTTTTGGAAAAAGATATAAATTCATCTCTTCGTTTCCCGGCAGCTGGGGATTAGTTTGGCTCTTTAGACTTGGTTATCAATCTGTCTACGACAACTCGGAACTGAAAACTTGGTCGGTTGGAGAACGTGGTGCACACTGTGTACCATCTCTCTATATTTGGGTATATCCTAAAATTGTAATTCTGTAAAAAAACAACAAATTCACTATCTAATCAAGCCATAGATGCGGGTAGTTTACCTGATCGGTTTTAAGAACTGCGTCGCTGGACCCTTTTTACGTCAAAAGGGATGGGTTCAAAAATATATATATTTGCTTTTGAACTTCTACTGATATTGTCTCTCGCCTTGTCGTTTTTTCAGCTCGTAAAAGTTTTTCATTCTGTGAGAAGATAATAAAAGGACATACGTTTTCCAGTTCATGAGTATCTCTAAACAGAAAGTGACTTTTTAATGACATTTCAAATGTATTAAGAGCTCGCGTGTTAAGATTTTTAGAGGCATGCCAAAAAGCCACACAAAAATACATAACATGAATGGCAAGATTCAAGTCAAATCCACTAAAAATTAAATCTAAAATATTTAGAATATACGCACTATAGTAAAAAGAAAGAGATGTTATTTATTTTATGTCCTGTCCGTTTAGGACGTCGGCGACCATTGCTCTCTACACGTTCCTGTTTCTTGTAACTCTTTATACATCTTATATCATTTCTTCAAAAAGCCTGTTCTGCCATCCATTTGCTCAAGACTATTAAGAATATCACGCGTTGCTTTTCCTTGTCCCCCTTTATCTCTATCAACCCATAAGTATCAGATTTTTCAAGTCTTTCTTCCCTCATTACGTAACTCAGAAATTTCAACTGCCTGTCCCTGATAAGTTTTTTCTTTTTTTCATATTCTCTGGAGTTTCATCGTTGATCACATGTCCGGCTCATGGTTTCCTCAGCATCCTTCTGCAGAACCATATTGGCAATTGAATCGACATGTCTGATTTTCTCTAACTCTTGCTTCTTTCTTCATGTCTATTTCTATGAACATTGCAGAAAATCAACGGAGACTTGGGACAAAAAATTCGGTAAAAATGTCACTAAATTGCATTTTTTTTAGTCTTTACGTTTCTTAAAATTTAATTTACAACAATAGATATTTTTAACGCTCCTAAATTAATTCATTTTATTGATAAAGAAAATAAAATATCAATACTAAAATAAGGGACCCGAAAGAATTATGAGAAATCATATTGAAAAGGCATTCAGATATTGCTTCCCTAAATGACATTAACGCATCATGGGCAATATCTTGGACGTTAAAAAAAATATTTACATGTGTACATCGCCATCAAATCACTAATTAGACCACTCTTAATAGGTTTTAAATTATTTTTAAATAGGGTCATTTCGTTATAATTTAATAATTAAAACATGAGTTTCTAATAAGTGATATTATGCGCTATGTCTTTGAAGTAGTCAGAGATGCAGTTATCTTCGTTGTAATTTAGAAAATCTTTGAATTCGCACAGCGAAAGAAATGTAGCCTTTCCATCATTTTTTTTAGGTGCTTCCCAGTCACGTACTGTTGAATTATTTATTTCAGTCAGCCTCCGTCCACTCGTAATGCAATCCCAAAATTCCCAGAAATTGATGAATAAAATTAAAACCAATTAAAAACAAAAAATTGTCCTTTCTCCGCCCTGAACTCGCCGGATACAAAGAAAATTCTAGGAACTCTAGATCGAAATCAATAGAATGTAGCACCTCCAGACGAAAATCTTACATGTTGTTGTTGAGATTCTAGGAATTAAACCAAAGTGTGCAAAAATTGGTGGATCAAATTCCTAACTGAATACGTGAATTTTAAAAGATGATAATGGGAACATATCAGTCAGTTAAGTGCCATACGTGATACACGCTTTGGCGATCATGTCTCGAAAGAGGCATGGCTGACTGGGCAGAAGATTATTCCGCAGTAGGTTGCCATTTCTTTCTGCGGTAGACTGGTTGCCAGCCAAGGCTATAGAACCCAATCTGTCCTGTTATTTAACCCATAACTGGAAGGAAGAGGCGGATTAATACCTTTCCTAAGGTTATTTGCACGTAAGTGAATGCAATGAATTCAACAGGAATTCGAACTCTGCTCCCCGATTTCTCGTTCCTAGCCGATATCCTCGGCACCACAACGCATAGCTTAACATACACGATGATTAACTCAGTCATCTAAATCTGCAGTGTTCTTTCTTGTCCGGTATTTTCAGTTCATTCTCTCGAGACTGATGACTGCCCTTTTCTCTCTATATATGATCAGCTATTGTAAAAATAATAAAACAATCTCTTTGGAAGTCTCGAGTTGAGACTCTCTGGTAACTTGTGCTACTCCCGAACCAAGGAACAACAATCATCTACTGAGGGGGGAACCAAATAGAGCTTATTTTTAGAATAATTACTACCAGTGAATGGCATTAAATATAGCGTATTACAAGGTTTGATTATTTTGTTACATGCTTATGCATTTTCATCAGGATCACATGAAGGAAGAAAGACAGCTCATGGCTAACATTACTGTTATTCATAAGATATCTTCTGTTTTTATAGCCCTTTTCTTTTCCTCACACTCCCTCCACTGTTCAACTGTTTCACTCACCCTATGTTCCATTTTCGGATTCTCTTCGACGAAAACGAGACTCTTGAGAAATTCAATTACCTCTTCGTCTTTTGGCAATATTCCAAATCCATTATCTCCAAAGATTTCCAGCTGCGACACTTTTTTTTCCTTTACCTTTTTACAGACAAAGTGAAAATCGAGAAAAGGCAGATTTGCAATGCATACGAATGTTACGTTTTGATGGTTGGATTTTGCTAATGGAACAGTAGTTTTTTTTATTTGTACGCCATATGATCATAAATTCGCGTTGACTTCTGTGATGATATTGATGATGATGATGATGATAATGAATACAGAGACGATAATTATTAATACATGTAATTGTATTTCACCATTTGTGAATACAACTACTACTTCCACGGATTTCTCTCTCTCTCTCTCTCTCACTTGGAACAATTCGAATTGTACAATGGAACTTTTCGAAGAAACAAAAATTGAAAATATCCAGATGTAAGAAATTTAATGATCGGCACGGACCCTAAAGAGAATGTTGAAGTGTTTAGCTGGACAGGTCTTCTATCTGCAGTAAGACCTTCGGAGCAAGGCCTCTGTTTTGGGAGGCTGTGCGGAGCATAGAATCACCTCTTAATTGCTGTTGTTTACAGGTCCACCGGGTCCCCTTAACCCTCTAGGGCTATTCGTATCATATTTGATACAGTATTTCTCTATAAGGAAACATTTGGTATTCATTGACTGAGCAGTCAGTACTGCTTTCATTTGAAATTTATAAAATATTTCTCTTAAAAAAATTTTCAGGAAAATATTTCTTTCAAGGCTTGTTTTCATACTGTATCAAATATGATACGAATGGCCCTAGAGGGTTAATTGCTGTTGTTTACAGGTCCACCGGATCACCTTAATTGCTGTTATTTACAGGTCCACCGGATCACCTTAATTGCTGTTATTTACAGGTCCACCGGGTCCCCTTAATTGCTGTTATTTACAGGTCCACCGGGTCCCCTTAATTGCTGTTGTTTACAGGTTCACCGGGTCCCCTTAATTGCTGTTGTTTACAGGTCCACCGGGTCCCCTTAATTGCTGTTGTTTACAGGTCCACCGGATCCCCTTAATTGCTGTTATTTACAGGTCCACCGGGTCCTCTTAATTGCTGTTGTTTACAGGTTCACCGGGTCCCAGCTATGAGCAAATAGTTAACACCCAAACTCTGGTCAAAATATTATGAAAGTATAATACACTTTTATAGAAAAATATACATTTTTAAGGAAAAATATGACCAACAATATATTTTTGAAAAGAAAATTCTTACCATAACACATTTTTGAAGGAAAAGCTTATTCTCAGCAAAACATTTTTGAAGACAAAACTGGAAGACATTTTCAGTTTTTAAAATAAAAAAGAATAAAAACAAAAGATTTTCGTTAAAATATGACTAAATTAACCTTCTCACTATAACTGAACATTAAAAAAAAACAACCTTAAAACCCTACCGTTTTGGCATTAAATAATCCATAGAGGTTGATATGCCGTTAAACAAAACTTAAACTCCGGTCAGATCCAACGTGATTCCTTTCTAATAAAATCTCTTCAATTGTATAATGAATGAGTAACTTACTATGCACAGAAATGCTACCGAAATTAAAATCTTCTGAAACAAATTGTAAAAGCTGTAATATTTTAGACTGATTGTAGCATATTTGCTTCAATCTTTGAGTGGGTCACGTGTTCATAATTTCAAAAATGTGCTGGATTTTTCTCCCAGACAGAATGCATATTAATAGCTAAGCTCTCTATTAAGATGTAAATATTTTGAGGGACGTGTACCAGTGTTTTTATAGACTGCGCAAAGGCGTTCGACAAAGTACGCTATAAAAACTTGACAGGGATGCTGGTCAACTGCGATATATTAGGGAAAGTCATTAGGATAATCAAAAATCTATACTGGCAGCAAATAGCCTACATACAGACAAAAATGAATTCAGCATATATTCACAAATAGAAAAGGATGTGACTTCTCACAGGATCTAGTCAACCTAAACAACGAGGCAATTATAAAAACTAGAAGTTCTTCCAATATTCGTCATTGGCGGCCATAAACTTAACAATATAAGATACGTAGATGACACAGATGTGTGTTGTGGTGCAGTGAATATCGGCTCGGAATTAAAAATTAGGTAACAGAGTTCAAATTTCAGTTGAATTCATTGCACTCACTTACGCGCAAATACCCTTGGGAAACGTATTAATCCATCTCTTACCTTCAGTTATGGGTTAAATAATAGAACAGATACGGTTCTATAGCCTTGGCTAGCAACCAATCTACCGCAGAAAGCAATGACAACCTATTGCAGGATAATCTTCTGCCCAGTCAGTCATGTCTCTTTCAAGCGTGTATCACGTATGGCACTTAACTGACTGAGATGACACAGTGCTGAATGCAAACATGGAAAGAAAAATACAAGACCTCCGACAGAATTTAGCGAAGAAGAGGAAGAAGAAATGAGTAAACATCAACTGCAAGAAAACTAAATTCAGGATCATCAGCAAAAAGAAGATTCCAAAATGCCAGTTACAGGTTGGGAATACTATGGTCAAACAGGTACCGAAATTTAAATACCTGGGGAAATGTTTTAACAGAGGACGGAAAATGCGACAGTGAAATCAAAAGGCAATTTGGCATTCCAATGACGCATTTCAAAAGCTAAGCAGAGTATGGAGAAACAGGAAAATGTCGTTGTTAACAAAGAAAAGAGTCGTGAACTGTTATGCGATATCTGTCTTCCTATATGGCAGCGAAAGCTAGACCATCTCTTCAAAGATGGAGAGATTCGAAGCAGCAGAAATGTGCTGAGAATACCACCAATCATGTGAGGAACGATGACGTTTTGGGGAGGATGCAAAAGAAACTGATACTTAACATCAAGAAGAAACACCTGAAGTTTCTGGAACATGTAATTAGGAAGAAGTGCTTTGAGAATTTGATACTCACAGGGCGGATAAAGGGGAAAAGAGACAAGAGAAAGCAGCGCGTGACACAATTGATGGGTTTAAATGGATGGCAGAGCAGGGTTTCGGAGAAATAACAAGAGAAAAGGTGTTAAAAGCTCCTAGGTATATATGGAAGGCCATGATCACCTACCTCCTGAAGAGACATGGCACATAGAAGATCCCTTTGATATCAATGATATCAACGAGTTTGATGTAGCTGAAGATTAGATATGTCAACGAATTCAATATGGCCGATCAAAAATTGTTTTCCAAGCAAACCGTGTAGGAAGCATTGATACAGTAAAAATTTCAAGACAAAAATGTCAGAATTGAACTTGGTATGGGTCAAAATAGAAGCGGTTGAAGGAATAAGATTTCATCATAATTTTCGTTCTTATTTCTGTAACATGTTATCACCTACGTTACGTCCGTGTCCCGTCGTTGCCTCCACGTCACGTCCGTGTCCCGTCGTTGCCTCCACGTCACGTCCGTGTCCCGTCGTTGCCTCCACGTCACGTCCGTGTCCCGTCGTTGCCTCCACGTCACGTCCGTGTCCCGTCGTTGCCTCCACGTCACGTCCGTGTCCCGTCGTTGCCTCCACGTCACGTCCGTGTCCCGTCGTTGCCTCCACGTCACGTCCGTGTCCCGTCGTTGCCTCCACGTCACGTCCGTGTCCCGTCGTTGCCTCCACGTCACGTCCGTGTCCCGTCGTTGCCTCCACGTCACGTCCGTGTCCCGTCGTTGCCTCCACGTCACGTCCGTGTCCCGTCGTTGCCTCCACGTCACGTCCGTGTCCCGTCGTTGCCTCCACGTCACGTCCGTGTCCCGTCGTTGCCTCCACGTCACGTCCGTGTCCCGTCGTTGCCTCCACGTCACGTCCGTGTCCCGTCGTTGCCTCCACGTCACGTCCGTGTCCCGTCGTTGCCTCCACGTCACGTCCGTGTCCCGTCGTTGCCTCCACGTCACGTCCGTGTCCCGTCGTTGCCTCCACGTCACGTCCGTGTCCCGTCGTTGCCTCCACGTCACGTCCGTGTCCCGTCGTTGCCTCCACGTCACGTCCGTGTCCCGTCGTTGCCTCCACGTCACGTCCGTGTCCCGTCGTTGCCTCCACGTCACGTCCGTGTCCCGTCGTTGCATGTGAAACGGGAGGGGGGTGAACGAGATAATAGTGCAAATGTTCTCCCCCTCCTCTTTGCACCTTTATCTCGTTTCTCTTTCTCCACCCCTTTACTCTCTCCTTCCTTTCTGGCTTCTATATTCCCGTCCACCTGGCATCTTTACCGCTTTTCTTCCTCCTCGGTAATTCTTGCTTCCGTTCTCTTCTTCCATCTCCCTCTTTTATGGTTTAACCCCGTTCCCCTCATCCCTCTTTTTGTTACGTTGTTGTTGTTCTCCACCTGCACCTTACCTTTTCAGCCTTACTATTTGTTCCACTTAATTTGTTCGAAGATCATGTAACGTTATTCAGTGTTCTGCTTGAAGCCTAAAGTGCAGCGCAATAAAGTATGCGTGATTTCCACCGCGCACGCATACACACGTAGTTTATTTTCTTTACAACAGTAAAATTTATACAAACAGGGAAACGGATACAGAAAATCTCAACTGTCACGTTTTCTCTATTGAAGACTTTCGATTTTTTGCCACTAGCCATTATTATTTTTATTTTTTTAATAAACGATGATGTCTAATTAAGAATATGCACTAACCAAATATAGCTTTCATGATAATAATATCATGTCGGACTAAAAAAGATGTTTAATTGCTTTTTATATATATATATATATATATATATATATAATATATATATATATAATATATATATATATATATATATATATATATAAACATTATTTCACCTAAGTGTAGCATGTTGAAGGCTTACGGCTATATCACGTTGAACACACCGGTTCTCGCTCGATCACCGGAGTTAAGCAACGTTGAACCTGGTTAGCACTTAGGTGGGTGACAGCTTGGGCATACCAGGTGCTGTAAGCGTTTAGTGGCGGATGTGTGTTGTGGTGCAGTAGATATCGCCTCGGAAAGAGAAATCGGTGAGCCGAGTTTGAATTCCAGTTGAATACCCTGCATTCACTGAAGCACTGGTACCCTTGGGAAAGGAAAGGTATTAATCTGTCCCTTCCCTTCAGTTATGGGTTAAATAACAAGGGTATGACTTGGGACCCTGTCCTTAAAAACAAATCCCAGTGAATCTTGATACTCGAAAAAGAAAAAAGTATTACTAGACACACATCTTATATAAACAATAAATTGTTGAAAGAAAAAGGTATTACCAGCCATAAAATTTAGTTGGCAATAAATGACCCGCCGAGGTTGATTTGCCATAAAGAACAGTAGTATGTTGAAATAAAGATAAGATTAAAAACTAACTTCATACGGAAACTGGAAAAGGAATCTCTTGAACATAAATGCTTATAAAATAGTTTTATCTTACGCATAACCCTTGCCACATGAAGTTTAGACTTGTTAAATTCTTATCTCTGATGGCTTTGCGCCTAATTAGTTTCACTCAGCGATTTAGATCATGATTCTGAAGTATCAGCATTCCAAAAAGCTTAAATCCCGAAAGAATAAATCCTGACAACCGCAAAGTGTAAAAAGCCCAATTGACAGATGCTATGGTCATCACGTATATTTGGGGGTTAATTATTTCGGTTTACGTTAAGGGACTTAGTGATTGTAAAATTTTACCCGGATTTATGTTATCTTTTTATTCTTGTTATATTTTCTACTTTTATGAAATGATTTTATCATCTATGTGCCCTGTTCGCTCACGACTCTCCACAACTTCCTGTCTTTTTTTTTTAACTCTGAGCATTTTTGGTTATCTCTTCTAACCCTGTACCTCCTTGCTTTCAATATATATTCTGCGAGTGTCACATTTTTAAGCCGTTTTTTCTCATATGCTATAGAATTTCAAAAAGGATTGTTAAAATTTCTAATTATAAATGTCCTTTTTATTTCCATTATTTTCTTCACACTATTAACACAAAAAGTCAAGATTTTCATTTACATTGATTTTTTTAAAAAAGGTTTTCAAATTTCTTTAAGTTGAAACTCGTATACACTCATGGAATTTTTTGTCAGTGACTACGGCTTTCCTCATCTTATTGTTTTCTCTTATTACCCCAACCAAACCCCGCACTGCTATTCATTTACGCAAGCCCATCAAGTGTGGTATGCGTTGCTTTCCTCTGTTTCTTTTCCCTCTGTCTGACCTGTGAGTATCAGATCAGTTTTGTTTTCTAGTCTATTCTTCATCTTTGAGGAAAGTGTCCAGCATTCACAGCCATACCGAAGAACAAACATGACACAGCAGTCCAGTACTATCTTTGTTTCCAGAAAAATTTTCCTGTCTCTCAGTACTCTACTCAGCCAAGGATGCATACCAGAAGCTATATCAATTCGCCTTCTGATCGCAGTGTCAGACTTTCCATTTCTCCCCACGCCAAATTACTACGAAAGGGCGTTGAACTGTAGAGGAGTCAACGGCAACTAACTAGAGGGTGTGTCTCAATAAAATCACTGTGGAGAAGGCAAGGAGAAACCCCTGCTTTATTATTTTCAAGAGCATTCGTGGCTCTAGATGATTGTTGTTATATATTATTTACATTGTTTAAACTGTTATCATCTTTATTGCCATATTTACGACGTTTAAGCCGTTGTACGCTCCGACCTACTTTAGGTACTAGAAATTTGAACCGAACCCTTTATTTCAATCACTCGGGTATATCATTCTTATTCCATGTGCGATGCCGCTTCCGGATAGCATGTAATTATCTCCCTTTTAACCAAACTCTCTAAGTTATTTGTAGGTGTTGAACGCACAACTCTTTAGGTCAAGTTACTGGAACCAACCACCGCTTATATCCCTTTTTAAAATCTATCAAATGGATTTTGGTCAGACATGGCATGCAACTAATAATGATACCCAGAGTGCTATAGATGATAGGAAGTTGACCTAGATCAACTCTGAAAGTTATGAAATATAAAAAATTTCTCATCAAAGTTAAATATTACTACGGAAAAAATATAGCTGTGAAGAAGTTAAATCAATTTAATGTAATACATATATGTGTGACTATTTTACTTAAGTCCTTTAAATAATCTATGTGCAGTGTCCCTTCCGGACGTATACGATCACTGCTTTCCACATTTTCTAATCTCTTGCAGTTTTTAGTACGACTTCTCATGTTATCCCCCTCAACCCCCGCTACGCTATTCATTTGTTCAAGTTCATCAAGTACGTCACGCTTTGCTTTCCCTCTATCCGTCCCGTGACAATCAGATTCTTCAAGCCCTCCTTCCTCATTACATGTCCCAGAAACATCAGCTGTCTTTTTCTGGTGTTAGGTATCAGTTTTATTTCCGTGTCCATCCTCTCCGAAATCTCGTTATCAATCACGTGTTTTGTCGATGGTATCCTCATCATCCTTCTGTAGAACCACATTTTTGTCACTTCAGGTCTTTCTTTCATTTTTGAGATTGTCCAGCATTTGCTGTCATATTTAAGGACAGGCATCTAGATTATTAAAAGTCCAAAATCCTGGCGTTTAATAAGCCAGACAAGTAAAATTATGCCCGATAGCTTGTCATTTTATGTAAACAAAAGAAGTTCTCGATGCCTAATACCACTTCTAGCTGTAAATAAATGTTTTTGTGGCGTTTATTATTTAGGGAATATTTACTCACGGGATTGTAATTTTTCGGAATTATGACCCAAAATCAGTAAATTGCTCCTATCATATTGCATGATACCTTAACATGTGTTATACTAATTATGACTGTCTTCTAATTAGTTTAACTTTGTAAATAACTCTTAAGTAGTTGTCAAACACCCGTTTTTGCAGGCGATTAAGACTGTATCGACTAGGTTCCTAAAGAATATGACCAAATACCGTACCTGGGTAAAACTGAGTGGATATTTATAATGACGTGAGTGGAAAGGCCTATTTCTGTTCTCTGCATATGCATGAATTAAACAATTCTTAATTGTTCATTTTTCAATGAGTCAGTTGATATGACTTCGATGTGTCGTGTATATCTGGAAGTTTGATCATGACTCTTTTCAACTTCCTACATTTCGTAGCTAGCTCCGTCTTCGTCCATATTCTGATATCGATTTACACAAGCTCGTGAGGCAAGTTACAGATTCCCTTCTATAACGCTTGCATCCAGCATAGCAGTTTAGGTGTCAAGTACTCAAAGCCCAACACCCTACCTTTTTTGTATCCCAGAAATTTCAAGTCCTTTTATTTACATTTTCCTTAAAATTTATTTATGTTCTATCTATAGAATTTTACTGTAGAAACGCACTTCTGTTGCCTCTAGTCTTTTCATATGTGAGAAGATTGTCCAGCATTGACAGCCGTATAGAAGGATTGATATTTCATAAGTTCTGTACCATTTCTAACGTCATTTGCCTTTTTCTTATTATTTTGCTTCACTTTCGAAAGGCATATTTCCCTATTTCAGAGAACTTGCCGATATAACAACGGTTGAATTATTTAAAAAAAAAATTGAATCCATTTTCTGCAAAATTCGGATAATTTGTCTATATTTCTGAGATGAAGTAGTATTTACATTGATATTTTTTGGACTGTTGTCTCATCTTAATCCCTAGATTCACGATGTATGACATATGACAAAGTGGATAAAAGCGTTGCTTAGATCCAGTGACTGGTGTCAAAGAGTTTGAGTTCAATACCTGGCTCTAGCAGTGGTTAACAAATAACTTAGAGAGTTAAGACATTCTGTTGTGCCATAGCTCATGGAATGTTAACCGTATACCTCGGTGAACGAAATAAAAGGTTCGGTTCGAAATTCTTATCACCTGAAGAGTGTCCAACGGCCAAAACGTCTTGAATATGGCAGTAAATATGAGAACAGTCCAAACAATGCATAAATAATGTATAATTTTTTTTTTCAGATTCTCTTCAACTGAAATCAAAGTAACGAACATATGTACAACAGACACATATTCCCACACTTTTGATATTTTTTATTTTTTTATAGTTTTTGTCTTTTTTCGGCTATAGATAAACTGTTCTTAATTTTTTTTTTTTATCTTGATATTCTGTTGCAATTTCATATTCTAATTTTTTACATTTTTTTCTTCAAGAATCGGAAGTTTTCAAAATAGGTACTTGAAGCAATGATTCCTGAAGGAAGTTTTAGATAACGCAGTTGTCCCCTAGATCGGATTCGGGAGTTTTTCTCCATTTTTGTTTATTTGTTTGTTAATTTCTTATAAAAATATGATATAAATTCGTTTGAATTATTATTAGATGTCTATCTCCACGAATATCACCATTAATTAGAAATAGGTTTACTATATATTACCCCTTTTTGTATTTTTTATCCTTGTGCAATATCTTCGCTTAGATTAATATTTGAAAGTCGGAGACTACTCAACAAGATTAACTTAGAATTGTGATACAAACAAGAGTAATATAAAAACTAATTTTAAAAAATTAGTGATTATTAGAATTCGGCTACGAGCAACCAAATACTATTGTTACTACATATGAAAGCAAAATAAAGTGAAAGAAAACTAATTAGAAAAATTGACAATCTTTTATCTTAAGTGTTACAATTGTTAAAGGCTCTGACCGAGAAACTGGCGACGCGAGTCCGAATTCCGGTCAAGTTTATTGCATTCACTTTCGTTCACATATTCCTGGGAAAAGATATGCATCTATCTTTTCTCCCATTAACCTAAATTGCCGAGCAGACTTGTAGAAGTAGGGAGATGGTTGAAGTTTTATTGAATTAGCCTTGTGTCAAATATAATAAAACTACAGCTTACAAGTTTAATCAAAATCATCAGAACGTTATCAGAAGATGGATTTGTGGAAGTATAGAAGTATATATTTTGTATGTTGAAACAGGAATTTATTAATAGAAAAGAATATCATTAATTGGTAGAAATAAAGGGTCCGTAAGACGAATTTGTTTCTGATAATTATTTGAGCTTTGTTTTTAGATGTTTTCTATTGGCCAAAAAACGAGGTGTGATGTGTTTTGTTTTTGGATTCGCTTCTGCGTGTGCTGAGCAAGGTTTTGTAAATTCGATTCTTTTTTAATTTCTATCAAAAATCAATAAGTCAGTGCTTAGCAGTTGAATTTTAAATCTAAACCTTGTTTTGTTCACTACAGACTAAACTCTCTAGCCGTATATTGGTCGAGTAAAGGACAACAAATTCAAAACCGTAGTGTGAATGGAACATCCTTGAACAGTAACTAAGGCCCGATAAGAATACTTTGACACATTTGAGAAAAAAAACCCTACTAGTGGGCTTGAGCCGTCATTCTGAAGAAGTCAGTGTGCCTCTAAGTCAAAATAGCTGATACACATCTAAGAAATTCAAACAACTTAGTGCAAGCTACGCAATTACGAGATTTTACGCGAGGCATATTACGATATTTCTTTTTCACTTAGAATTGTTGTAAATCTATATGAAATAATTATTAACATTCAAAACAAATGAAAATCTATCATTCTTGTAAAATACTTTTTGATATCCAGAAAATATGTCGATGGTGTTTGTGAAAATCACTGTCGCGATTGTTTCTCATATCCTGTCTGGAAGGTAATACCAGAGATGCAATAATTACTATAAGAGATAAAATAAGATTCTAACATTTTCTCGGTCTTTTTCAGGTAGAAATCGTTTCGACAGCTTGAAATACTGAATCTAACTGCAACAGGTGCTAACGGTGGTGGGGCTGAAACAAGTTGTTATTGATATCATTGATAAACGTATAGAATCTACGCATCTTACAAAAAGAGTTAATTATTTCCATTAATCTTATCAGGAATCTATATTTAAACGTCTCATAAAACTAGGTTCTATGTTTGACGATAAACTGCATCCGGCAGCAATGCCTCTAATTAGGAAGTCAAAGGTATAAAAATAGATTCTTATAGTCAAAATTCTAGCAATACTTTCTATGGGAAGGAAATATTACCAGAAATGCGTTTTTGAAGGAAAAAAAGTATTACCAGGAATATATTTTTAAAGAAAAAATTATATATACAAGTAATACATCTGACTCTCGACAAAACCATTTTTACAAAAATTCGTCAATGAAACCTGATCTACAAATTGATTTCTCACGAAGAATACAAATTTTATGAATACGAATCTATTGTAAAAAAAAATATTGTCGGCATTAAATCACCCATTCAGGTTAATATGCCGTGTAGTAAAGTAAAACAGACTCAGAACTGATATAAAAGTAATAAGTTTATTTAGCTAAAGGAATTCAGCTACAAAAATGAGGAAGGGTAAGTCGTTGTTTATAAAGCCCGCATAATCGAGCCTATTGCTCGTAAAAAGGTAAGCGTAGGATACTACATGTTGTCAAACGAAACGTACCAAATCTTTCTTTCATTTTGAAGAACTAATGCAAAACCAGAAGACAACTTTAGTTTTATTTTTTAAAAAAAGCTTTCATCAATATCTGACTAAATAAAACTTCTCACTGAAAAGATGAAATATAAAAAGAGAACCTGAACACCCATCTTTTTAGAATTTAGTAATCCACAGTGGTTGATATATCATTAAGCAGAACTAAAACTCAATCTCCTGTCTCTTTTCCATTTTCCTAAAGATCTGTGGCTTTTACGATGTTAATTGAGTGTCAAATCTTTCATTTCTCAAATGTTTTTGTTTGTTTTATGTTAGTTTGTTTTTCGTTTTTTTAATATTCTGAGCACAGGTGATCTTTTTTTTTTTTTTTTGTCATTTTCCTTAAAATTTGCTCGTTGCGCACATGTTCCATCAATGATATTCTCAGCGTCATATGCTCGAACTTTTTTTTATGTCAAGTCACATCTTCATCTGTGAGGAAATTGTCCAGTTGTCACTGGTTTACGGTAATATCACGTTGAAACGCCGGTTCTTGGCCGGTCGAAGTTGAGAAACGTCGAGTCTGGTCAGTAGCTGTATGGGTGACTATTTGGGAGTATCAACTGCTGTATGCTTGTATGTGCTGTTTGGGTGACGGGTAACGGCGCGGAATTGAAAATCAGATGCATAGTTCCAATTTCCCTCGTGTTTCTAATATTTACTTACTAGCAGTATAGCCCGGCGTTGCTCGTGTGTAATGAAAGCTTTAAAACTAATCCATGGTCCTGGAGCTCAGACTCAGGCTAAAGAAGATTTGTTTGAAGTTTGGTGAGAATCGGATAAAAATTGTGGATTTGTATAAAGGACATACATATAAACAGACAAACATTTTGGCTTTTTTATATATATATATATATATATATATATATATAATCGATTTTCTGCACTATTGTAAGAACTGCAACCTTGAAACTTCTGAATATCGTATATTTTGTCTTTGTCTATGAGTATCAAATTTGATTAATATCGGACCACTCCTTCTATAACCCGATTTTTTTTATTATCGATATTTATCGGGAGTACCTCGACACAAAACCTCGCTAAGAACACTCGCAGATGCTTATAGTACAACTGTGTAAATTTTCAAGAACATCGGTTCAGTCGTTTCGGAGTCTATAGGTAACGGACATACAGACACAAAGTTCCATTTATAAATAAAGTTTAGATGCGTAAATACCCTTGGGAAAGTTCTGAATTCACTCTTTCTCTTGGCAATGAGTTACCTTGTAAGTCATCTCCAAAACATTTTTACAATTCCAATCGAAATTAATTTACTGTTATGTGAGAAGATCGACGTCAAATAACCTTTCGTCAACTGCATCCAGCAGCAAGGCCTCTGAATGGGAATTTGTGAGGATCATGGAATCACCTCTTGCTGTTGTTCCCAGTTCCACCCTGACCCGGAGTGGTAACACCTGTCAGGGTCCCAGTTATGGGCAAATAGTTAACCCCCCCCACCAACTGGGGTCAAAACACTATGAAAGTATAAAAACACATTTTTATAGAAATATATACATAAAATAAACTTTTATACAAAAATCTGCATTTTTGAAAAGAAAAATACCAACAAATCATTTTTGAAGAAAGAATTATTACCATAAGCCTTTTTAAGGAAAAAATTCTTCTCAGCAAAACATTGTTAAATACAAACTAAAAGATATTTTCAGTTTTTAAAATAAAAAAAAATAATAAAAACAAAAAATTTTCTTTAAAATTTGACTAAATCGACCTTCTCACTATAGTCAGTCAATTAAGTGCCATACGTGATACACGCTTGGGCGATCATGTCTCGAAAGAGACATAACTGACTGGGCAGAAGATTATCCCGCAGTAGGTTGCCATTGCTTTCTGTGGTAGATTGGTTGCCAGCCAAGGCTATAGAACCCAAACTGTCCTGTTATTTAACCCATAACTGATGGAAAGAGACATATTAATACCTTCCCCAAGGGTATTTGTGCGTAAGTGAATGCAAGGAATTCAACTGGAATTCGAACTCGGCTCGTCGATTTCTCGTTCCGAGTCGATATCCATTGCACCACAAAGCATATCTTCTCACTATAACCGAACATTAAAAAGAACATACCTTAAGACCCCACCTATTTGGCATTAAAGAATTACAGAGATTCATATGCCGTTAAACAAAACATAAATAACCTTTCAGTTCTATTTTCTTTGATTTTAAAGAAAATGTTCAATGTCTTAATAGTTTGTTTCTGGAAGGCATCTTTAGACATTCAAATGCGCCTTCTAGTTTTGTATATTTTTTCTCTCGGTTCATGTAATTCTATATTCGCTTACTTATTTTATTAAGCGTAACTAAATATTAAAAAAAAAAAACTTTCATTTGTGAAAAAGAATTCAGAAAAATCAATTTTCCAAACATACACAATAGCGTGGCGATAGAAGAGGTCATTTGAGCAATTTAATAGTGTTATGTTAGCGAAAGATTCAAGTTGTGTCACAACGGGTAAAAAACAGGTGAAGCTTGTGTGTCTTGATTTCTTCACTTTTCTTACAAGGATAACCGTTAGACAAGCTTGAGTTGAGATCTCAAGGTTGATGTGAAGATTTATACGTCTTTATTTTTCTGTTAAACACGCACAAGCATATGCGCGGATAGCTGAAAAAAAAGAAAGCCAGACATGATTAAGTTGAACAGGCATGAACTGAATGAAATCGACAGATAAATAGAGGAACAAAAGAGGCCCTAATCAAGAGAATGAACTACATTTCTAAATAATTAATAAAGAAATTTGATAAGGAGATAGATAGAAAGGCAAGGCGAAAGATGGATAGAGAGAGAGAGAGAAATGATAGAAATAGGGGGAAATAGGTAGAATAGTAGAGTGATAGAAAGGGAAATTGAATAAGAGAGATAGGGGCATATATCGACAGAAAAGAATATAAGTCGATGATAAGTATTGAAACTGCTTTAATATAGTAAAATTTATATATCAAAAGCCGATTGGCAATAAATGTTACATGAAAATTGAAGACTGAACGGAGGAAAGTAACCTAGAATAGAAAATATTCGTCTCGATTTTTATTTTTAAAATCTTATGAATCTCTTCGGCCGTATATCACTGAACTGTTGTGTTCATTGTGGTCTGATTTATATTTGAAGTGATACTTCTTGGGTCAGAGTATAAGCTGTCAATACGTTGGGGAAAACAAAACATGGCCTCCATGTGTTTTGCCTCTTAAATCATTCACAATCCTTTCGGTTGACTTTATTCTTTCTTTCTTCTGTGTTTTTAAGTAAATTTTCCTCCTTCTCTTTCCCGGGTTTTATTTTTATGAATTTGTTTTGCCTGCTCATCTCCCACTGGGAATTTATACTTTTTTTTCCTACTTGCTTTCTTACACTTGTATTTCTTTACCATTTTCTTATTTTCTCTCTGCTCTCTTCTTTCTCCCTCCTCTCCCTCCTCTCTTTCCTCTCCCTCCTCTCTCCTCCTCTCCCTCTCTTTACTCTCTCTCTCTTTACTCTATCTCTCTCCTCTCTCCCTCCCTTTACTCTATCTCTCTCCTCTCTCCCTCCCTTTACTCTATCTCTCTCTCTCCCTCCCTCCCTTTACTCTATCTCTCTCTCTCTCCCTCCCTCTACTCTATCTCTCTCCTCTCTCCCTCCCTTTACTCTATCTCTCTCCTCTCTCCCTCCCTTTACTCTATCTCTCTCCTCTCTCCCTCCCTTTACTCTATCTCTCTCCTCTCTCCCTCCCTTTACTCTATCTCTCTCCTCTCTCCCTCCCTTTACTCTATCTCTCTCCTCTCTCCCTCCCTTTACTCTATCTCTCTCCTCTCTCTACTCTATCTCTCTCCTCTCTCCCTCCCTTTACTCTATCTCTCTCCTCTCTCCCTCCCTTTACTCTATCTCTCTCCTCTCTCCCTCCCTTTACTCTCTCTCTCTCTCTCCCTCCCTTTCCCTTTACTCTATCTCTCTCCCTCTCTCCCTCCCTTTACTCTATCTCTCTCCTCTCCTCTCTATCTCTCCTCTGACTTTATTCTCTCTCTCCTTTCCCCTGTCTTTATTCTCTCTCTCCTCTCCCCTAACTTTATTTCTCCTCTCGTCTCTCCCCTCTCTTTATTTCTCCTCTCGTCTCTCCCCTCTCTTTATTTCTCCTCTCGTCTCTCCCCTCTCTTTATTTCTCCTCTCGTCTCTCCCCTCTCTTTATTTCTCCTCTCGTCTCTGCTCTGCTCTCCTCTCTCTTTACTCTATCTCTGCTCTCCTCTCTCTTTACTCTATCTCTGCTTGGCCTGACACTCTCAGCGGACCTCAAGTGGAATGACTACGTCGAATCCATTGCTAAATCCGCAGATATGTAAGTCGGCTCTCTGTGCAGGGCCCGGAAATTCTTTCCGCCTGAATCTATCCTGCAATTATATAAATCCACCATCCGCCCGTGTATTGAGTACTGCTACCACATCTAGTCGGGTGCCCCTTCTATTCTCCTCGGGGTTCTTGACAAAATACAGCGAAGAATCTGTAATGTGATTGATACCGCCTGCAGTATCTCTCTCACCGGCGTGACGTGGCATCCATGTGCCTCTTCTATAAATACTGTCATGGTTTCTGCTCTGACGAATTTAAATCACTGGTGCCCCCTAGATGTGAATTTGCAGGAGATACTAGATTGGCAACTAGGTCCCACCTTTTTACAGTGAAACCGATGAAATGTAACCACAATTTCTACTCCAACAGTTTCTTTCCTCGCACTTCCCGCCTGTGGAATTCCCTACCGCATGCTTGCTTCCCCGACGGCTACAACCTCCAGGAGTTTAAATGTAAGGTCAATAGACACCTCCTAACACACTAACTCACTTTCACTCTCTCCAACTCTCTCCCTATGTACATCCTAAGTCGTCTATCACCCTCCTTCTGACATTTCCTATACCCAATCCATCTATGTAAACCCCTGCGCTATAGTGGCAGTGGAATGCCTTGCTTGGGGTGACAAGATTTAAAAAAAATCTCTCCTCTTTTTACTCTCCTCTCTTTACTCTCTTCTCTCTTCTCTCCCTCTTTACTCTCCTCTCTCCTCTCCTCTCTCCTCTCCTCTCTCCTCTCTCTCTCCTCTCTTTACTCTCCTCTCCTCTACTCTCCTCTCTCCTCTCCTCTCCCCTCTCTCTCGCCTCTCTTCTTTTTCAGACATGTGTGTATGTGCAGTGCATGTATTTATATGATTTTGTTCTGTGCATCATATAATAAAAAATGTCCATTATATTTCGACTCTAGGAACGGTAAAAATGGAAGCTATGGTCGTTAAAATGTACCGAAAAGAACCTAACTAAAGTATAGCAATAAATAAATTTGGAAACATAAATATGAACTTCTATTAATAAATGCCTTTTAGATTGACAAAATAAAATTGTGTTGTTGATGTAAAGACTGTGCTATTTTGCCCACTACTATAACAGCTAAAATTTAAGAAAAAAGCTTTCTTTGAACTAACGTCAACTAGAACAATAAAATTAGATATATTTTTGTTTTTAAACCCCATGGATATTTATTAGATATGATTGTTTTGCTCTTTTTTGTTTTAAATTTCATGATATCGAGTTATTTTTCATTTAAATGCAATATATACCAAAATAAACTAACGAGAAAGAGAAGATATAAAAATATACTCTAATATTAATCGCCCCTTAGCCCTGCGTCTATTTCCAGGCAAATGGCTTCTCAGCTTTGGATTAAATTTCCAAAGGCTTCTTTAAGTAGTGTTGCTATGTTTAAATAAATCGTGTTCTGAGACGAAGGATTTACAATATTCTATATATTATTTAAACCATACTATCTTGTGCAGTTTATGATAACATAGCTTTGGCCAACACCTTCTTAAACGATTCCGAGATAAACAATTGTGATAGATTAAGGTTGATGTTGATTATAGTATGAGTAGTTACTTGTTGGATGTGCGTTGTGGTGTAGTCTGGAGAACTATGGTCTAATGTGGGTCGTATTGAAAAACTAGCAGTATAGCCCGGCGTTGCTCGGGTGTAATGAAAGCTTTAAAACTAATCCATGGTACTGGAGCTCAGACTCTTTGGACGTTGACACGAAAAACGTAGGTTGTTAAAAGGTTGATCTCGAAGCCGTAGAACTTAGTAAAATGAATGGATGCAAGTCAAATTTTAATTTCCGGTATCGATGTCAAATACGTTTTCCGTCGCAAACTGAATTTTGAAGGCTAAATAAGTCCTCTGAGTAAATGATATCATGGCCGAGACTAAGAACTACAATTATACCTACCTAGAGCAAAACCCGAAGCAAAAACCAAAATAAAAGGGCTTGAAAACCCGATTTTCATCAGACCCGATAGAATATCGGGGTATCAATTTCCAATATCGGAGTCAAATAAGTCATCCATTTGTTAGTTCTCTTTTTCTTTTTTCTTCCTTTCTTTTTCGTTTTTCTTTTTCGTTTTCCTTTTTTCCTTTCTTTGCTTTTTTCCTTTCTTTGCTTTTTTCCTTTCTTTGCTTTTTTCCTTTCAACGTCAAACAGAGGTTCCAATTATATCTCGTCAAATTAAGTCTTACTCGGTTTTGCTCCTGGAAAACAATATCTCCAAAATCAAATATTATAAGTATAAAAGATGTTGAAACTAATTTCTGGAAGTAAAGCAAAACTAATATGAAAAGATCATCTAAAGATAAATTTATTCCTGCTTTATTTCTGAAGTTGAAATTTTGCTAAAAGAACATAAATTTTTTAAATACGAATTTTATCTGAATTTCTGGTGACAACGAAAATTCTCAACCAAAAGTCAAACTTGCAAACACTTTGAATGTTCAAATGTTACAAAATCGGAACGTTTGAAGAATCTAAGTTCATTCTTCGGGTAGAGATAGTATGGTTGTTTACAATATAATCATAGCATTTAAAATAAGTCCATTGACTAGAAATAATCATGTTTTTTATCTGAGTACCTGTGCGTTGTGGTGTAGTGGATATCGGCTCGGCACAAGAAATCGGAGAGCAGAGTTCGAATTTCAGTCAAAATCGTTGCATTTACTTAAGTGCAAATACCCTTGGGAAAGGTATTAATCCGTCTCTTCTCCCTCCAGCTATGGGTCAAATAACAGGACAGATTGGGTTCTATATCCTTGGTTAGCATCCAGTCTACCACAGAAAGTAATGGCAACCTACTGTGAGAAAATCTTCTGCCCAGTCATTCATGTCTTTTTCGAAATGTGATCACCCAAGCGTGTATCATGTATGGCACTTGAATGACTGCCATCTTAAGCATTCCATATCCAGAATATAAAATCTTGTATATATAAAATTTATACACATGCAATAGTGTGGTCCAGACAAATAAAAAGAAAGGTTATTTCGTCTATTTTCAAGAATCTACGAAATAAGTAAATCCATTTATTTTTTATCTATAAATATTATATATAGAATGCGTCCGTCATTCGAGGTAATTCACAACTTTTTTCATGAATAAAAAAACAAGACGCCTACTTAAAAGCTAATTCTTTAAAACAATTATATTCATATTAATAAGCAATAAAGAGACGTATAGATCCTATCGGTCTTCAAAGTTTGTGGAATGGCACTAAACCACAAAGAAAAAACTGTACGAAAGTTAAACTTAATGAATTTATAAGCAGTGACAGACTGGCAGCGGGTGTGCTGATGGTTATCAGCTTGGAACGAGAAATCGGAGAGCAGAGTTAGAATTTGTTGAATTCGCTTCCGCGCTATGGGTTAAATAACAGGAAAGATTGTGTTCTGTAGTCTTGCTTGGCAATCTCTCTATCTCAGAAAGTAATAGCAACCTACAGCTGGAAGATCTTCTGTACAACCAGTTATGCCCCTTTCTGGTTCTGGGCATGATGGTAAACTGCATTGGGAGGTTGTGAGGAATATAGAACCACCACTTGCAATTGTTCCTAGGTCCACCCTGACCCGCAGTGATAGCACCTGTTAGCACCTGCTATGGGCAAATAGTTAACCCCAAAAATTTTGGTCAAAACATTATGAAAATATAAAAATACACATTTATGAACATATAGACTTTTATAGAAAAAATACATTTTTGAAAGAAAGAAATTCTCAGCAAAACATTTTTGAATACAAAACTAGAAGACATTTTTCAATTTTCTAAAATAAATAAGAATAAAACCAAAAAGATATCATTAAAATCTTAATCAATTTTCTCACTATAACCGAACATTTTAAAAAAGACCTTTTAAAAAAACAACTTTTGGGCATTAAATAACCCACAAAGATTGATATGCAGTTAAACAAAATTCACTCGTGTCTCTTTCGAGACATGATCGCCCAGGCGGGTATTACGTACTCAACTTAACTGACAAGGTCTCATCATTTTACAGTAGAAATCGCTAGACGTAACCGTAGATTATAAGTTTTTCTTCTCGCACTTCTCGCTGATGGAACTCTTTTTCAGCTTCTTGCTTCTGTCAGATTTGATAAAGATTTAATGCGATGTCAAACGTTATCTCCTGTCTCAATTCTTGTTCGTTTATTGCTCTCTCTCTCTCTCTCTCTCTCTCTCTCTCAATTTAGTTTTTTATATTATCTAACACAGTAAATTACTCCTTGTATCTTAGTGGTTTCCAAGCCTTGTTTGGTGTGAAGTGATTAAAATATATAACAGAAGCCACATCACTTGAGATTCAACAGTAGCAACAACTAAAATGGATAGCTTACGTTACTCGAAGAGAAAATGAGATAATCAAAATGTTGACATTACGAAGAAATTCCCTATCAATATTGGAAAGAGCAGTAATAGTAACTGTATTTGCGAAATTTATTTTTATGAAAAACTGTTTGAATGCAGATGTTAGCATTCTACACGACTTCAAAACAAACGTTAGGAAGAAAGCCCCTATCGACACTGGAAAGTTATTTTTCCTTCATTGTTTTAAGAGAATGAATTAATAAATTTCACGGTCATTAGATGCTGAATGTTTCCTTTTAAGGAACGCCCTGTCAGCTGCGTCTTCAGAACAGACGGACTGGACCTTCTGCAGAACCCGACAAATGAGGAGACTCTGTGTATTACGATGAGCTATATTTGGGTTTTGGTTTTGACGACAGCAAGGCCTTTAGTTTAGAAGATTTGAGAAGCATGGGACCATATCTTACTTGCTTTTATTCCCAGCAATACCTATTAGGGTCTTAGTTATGGGCAAGTAATTAACCCCCAAATGGGGTCAAAACATTATAAAAGTATGAAGATAGTTTTTTAGAGTGAAACTTCCAGCAATACTTTTTTCGGTGAAAAATATTGCCAGCAATATATTTTTGAAGGAAAAATGATATATACTAGTAACAGATCTGACTCTTGACAAACCCTACTTACAAAAATACGCAAATGAAACTAGATCTACAAACTTATTTTTTATGACAATGAATAAATTTTATTCATACGAATCATTTGTAAAAATCATGTGGGTACTAAATAACCCATTGATGTTGATATGTCGTAAAACAAAAGGAACTATATCTTTTTAAGGACACTGCTAATATTACCATTAGAAATGGGTAACAAAAATCCACTTTGATCCTAGTTCAATGACCAGAAATTGTTTAAAAAAATGATACTGGTGTATCACTGTCTATTCGGTCAATTTATGATGACTGATTCCTTATAAGAAAAGAGATTATATAAATATTACCATTATTTACTCACTAGGTGTATTTTGGATGAACAAAGTAAACGTCTTTCTTCAAGAAAAGAGCTCTTCGGAAAAGGTGGTCATTAATATCCAACCGGCACAATGCAAATTATATCCCAGGTATTTCAGCTACATTATGCATACAACTCCTGACGAAAGCTAGTGAATATATTGGCTGAAACATAGTATTAACAGCAGCATTAAATGAAATCGTGAAGTAAATTTTTGAGCCACATTGGGTAAGAGTGAAAATCATAAATTCGAGCAAAGCATGTACTACTGAAAAGTTAAAATTAATCTTTTTTATGAGCTGAGAACTCTAGTTCTAAAGGCTGTTTGGACCAACCTTGATAACTAGAGTTAAGGCTGCATTTACTTTAATCCCTCTCACTAAGCCATGCCACCACGTTAAGTGTGCTAAGGAACGACACTAAATAGCCAACCCTACGTTCATTTGAAGAACTCGGTCATCTGAAAACATGGATTTTACTCAGCGTTTGAACTAGTTGAAGGCTTCCGATAAGAGCACCGAATTCAAATTACAGTTAAGACTTCGTGCTGAATGTTCTTGAAGGAACATTCGCTGGTATTTTTTTTTCTTTCTTCGGTAATTTTGCTTGTACTGTTCTTCCTGCTTTTTACTTGGTTGCCATTGCATTTGCCTTTGAAAAATTGATAGGCAGAACAGCGCCAAGCAATCGATATTGATCTTGCCTCCGAAGAATGGAATATGATTGATATTTTAATTCTTACTCTAGTTTTGTTTTTACCTGTCGACCGTTTTCTCGGAGGAATAGAGAAGCTTATAAAAGTTAACCAATCGGAAATGTAAACTTTTTGTTAATATTTCATTATTTTTTAATGTCAGGAAATCTTTCTTCTAAGATTTTAGTACATCATGTTCATATATTTTGTCTCCAATCAATCGTTTTCTTTTGGTTTTATTGTGGTTGTTTTTTGTTTTTTTTTTGTTTAGCGTTTTTTTTTTTTTATTTTTTTTTTTGGTGGGGGTCGTGATGTTTTTTTTGTTTTGTTTTTTTCGGGTTTTTTTATGTAGTGTTTATTTCATATTTTGTGTTTTTTTTTGTTCTTGTTTTTAATTGTATTTTGTAATTTTTGGGTGCATGTTTTTTCTTTATTCTAGTTTTTTGTCTTTTGTTATTTTGTTTTTGGCATCATTATACATGGTCAGGATGTGCATTATAGCACAGTGGATATCGACCCGGAACGAGAAATCTGACAGCCGTGTTCAAATGCCAGTTAAATTCCTTGCATTCTCTTACGTAAAAATATTCTTGAGAATGATATTAATCCGTCTCTTCTCCTTCCAGTTGTTGGTCAAATAACAGGACAGATTAGGTTCTATAGCCTTGGTTGGCAACCAGTCTATCGCAGAAAGTAATGGAAAGCTACTGCCCATTCAGTCTTGTCTCTTTCAAGAAATGATCGCATAAGCGTGTATCACATGTTGCACTTAACCGACTGATATATAATTGAAAAGGAATTTAAATAACCGTTTCATATAGAGGGTGTATATAGTCTGATTAGATTGAATTAATTTATTTTCTGCTTTTTCCAATAAAACACTGTTTTTCAGTCGACCTACGACTATTCTTAGGATATTTACCTTTTCTCTCCCCACCCCAACTAAGACGAGGATGTGACACAAGGTCGAGGTTTTGTGGGTAGGCCGAACGCGTGTGCACGGGCAGGGCGAAAAATTGCCCAGTTCTCGTAACCACCGGTCGCGCTGGCCTTGGTGACGACCACCCTTTTCTGCAATGGAGTGCCCTCGCCTCGGGACAGTTTTCTTAATTGCATGTATGTCCTCGGGCAGAAGCAACAAAACTGCACTCTAATCCGGCCATTCCTCTCTAACTGCACACTGAAGGTGGTATTAAACGGACATGCCTCCCAGAACTACCCGACAAACGCGGGTGTACCCAAGGGCTCTATCCTAGGTCCTACGCTCTTTCTAATCTATACCAATGATCTCCCCGATACCATAAGATCGCAAGTAGGCATGTACGCTGATGATACCACAGTTTACTCTCGCCTCGATCAAAAATCTGGTGTTGATGACAAGGCGAACCTCGCTGTCGAGCTTGAGAAGGACCTCCAATCCGTGGTGGTTTGGGTAAGAAATGGCTCGTAAAATTCAATTCTTCCAAAACGAAGTTGCTGTCAATTAACCACCACAGACAACCGCACCTCCCTCTCATTAGCATGGAACAGGCTTGCCTCCCAGAGAGTAAATCACTACGCCTGCTTGGCCTGACACTCTCAGCGGACCTCAAGTGGAATGAATACGTCGAATCCATTGCTAAATCCGCAGATATGTAAGTCGGCTCTCTGTGCAGGGCCCGGAAATTCTTTCCGCCTGAATCTATCCTGCAATTATATAAATTCACCATCCGCCCGTGTATTGAGTACTGCTGCCACATCTGGTCGGGTGCCCCTTCTATTCTCCTCGGGGTTCTTGACAAAATACAGCGAAGAATCTGTAATGTGATTGATACCGACTTGGCTGACCGCCTGCAGTATCTCTCTCACCGGCGTGACGTGGCATCCATGTGCCTCTTCTATAAATACTTTCATGGCTTCTGCTCTGACGAACTTAAATCACTGGTGCCCCCTAGATGTGAATTTGCAGGAGATACTAGATTGGCCCACCCTTTCACAGTAAAACCGATGAAATGTAACCACAATTTCTACTCCAACAGTTTCTTTCCTCGCACTTCCCGCCTGTGGAATTCCCTACCGCATGCTTGCTTTCCCGACGGCTACAACCTCCAGGAGTTTAAATGTAAGGTCAATAGACACCTCCTAACACACTAACTCACTTTCACTCTCTCCAACTCTCTCCCTATGTACATCCTAAGTCGTCTATCACCCTCCTTCTGACATTTCCTATACCCAATCCCGCTATGTAACCCCCTGCGCTATAGTGGCAGTGGACTGCTTTGCTTGGGGTGACAAAAAGTTTTGATGTCAACACTACTTTCAGGACAGAATGTCTTTTTTTAAAGGCTAAGCAATTGAATTATAAAAGTCATAAATACAAAAAAAAAAAACAACTCAAAAACCAAACCGAAAATGAATAAAAGAATTCAGTTATTCTAAACATTTGATTTTTAAAGCTGCATATTTAGATTTATATCCAAAAAACAAGAACTAATAATTGTAAGGAGGAAATAACCATTTCCATACGCAAAACTCGGCATTCATCAGGCAAGGAGTTAGCATTACTCTGTTGAAACCTATAATTTTTCCCCCAGGAAATTAAACTTCTAAAGTACAAAATTATCTTTCTTAACTTGCTATTACTCTTGGGAATGGCATGAATCTATATTTCCCTAGCTATGGGTAATTGAGAGAATGCACTTTCCCACCGTAGAACTTTGGTTAGCAACCAATCTGAGAGATGGGAAACTCTGAATAAAAATACAACCTCTCATTTCATTAAAAGAATGAACAGTCAATACATCAGACACCCAAAAATTAAATTGTCAATAATCCTCACCACCTATGTGCGTGGTGGAAATTGAGTGAACGTGAAGGCGACTGTATATCAATTTTTCAGCCATACGAAGAGAAATGAATTAAAATTGCTTGTATTTAATGTCAGCGTTTTACATAATTTTACGTCATAGTTTCACACAAGGAAAAGACTTGTTTCTGGTCTCAAGCCGATATACACAAGCTTTTGAGCTTGTGTATAATGTTTCTAATACGTAATCAAGTACACGATATGTACCTATTTTTTGCACAGACGAATATCTGTATTTTAGGGTCGCTTCTCTGAATATCTCGCTGAGATTCAGTTGACATTTTTTTTCTTTCTAACATTATTTTTCATCAAAGGCATTCTTATTGATTCAGGTTTTGGCAATATTTCAGATGTTCGGAAAAAAAAGCCCCAAGTTGGTTATGTAAGAAGCGCAACATTGCCAAAAATCGTGTTCTTAAGAGTTTTTTTTTTTTTTCGTTTCTTTTCTTTTCCGAAATTCATGTTTTACTTCTGAAAAAATAACTGAAATTTAGAAAATTATTTTATAAAATGTTAAGGAAAAAAATCTCGGGACATTTTCGTAAAATTTCTGTCCACATGCGCAGCATTGTTACATTTGCGTGCGTGTTCACACACACATATCATATATATATATGGTGGGGAGGGTAGGTGTATCTGAATGAATTAAAATTAAGAAAAAAAATCTAAGTTCCCATAAAATATACAGAAGAATTTTTATATGAAAACGGAGCAAAGTTTCTGCGAAATATTCCATTTCTTAGATCAATGGTCTTTAATTTTCAAAGAATTGGCACTGATTCCCATTACTCTTGAAAAGATAAAGCAGCATTCCGACCCATTTACGTGAAAGGCAACATCAGTTAGCGACATATTTTTCTCATTATGCGACTGAATGAATACATTGTCCATTGTCGAATATATTTATATCGGTACAAATTTTCAGTAACGTAATTACTGACTATTTCGTCAGTTTTTGTTCCTTTTTTCTCTCTCCATTTTTATAAGTTTATATCAAACTTAGCATATGCAAGTATATAAATTTATACAAAGAGATTTATTTTATTTACAAAATTTCTCAATATTTTACTTATGTCACATACTTTTTATGGGCAATAGAGAGAATAACGCAGCAGTTATAAGATAATTTCATTACACCTGCAGAGAAAAAATCAAGTTTTTAAAATTCTTGCTTTTATTTCTGTACCAAAATGCACAACTCTCACGGCAACAAAGCATTGTTTTATATTTCTGATATGTACCTATTATAACTAGAACACTTCATCATTCGGACTGTTGTTCTCGTCTTAATTGTCATATTTGGAGAGTTACAAAAGGAAATTAACTGAAAAAGAGATATCCAGTAAAAGTTATAGCACATGGAAATGAAACAATCTAAACTAATGAACTAAGTAAAGGGTTCAGTTTGAAATTCAATAATCTGAAGAAAAGCCGGAGTGTACTACGGCAGAAACGTCGTGTATATGGATGGGGACAAAAGTCCATGCAACGTAAATTGTGTAAATATTTAGTGTTTTGGGATTAAATACTTATTTAGTATTTCGATTCATTCTTCATTTATCTACACGACAAATCATTATCAAATAAGTCGTTGCCGTGTTTTTTTTTTGTTTTGTTTTTTGCTTTGTTTTTTGCTTTGTTTTTTGCTTTTTCGTTTTTGCTTTTTGTCGTTTTGTTTTTTTTTTGTTTTGTTGCTTTGTTTTTTTTGCTTGTTTTTGCTTTTTCGGTTTTTGTTTTTTTTGTTTTTGTTTTTTTTTTGTTAAGTAATAGGATACAAATATATTTGAGTAGATATTTATTGATCTTGCTTCACAAAGCTAGTGAGAACTTCTATTAACTTCTACATCTAAGCTACGCTTAGAAAATCCCCATAAGACAAGTTGAACGAAATATTTTCATTCCTCGATGTTCATAACGTCTTGTTAGCGTGTAAGATCAGTTCCATATCCATTTTTTTTAATCATCTCACCCCAAGCAAGGCATTCCACTGCCACTATTGCGCATGGGGCTACATAGGGGAAGGTAAAGAGAAGGAGTGGTTAGACATAGGGAATGTCAGGAGGAAGGTGACAGATGAGTAAGGATAGCGAGGATGAGGGTTGGGCAGATGGGAAGAGTGTTTGATAGAATGGGAGCAGGTTAGTGTGTTAGGAGGTGTCTATTGACCTTACATTTAAACTCCTGGAAATTGTAGCCGTCGGGGAAGCAATCGTGTGGAAGAAAATCCTCTTTATTATTATTATTATTATTATTATTATTATAAATAAGCGGACTTGAGATCAATCCATGGTTAAAGTAGTGCAAAATGTCCAGATACTATGGTTCATTTGAGGTATCAATAGATATCATACGGGCCAATTAGCTGCATCCGTAATGTCATAAATGTTCTTTCTTGTTGGTTGTGCGGTAGATTTCTTTTTAGTGGCAAACCTTTACGAGTTATTTAATCACTGAATCTAAATATTTTAAACGCAATTACAGGCCATCAACTATAAATATGTAGTTGTCAATTCTACTACGAATGCATGCAGTTGTTTTCTTATTCTACGTAGGTGATCATGGCTTTCCACGTCTCCCTATCCATAGTGGCTTTTAGCACGCTTTCTCCTGTTATACCACGCAACCTCTGTTCTGTCATCCACCTGATGAGGCCCTTCAAATATGTTATCCGCTGCATTTCCTTGCCTCTTTTTCTCTCTATCTGGCCTGTTAGTATCAGGTTCTTTACACATTGCATGTCCCAGGAACTTTACCTGTCTCTTCCTGACTCAAAGTATTAATTTCCTTTTCTTTTCCATCCTTTCCAAAACCTCATCATTGCACAGATGCTCGATCTATGATATCCTCAGTATCCTTCTGTAGAACCACATTTCAATTGCTTCAAGTCTTTCCTTGATATTGTCCAGCATTCACTGCCATATTGATGAGCTGATATCACATAGCAATCCAGTACTCTTTTCTTAGTTTCTAGCAAAATTTTCCCGCCTCTTAATAGTCTACTCAACTTCTGGAACACGTCCTTCACCATGCCAATTCGCATTGAGGTCTCCGTCTCTCACTTTCCGTCTTCTGTTAGAAGACTTCCTAGATATTTGAATTTTTGTACCGGCTTGATTTTAGTATCCCTCACTTGTATTTGGCATTTTGGCTGCTCTTCTTGCTGATGACCATTCATTTGTTTTTTTTGTTTTTTTGTTTGTTTGTTTTTTGCAGTTTATTTGTAGTCCTTTCTTGTCACTCTCTTCAGCTACCTTCTGTAGAAGGTTTTGTAGTTTTTTTTTTTAATCGTGTCTGAATTTTACTATCAAATATTTTGTTGCTTCGACGAGCTTCTTTCCCTGATCCACTGCTCATGTAAATTTAAGCGTGCTATTATACTGATATCCAGATCCCACCATTGTATCGTTAAACTAGTTAAATATAACTACAACTTCTACTCTAATAGCTGCTTTTCTCGCACTTCCAGCTTGTGGAACTACTATCTGTTTACTTGTTTCCCTGCTAGCTACAATCTTCAAAACTATAAATGCAACGTTAACTATCTATTTTCTTTAATCCTGCTCATTTTTCATCCTTTCTAGTTTTTTTCTCACTGTAACCACCTACTAGCTAGTGGCAGTCCTGGTTCTGCCTATCTCTAACCAGAAACAATCAGTTGTTGGAGGTCAAGTAAAGGCTTATTTTTTAATGCTGCTTTTCAAAACAAGCAGACCCTCTACAACTGGAAGAATAGTAAATATCAAGAATAATTTTCAAATTTAAAACTGCTTCAGAATTTACAGAAGTAAGTTTTAGAATGTTACAGCAGATTGACGCACGAGAATCTTTTATTTTATTGAACTTTTATCATACGAATCTATCATATTAAGTTATAAAATAAAATAAAATAATTTCATGTCTCCTGATTCTTCTTAGGTTTGAATTATGGCCAGATATCAGTGTCTCGAGTTGCCTGTTCCTTGTCGAAACAATTCTGGTAATGGATATTAATGATATTTCGGCTCGATTAACTCCGCCTCGAGCCGTACTTTCACTTTGTTGGAACTTTGTATCTTCTTACACGTGATCAAAGATAGAATGTCCGCTCTGAGAAGGTTAAGATGATCGTCTTGGGAGAACGAATTCTACTGATTTCGCCTTGCTAGTTTTATGACACAATATATGTTATTTCTCTCGGGGTATTATGCCATTACATTGTGAATAATTTCTAATTGTCTGATCGACCAAATTGTCTATTTTGTCTTTCTTTAGAAAGATCTGCCAAAAGCTGTTCGTATTTCTTATGATGGTTAGATGGTCCGATAATCTGAGATGATTTTGGAAACATTTGTTCTTTAAGAGACCTAGGTGTATGAGGTGGGAACTTAACTGCGCCTATTTCGTCCCTAGCTAACACTATATCAATGTTCAAAATCGCTTACGCAGTCTTCCATGGATCATTTAATTTCCATCTGTAGCTCCTTCCCCGCAGACGAAGCTTTCAGCCTATCACTACTTCGATGGCAAATGTTCAGACGAGCTTTTATGCTGACAGCGGAAACCTGCCTTTCTACGTCGACAGGGTTCAGTCCTACTCATTCATTTTGTCGTAAACTTGGTGAAAAGGATTTATCACTCAGAAAGCTTCCCGACCCGCCAAAAAACCACTGATTTGTAAAAAAAAACAAAAAAAAACATAAGCGTGTGTTCTTTTCTGAAAACTAGATTCTTAACCTCGCTCGGTCTTGTGTAAATTCAAATCTGAAATATTTGACCTCATAATCTTTATTTTCACTGTTCGGACTGTTGCCCTCATTTCTATTGCTATGTTTACGGTTTTCGACGTTTCGGCTGTTGTACACTCCGGCTTTCTTTAGGGGCCAGGAATTTTGAACCGAACCCTTTGTTTCGATCACTGTGGTATATAATTCTCATACAATGTGTGATGCTACTTCCGGATGTCATATAGTTATCTCCCTTTAACTCAACTCTCTAAGTTATTTGTTCCCCCACTGCTGTAGCCATACTGGGACATGTGTTCTAAAGGACACATGAACAGACGATGGCTCGTTTCAGTGACTTGACCCAGAGTTGTGAGTTCAGTGCGTGGCTAAAACAGTCGTGAACAAATGACTTAACTAAAGTATAAGGAGACAACTACATGACACATGGATGTGACATCTCACATGCAATGAGAATGATACAGCCTAGTGATCGAAATAAAGGGTTCGATTAAAAATTCCTAACACTTGAAGAAGGCCGAAACGTCGTAAACATTGCAATAATGATGAGGACAACAGTCTGAACAGTGTAAATAATGTGAATACTACCTCATCTCAGAAGTACTCGGTAAGCCTCTACTTTGAGGGACTCTTGAATCATGTATTGTGTGAATGTGCGCATGCGGGCAAGCAATCAGTTATATATTCAAGTTTAATATTTACTTTTTATAAAATGTACTGAAGACAGAAGTAGATAATTTATAGATATATAGTTATTCTTATAATAATAGCATATTACAACACCAAATGAATTAGGTTTCGGTTTTCAATACATCATCAGGCAGTCAAATGTGGTTCATTTACCGGCTCATATACATACATACATACATACATACATATATATATATATATATATATATATATATATATGGTGTGTGTTCCGGAAAATCCCGAAGATTAACGAAATGGATTTTAACAACCGATATTTTGAAATTATTTGTTTGAACATTATTTTTAGTCGATTCTCGTCTCTGAGTAGATATTCTATTTTTAATCAAAGAAGTATATCCATATATTTATTTCTACTGGCCTGATTATTTATGATAAATTTTGTACGAAAATTCTGCAGAATGACGCACTTTATTGTAAATCAGGCCGGTAGAAATATATAAATATGCTATGATTATTTCAATATGTCAAAACATTTCGTTAATATTCCGGATTTTCTGTAATGCACACACACTACACACATATGTAGCCCCATGTGCAGTAGTGGCAGTGACATGCCTTGCTCGGGGTGAAACACTTATAAAAAAAAAAAATATATATATATATATAAGAAAATTTAAAATAACAAAATTAATCTTAAAAATAAAAACAAATGCTACCATATTAGATGATCGCAGTGGGGTGGGTGGTTATTATATTTTAAAAGAATTGTGGATGTAGACCAATGAATATTGGGGCAAAATGTAGAAAGTGTCATTTGTTTAAACAAAAATGGAACAAAGCTATAGCTAATGTATTATTTTCTAAATGCGACTAGAATTTGAACAAAGATAAAATATTAGTCTCAAAGTGTTTTGTTAATAAAAGAATTAAAAAAAACAGACGTAAGGCCATAAAGATAAATTTTACAAGCAGAATTACTAGATTTTATAGATGACTAATTGTTAAAGTAAGCGTACACAGCAAAGTTAAAGTTTAATTTTAAGGTATGCATAATGAACTAAAAGAGGGGAATATTATAGATTATTGTAAACAGATTATTTTAGATACATTTAAGTGAATTATTTTATGATGGCAGTAAGTGGTAATTTGGATGTGCGTTGTGGTACAGTGGATATCGGCTCGGAACGAGAAACCGGGGAGCCGAGTTGGAATTCCACTTGAATCCATTGTATTCACTTACGCGCAAATACCCTTGGGAAAGGTATTAATCCGTCTCTTCCTTCCAGTTATGGGTTAAATAACAGGACAGATTGGGTTCTATAGCCTTAGTCGGCAACCAGTCTACCGCAGAAAGCAATAGCAACCTACTGCGGGATACATCATCTGCCCAGTCAGTCATGTCTCTTTCGAGACATGATCGCCCAAGCGTGTATCATGTATGGCACTTAACTGACTGACTAAAATGGTAATTTAATTACTGGGCTCATAAGTTTTTGAGATTTTAATTTGATGGTTTTCTTTTTTCTTTTTTTTTTTTTTTTTTCTTTTTTTGTAAGCGGAAAAACATTTCATGTAAAGATTTACATGTACTAGCTTTTGTTAATATCTTCTGTTTTACTGTTGGAGTTTTATTTGCTTCTTTCAAATGCCAATAGTATTTCGAGAGAGAAGCTGAGTTATATAGATTTTAGTATTAAAGGATGTCATCGATATCTTCTTCGATTCTGATTTTCATTCCAAAATGGCGACAGAGAATAAATGATGGTAGTAGATTTTAGAGAAACTTGAAGCTAATAGCCGTGAACCTGCATGTCGGCGGTGAATTTAGTCGTCATCATCATAATCATGAATGAAGGTGTCAGTAATGAAGAAATAAAATTCTTCTATACGAGATAAAGCTTTATGGAAGCCAGCAGTTGAATAAATTTCATGGAAGCCACCCGTTGGGGAATATCTCTAATCTGACTTCATATTTGAATGCATTTAAATGAATGACATTTCTTGTCTGTTCCTCAAATAAAACGAGACGGAACCAGCATGCTCGCATTGTATCAGTCATCGGGAAGAATATCTGATTTGAGTGAAATGCGATGTGAAAAAGAAGCCGTCCAGGCTAATGAGAACAAAGTGTTACCAATTATAACACGTATCTTTGTTTTCTAAGTTTTGATAAGTCTTGACATTTTGTTTTCAAGAATATAATTCAACATCGTTGATTTATTGAAGGATCCGAAAAGGTCATTAGCATACCTGCTAGATTGACCTGCTATGATCTGCCATTTTCACAGTATCCAACCGTCAAGAAGAGTGGTTTTGGAAATAATACGCAGCTAGTAACATAATATCAATAGTCATGACGACGAGAGCTCTTTAACACTCAGTTTCGGCAAAGGTATTAGTATGGAACTGTTATAATGTAATAATTCGATATAGATTCATCGAATGCGTTTTCCGAATTGCTAATAAATATTGCTCCACACTGCCATAAAAAAGCAAAATTTTGTTGAGTTTCTCTTCTTATCTGAGGCTTCAGTTACACGCAGTCAACCTAAAAATTGAACGCTTAACAAGATTTATTTAATGATTCTAATTTACAAGATTTGTGATCCTAACAATTTGGGTTGTCAAAGAGGAGCTGTAAAGTACTTTCAAGTAATACATTGAGTGCCCTCGAGAGAGAGGAAGAACTCTCATTGACGTTGATAAGATCAGTAGTAAGAACGCATTCTTAATTATCTGCTTAGATTTTAAGTCGTCATCTTCCACAATTTTAAAATGAGTTTTCTTTACATAAATTAGACTGTTGTCCTCATCTTTATTGCCGTGTTTACGACGTTACGGCTGTCGTCTGCCCCGGCCTTCGTCAGAATCCTTTATTTCCAACACTGGCGTGTATCATTCTCATTCTATGTACGATGCTGCTTCCGGATGCGATCTGGTTATCTCCCTTTAACTTTCTAAGAACTCACAATTCTTTCAGTCAAGTCACTGGTACTAACCAACGTGTCCTTGATGGTATCAGTGCATGAAATTTCTGGTACTTATAAACCTAATATCTCAGTAACCATTTCTTTTTTACTAGAGAAATTTCTAGCACGTGAAGAAGGCCGGAGCGAACACCAACCGAAACGTCATAAACGTGGCAATAAAGATGAGGACAATGTAAATGTTTTTAATTTTTTATTTTGTAGAATTTGTGAATTAAACTTTATCATACGTATGTGTGCCCCGAAGAAATATTTTTTTTAATCATATCACCCCGAGCAAGGCGGTAACGCCACTGATGTGCAGGGGGCTACGTAAGAGTGAAAAGATTGGAAAAGAGAAAGCCGGAAACCACATCCTAAACAGGAAACAAGGGATGAGCCTCTTCACCCTTTCAATAGACGTGGGTGGAGTGTGAACCGGGCGATAGTTTAGTCTATCTACTCCAATTATATATGATTAAGTGTTATTCGTATAGTTTTCACAAGAATTGCCGACCAAAAAAGGCGATAATGCCACTAAGACAGAATAGTTAGTATCTGAAAGAAAATGAAGAAACATAAGTAAAGGCAAAGGGCAATAACAGAACAAAATTCCTAAAGACAGATGGCGATAGATGGTGCATTTCAAATTTGAAAATTGTAATTGATATGAAAAGCAAGAAGCAGGAATAATTTCACTGGTGAGAAGGATGAGAAAATAAACTATTAGATTAAAACTTAATGCTTCGGATTCATAAAAACTGCAACCCTTCCACGAATACAGGAGTTAAATTACCTGGTTAGCGATACCGATAGTCTTGACAGACAACGACAAACACTAACAGGTCTATATATTAAAATATGAACATTTTATTTTGTCGGTGACGGTTGGCGATAGGAGAGTAGCCAAAGAAATATTGCGCACACGCAGAAGTTGTCGGGGAATCGTTAACCAGCGGGATTTTGTCTCCCTCTCCCTCTTTGCGTCTCTCTCTCTCTCTCTCGGCGTCTCTCCCGCTTTTTCTCTCTCGGCGTCTCTCCCGCTTTTTCTCTCTCTCTCAGCGTCTCTCCCGCTTTCTCTCTCTCTCGGCGTCTCTCCCGCTTTCTCTCTCTCTCTCTCGGCGTCTCTCCCGCTTTCTCTCTCTCTCTCTCGGCGTCTCTCCCGCTTTCTCTCTCGGCGTCTCTCCCGCTTTCTCTCTCTCTCGGCGTCTCTCCCGCTTTCTCTCTCTCTCGGCGTCTCTCCCGCTTTCTCTCTCTCTCGGCGTCTCTCCCGCTTTCTTTCTCTCTCTCTGCGTCTCTCCCGCTTTCTTTCTCTCTCTCTCTCTCTCTCTCGGCGTCTCTCCCGCTTTCTCTCTCTCTCGGCGTCTCTCCCTTTCTCTCTCTCTCGGCGTCTCTCCCGCTTTCTTTCTCTCTCTCTGCGTCTCTCCCGCTTTCTTTCTCTCTCTCTCTCTCTCTCTCTCTCTCTCTCTCGCTCTCTCCCGCTTTCTCTCTCTCTCGGCGTCTCTCCCTTTCTTTCTCTCTCTCGGCGTCTCTCCCGCTTTCTCTCTCTCTCTGCGTCTCTCCCGCTTTCTTTCTCTCTCTCTGCGTCTCTCCCGCTTTCTTTCTCTCTCTCTTTCTGCGTCTCTCCCGCTTTCTCTCTCTCTCTCTCTCTCTCTGCGTCTCTCCCGCTTTCTCTCTCTCTCTCTCTCGGCGTCTCTCCCGCTTTCTCTCTCTCTCTCTCTCGGCGCTCTCCCGCTTTCTTTCTCTCTCTCCCGCTATCTCTCTCTCTCTCGGCGTCCCTCCCGCTTTCTCTCTCTCTCTCTCTCTCTGCGTCTCTCCCCGCTTTCTCTCTCTCTCTCTCGGCGTCTCTCCCCGCTTTTCTCTCTCTCTCGGCGTCTCTCCCTTTCTCTCTCTCTCTGCGTCTCTCCCTTTCTCTCTCTCTCTCTCTGCGTCTCTCCCTTTCTCTCTCTCTCTCTGC